>OU343221.1:144928483-145089406 GCA_910596185.1 Chrysanthemum makinoi | reverse complement strand
CTTATAGGCTTAGTCCTAATGGACCTATTAAGATGCTTACTGCAAGGAAGAGAGTACATTCTCTTATCCTCATTCTTAGAGCACCTGCTACTCATGTATGTTGGAATCACTCCTAAACCTTATTCAAGTGTTAGTTACTCATATGTAATAGTTAGCTTATTATGGCCTTTATGTTTGTTATTAGCCTTAAGCTTATGTAGAAGGCCCATGAGCTTAGGCCCAAGCCCATAGGAGAAAAGGAAGGAGTAGGAGTGTTGCCCTAGCTCATTGCCTATAAATACTATGTAATAACCCTCACTTGAGGGTTGGTTGTTCAAGTTTTTCTTTCACATACTCCTACGAATAACCGGTCTTATTATATCGTGTGTGTGTTTGATTTCTTGTTCAATCGCCTTTATCTCTTTCTATATTACTTGTGTTTGTAAAACTCGTGACCTAACAGTGGTATCAATCGCCAACTAGTTGGGTGAATCGTTATTGCTTTTGAAGTAAGGTTTTTGGTCTTACGCGTAAAGGTACCGAGAGCTTTGGCTCGCTTAAAAACTTGATTTTTTCACTTTTTAATCCAAGATTCTTGTCCTTTCAACGTTATAAGGTGTTAAACTTACTGTTTTTGGCAAAAAGTTTGGAACTTTATGTGTGGATCATTGTTTTCTACTTGTTTTTGTACGAGGGTTAAGTCCTACGCGTAACTGTTTTAAGAGCTTTGGATCATCAAGTTTCACACTTTTGTGTCTTTTGGTGTTATTGAAGCTATTTCATCACACAAAAACTGGTTTAGAAACATCTTTGGGCATTATCACTTTTACGAGTAAGTCTACGCGTAAGAAAACCCTAATCTTACGCGTAACTTTATCCTTGGTTTGATCTTCGATTTCGTGGTTTACTCAGTGTTTTCTTGCTTGGATAAGCCTGAAAATACGTCGACTTTGGATATCTTTTGCACTGTGAAGTGTAAAAGATCACTTGGGATAAAACCCTAAAATTATGCATAAGCATAAAGCTTATGCGTAGAAATCCTACGCTTAAGATTTATCTTACGCCTAAGCCTCGTCTTACGCATAAGATAATCCTATGCCTAACTTTCTACGCCTAACTTTGTGTCTACGCATAACTTTAGCGTCTTTTCCCTACTTACGCGTAAGCTAAATCTACGCGTAACTCTTGATTGTTACGCGTAACTTTGGTGTTTCTACGCATAAGTGCTACTTGGCTATTGTGATTTCTACGCCTAAGGATACTTCATCAACAAAGGTTCATTCGACTACAAAGATCCATTTTTACCAACACAAGTTTATCAACATGTCACAACCACCATACTCTAACTATTTCCCTTACACTTATCCTCAACATCAACAATGGAATCAACAACAAGCAATTTATCAACAACAATTTAATCAACAACATACTCCACAACTTGCTGCAATTCCACAACCTCAAATGGTTCAAACACCACCAAGTCTTCAAGTTCAACCGTACACAAATGACTTCAATCAACATCCATCAAGGAACACTATGAAGGAACCCACTTGGTTTGCAAAGATGTTTGAAGCTTTAAGCAGCCAACAATCAATTCATGAGGCTGGATCACTTGATAGACCTCCAATGCTCACTCCAGGAAACTACGATCAATGGGTGATAAGGTTCTTTAGGTTTTATGATCTAAAGAAACCACATGGAAAGTTCTTAAAGAGGTTATCTTGGAAGGTCCATTTGAGATGCCTACTGTCATTGTACCCGGAGATCCAAATGCCATTCCACCAAGAGATGAACAAACGAACATTGCTACTGTTGCAGACTTGAATCCTCAAGAACTTCTACACTATGAAGCAGATGAGCTTGCAATGGAATATATCCTCTTAGGATTACCAAACCCAATTCTTCGTAGTGTTGATGCTCAAAAGACTGCAAAGAAAATGTGGGATCATATTCGTCTTCTTATGGAAGGATCTCAGTACTCAATCGGGAAGATTTGGAATCCAAAATTTACTTGGCTTATGAACACTTCATGATTGAACCTGGAGAGACACTAGAGTCCTATCATCACCGATTTTCAGACATCATCAATGATTTGGATAAACACAACATCATCATGCCAAGAATTGCAGTGAATACTAAGTTCTTGAGTAGTCTTGGTCCTGAATGGGAGAAGTATGTCATTTTTCTCCGTCAAGCGAAAAACATGCATCATTCTACATATGGATTATTGTACGATTACTTGAAGCCTCATGAAAAGGAAGTTGATAGGAAAGGATTCTCCGTGCTCAAATTGCTCCACCAACACATCCGGAAAATCAACAACTTGCCTTATATGCTCAAAATAGTTATTCTCCTCAACCAAAGAACTCAACCAACTGCTAAAATCACACCACATGATCCTTCACAACCTCAATCTCAACAAACTCAATTGGTTCCATACAACAACAACAATGCTCAAGCCCTTGTCGGTGAAGCTAATGAGGAATCTGATCCGTTTGAAGCACTGCAACAAGGATTTGCTATGATTGCTAATGCCTTTAGCCGTTATACCAACAAATCCAACAACCGTATTCGTTCCTCATCTAATACAAGGAATCAAGCTGTTGTGAACAATGGACGAGTTGAAGTTCGGAATCGTGGTTATGGTCGTCAGATGGGCGGTGGTCAAGGGTTTAATGCTGTGGGTAGGAATAACAATCGAGCTCCAGTGGTGGAACAGGAAAATGCTCAGAATGGGTTGAATGGTCTTCGATGCTACAACTGCAATGAGAAGGGACACTGGCTAATGCATGCCCAAAGCCAAGGACTAGGGGCGGTGCTTATTTCAAAGAGGCTCTTCTTTTGGCTCTTAAGGATGAAGCTGGTGGAACTCTCACGACAAAGAACGAGCTTTATGGCAAATGCTGACTCGATGATGATATGGAGGACTTGCGGCCAATGCATGTTATGTTGATGGCTAATATGCATGAGTTACACATGAGTGACACAGGCCCAGTGTATGACACCGATGGCTTGTCTCGGTACCAACAAACCATATTTATCTCGATCTCATATCTCCGCCAACATCCAATCCGGCAAGGCTCAAAATGTTCAAAATGCGCCGTCCACATCTCATTCTGACGATTTTCAACTAGACCCGTAGTTATATTTGACGATCAAGATGACCAAACGGTTTCCTTGATAATCAAATTGACTCCGTGGTTATACTTGAGGATCTCAGTAATGATCATGTTGAGACTCACGGTGAACACGCCGAACTTTTGCCTCATCCAGATTTTGCTCGTTTAATACAAGACCATCAGACCATAGTGGAAAAATGTCATGCCATTAATCAGGACTTGAAATGCAAAAATGCACTGTTAACCAAGGATTTTGAATGTTTACAAAAGCAACTCAACTTTTTCAAAACTCAAGAAAAACGTGAAAACGGTTTTGAAGCAGCCTTTGCCAAATCTTATCAAAACGAAAAATATTTAGAAAGACAGATGCGTGATCTAGCCGCTTCGAAGAATGCTTTGTTGTCTGAAATAGAACAACTGAAACATGAACATAAAAAGCAAATTAACGCTCTCACCTTGGAAAATCAAAAAGCTAAGGCTGAGTTGTTAACTTGTCAAAAACAGTTCTCGGCATACAAAAAGCATTCAACGAAACGAATAGATGATCATCTTGAAGAAATCATCGGCTTGCAAAACAAACTTAAAGAGTTTAAAACTGTTGTTTACAAACATGGCGAGTCGGTCACGGCCATTGAAAAGTTTACTTTAAAACCCAATCCAAATGGATATGGACCGAATCTTGCCGATTACAAACCTAAGCTTTCAACCAAAGCATTCAAACCAAATCCGAAGTTTCCAGGCAGAATATAAAATTGATAACTCTATGATGAGTGTTGTTGAATATCATCGTCAAGAGGAATTAGATGCAGAAGACGAGAGTCGATCAAAATTAGAAAAAGTTGTTTACAACAAACCTTTTAACTATTCAAAAGCGGTCACTTTCGTCACACCAACGGATTCTTCTAACACACCAAGGGTAATCATAAAATCACCCGAGTCTTCTAATGTTAATCCCAAACCATATTATGCATAAACTTATGGTCCTTTACCTTCCCTCAGTGAAGTAAACTCAAAACCTGAAAATCGCAAAATTCTTCGATATTTTGACCTTTTCATGGTTGACCTCAAAACTTTACAACATGAGATAGAATATCATTCTAAAATCAAAGTTCAACACTTTCAATCGCCTCTAGCGTGAGAACAAAGAGACATTTTTCAGAAAAATCTTTTACCAAATGTTAAAAATTTGAAAAGTTGTGCATTGTCTTGGGAAAGGATTTTCATAAGGAACTTGGATTAATGAAGGTCGTTTTCTAGAAAACATAAACATCTATTTCTAACACTAAACGTAAAAGAAACTGTTGAGAAAAGATGTTGATCGACTCTTGGAAGATGTCATCTGTGCCGATGTCCATAATGTTGTGTTATTGAATTCTTTGTCATATGCATTTGATTATATCTCTGCCGATACTGTTGATTCTGTGGTAAATGTTGAGAACACCGATAATGTGCTTCAGATCGAGTCCTTAAAAGTTGAAAACAAACGATTGTCAAACGAACTTTCAAATGCAATACGTCGTCTTAATTGGTGTCAAAAAGATATTCACGATCAACAACTTGCTTTTCAACACAAAATCGCCCAGTTGCGTGCAAAATCTTCTAATCCTAAAATTGAGCAACTGGATGATCAAAACGTGTCTTTTAAGTGTCAAATCTCAAAATATGAACAAGAACTTGTAAAAGTTAAAAAGGAATATGGTGTCATATTTGATTTACTCAAAAAGACTCGTGATGAAGCATCAAATGAACTTGATCATTATCTTGCACACACTAAAGAAGTTATGCATTTTGTTGGAAATGTTCGGTCTGAAAATCAAGATCCGATTCACACTATCTTCAAGTTAAGAGAAATGTTAGGAAAGTATGAACAACTTCCGCCTACCATCATTAAGAGAATAGCCCCAGTAACACTTAGTAATCATGAACCTAGAATCACTGTTGCCAAATCACAAGTTGCTAACGTGCCTCCTTCTACTGAAACAGGAATAGTTGCGTCTTTTCCAAACGTCCGCACTTCACGTACCTAGAGCACTACATCAAGAATAGGAAGTTACAACCTAAGAAAAGATCAATCAGGAATGCTAAAGTAGAAGAACACCCTAGGACTATGAATAAGACTCACGTTGCTTCCACTATAGATATTGGCGTCCGGCACAATGTAATAGAAATAGTGATGTAACGAATGCTAAACCGTTAAGTACTTTTGATATTCACTCTGATGCACCTTGTGTTATTTGTCATAAAAGTATGAATTCTGATTGTCATGATAAATGTGTTGCTAAAGCTATCATCTCTCGTTTAAGGAATCCTAAGAACCGGAATACCTCTAGGCCCACTAATCTTTCTAAGTCTGTGCTTGGTAGACCGCCCTCTTTAGATTCTAAGAAACGCATTGCTGTCCCTGTAGCTCCAGTTTCACCTCCTAGGAATATAGTACCACCTAGTGCATTCACTAAGACTAAAGCAAATAGTAGTTGGAGATGGCAGAAATGGATATATAACACACTAGGATTTAAGTGGATACCTAAAGCTATTGATGTGTGTCTATCTACTATACCTACTACGGAACCCTCTAACATTTCGGGTTCCACATCTACTTCTATTCCATCTGTGTCGTCTGTGGGTAATGCAGGTGATACAGATCATTCTCTGGATTGTTGATAGCGGATGTTCCCGACACATGACAGGCAACCTTAAACTGTTATCAAACTTTATTGCAAAGTTCATTGGCACTGTCAGGTTCGGGAATGATCACTTCGCAGCTATCATGGGCTACGGAGACTACATTAATGGGAACATCGAAATAAGCAGGGTTTATTATGTGGAAGGCCTCGGTCACAATCTGTTTTCCGTAGGTCAGTTCTGTGATGGAGATTTGGAGGTTGCTTTCAGGGAAAAAACTTGTTTCATTCGTGATCTACAAGGAAACGACCTTATGTCTGGCTAGCGTAATTCAAGTCTTTACACTATCTCTATGCAAGACATGGTTGCTTCTTCTCCCATCTGCTTACTTTCAAAGGCAACATCAACAAAATCCTGGCTATGGCACCGTCGTCTCTCACATCTAAACTTTCAAATCATCACCAACCTTGCTCGACACAAACTAGTTGAAGGACTCCCACGATTTCGGTATTCTAAAGATCACCTTTGCTCAGCTTGTGAACAAGGCAAAAGCACTCGTGCTCATTTTCCTTCAAAGGTGGAACACAACTCTCAACATGTGCTTCATCTTCTTCACATGGATTTGTGTGGCCCGATACGCGTGCAAACGATCAATGGCAAACGCTACATCTTAGTAATTGTTGATGACTATTCACGCTGGACTTGGGTCTACTTTCTTCAAGCAAAGACCAAGCTCCACAGATGATCATCACCTTTCTCACGAAAATACAAGTTCAGCTACGAAACACCGTTCGACTAATCGGAACAGATAGAGGCACTGAATTTGTTAATCAAACTCTTCGTGAATTATATGAGAAAGTGGGAATTCAATCGACATCTATTGCACGTACACCAAACAAAACGGAGTTGTTGAAAGACGAAACCGAACGTTAGTGGAAGCTGCAAGAACAATGTTAATCAATGCTAAACTTCCAGATTACTTATGGGCAGAAGCTGTATCTACTGCATGCTATACTCAAAACCGTTCTATGATTACAAAACGCCACAACAAAACACCTTTTGAGCTTGTCCACAACAAAAAACCGAATCTCAAACACTTTCATGTATTTGGATCTCTTTGCTATCCGAATAATGATCGTGATGACTTTGGAAAGCTCAAAGCCAAAGCTGACATTGGAGTCTTTATCGGATACTGTGATAATTCAAAAGGTTTCCGAATCTGGAATCGTCGTACAAAATAGGTGATGGAAACGATTCATGCTCATTTTGATGAACTTACGGAAATGGCTTCTGAGTATAACACTTAGAACCCGGACACAACCGCTTAAACTTTCCCTAAACCCCATCATCAGCTGAACAAAGCCCCGAGCTTACTCGTCAACAAATGGAAAGGTTATTTGCTCCACTGCTCGCTGACGATATTGATGAACGTGCTCCAGGTGTATCCGCTGTTTCCGCTGCTCAACCCGATAATACTCTTATACCTGATACACCTGCTACAACAACTACGGTTGAAGAAGCACCACCAGTTGACTCCAACACAACAGTTGAACACACCGCTTCCAACAATGATGAATCGGCTGATGATGTTCTGAATGAAGTACCCCCACTGCATATTTTGATCCAAATGCGTTCTTCAACCCGTTTGCTAATGAGACTCGCCGCACGATGTCGCGGAATCATCAACAAACCATTTGAATCCTCATAATCTGAACAATGTATACCAACATCAACCCTCCATACATAGATGGACAAAAGACCATCCTCTGGAAAATATTATTGGCAACCCGAATCCACCAGTCGTTACAAGACAACGTCTTCACTCAGATGGTGAACATTGCATTTATGCACTCACCGTCTGCCAATCTGAACCTAAAAACATCAAAGACGCAATGACAAAATACAACTGGATTGAATCCATGCAAGAAGAACTCAACCAATTTAAACGTCTTGAAGTATGGGAACTAGTTGAAAGACCAACAGGAGTCTACGTCATTGGTCTCAAATGGATTTGGAAAAACAAATTGGATACTGTCAAGGAAATGTTATCGAAATAAGTCACGACTGGTGGCTAAGGGTTATCGTCAGGAAGAGGGAATAGACTTTGAAGAATCTTTTGCTCCGGTCGCCGTCTTGAGGTCGTTCGGATATTTCTAGCGTTCGCGGCTCATATGAATATGACGGTCTATCGGATGGATGTCAAAACTGCGTTTCTCAATGGACAACTTAAAGAAACGGTTTATGTCACCCAACCAGATGGATTCGTTGATCCCGAGTTTCCGAATCACGTCTACAAACTGAACAAAGCTCTGTATGGTCTCAAACAAGCTCCTCGGGCATGGTACGATAAGCTATCATCTTTCCTCATTGCTAATAATTTCACCAAAGGTTCGGTTGACCCAACTCTTTTTATACAATATCACGGGGCACATATCTTAATTGTTCAAATTTACGTGGATGACATCATTTTTGGGTCTACACATAAAAAGTTTTCAATCGCTTTTGCAAAACTAATGAAGAAAAATTTTGAAATGTCCATGATGGGTGAACTCACATTCTTTCTCGGACTGCAAGTTCATCAATCACCCCGTGGTATTTTCTTGAGTCAGTCCAAATATGCCCTTGAATTGTTAAACAAATTTGGAATGAAAACCTGTGACACCTATGCCACACCAATGGCTCATACCAAGAAGCTAGACGCTGATTTACATGGGAAATTGGTGGACCCTACAAAATACCGTAGTATTATTGGGTCTCTCATGTATCTAACAGCTAGCAGACCTGATATTGTCTTTGCCGTATATCTTTGCTCTCGTTATCAGTCGCGACCAACTGAAACCCACCTCTCGGAGGCTAAAAGAATCCTCCGATACATAAAGGGAACCATTAACTTGGGGATCCGGTATCCGAAGGATTCTGGTTTTGAACTAATCGCTTTTTTAGACACTGACCACGCAGGATGCTTAGATTCACGGAAAAGTACTTCAGGAGCTTTACAATTTCTTGGTGATAAACTCGTGTCATGGCAATCGAAGAAGCAGGATTGTACATCGCTGTCATCAACCGAAGCAGAATATGTAGCCATGTCGGCGTGTTGTGCTCAAGTCATTTGGATGAGAACACAACTCAAAGACTATGGTTACGTATTTGACAGAATCCCGATGTACTGCGACAATCGGAGTGCCATTGCGATCTCGTGCAACTCATTCAGCACTCGAAATCAAAGCACATCGATCTTCGCTATCATTTCATCAAGGATCATGTGGAACAGGGTACTGTTGAATTATATTTTGTGGGTACAGAATACCAATTGGCAGATCTTCTCACCAAAGCCTTGCCTCCCGCTAGGTTTAATGAGTTGGTCCACCGGATTGGTATGAGGTGTTTGACTCAAGAGGAATTGGATGACCTCCTAAAACAGTCTTAAAAACCTGTCAAACACCAAAATCTCTTTTGTAAATAATTTTTCAAAAACAAAATACAAAAATATAAAACCTGATAAAACAACAAAAATATTCTTCTAATCTATTTTTTCTTTCAACATGGCAAGTACATTTCTTCCATCAACACTTTAATCTTTCAAAATTCAGTATTTTTCCGATCAAGTGTTGAGGGGGAGAATACAAAGATTTAACTGTTTCAAAACATCTGTGTACTTGCATGTTATCATATCTCGGTTGTTTCTCTTATCAATGGTGGTAAACTTTTCTGGTTAAACTGACACTCCTCGGACTAAAATTTATAACCTTTCATCATTTATTAAGTCGAGGGGGAGTGTCGTCATGTTTCTTTCTTAAAATCTTTGTTTGGTAACCAAAATGGAAGTTAAATGGCTTTGTATGAAAAAGGAAAAGGTGGAGGGACCAAAACTGTCAAAATGTTAAAGTCATTTTAATAAAAACACTCTCCACCTAACTATTCCATCACATTTAATACTTACACCAAAAAGGATCCTCGCCTAAGAATCGTTTGACAAATCCGTGTTTCAGATCATCAATTTGTAAGTGATTTCGTGTTTATAACATGTTTTTAAGCAATGGTTTTGAATCTTTCAAAAATCCAACGGTTTAATTTTATGATATAGTCATTTTTGTGTCTTACGCGTAAGCGCAAGAACCCCAAATCATAAAAGGGTGTTTGTGGTTAAAAAGATTGTGTCAAAACATGTATTTAACATCAATGATACTAGTTTCATCCTCAAAATCCACCCATAAACACGAATTGATGGTTTTTTGAATATTAGGGTTTATGAGTCGATTTGGGTGTTTACAAATGTGAAGAGTTTTGTTCAAAAAGATTGTTGTGTAATGCTTATATGATGATGAATTGATGATTTCCAAGCTTTATAACCACCCAGAAACTCTAAATGATTAAAATTTGGAATTAGGGTTTAATGTTCATAAGTTTGGGCATTTTTGATTCTCCACGATTTAGATGTTATAACTTGGTTTATAGACTCTCACAACATCTTAGAACTACCAGAAATTGTTTGGTGCAAATCCCATGGCTGGAATTTATATGCGTAATTCATAACCCTTAGGGTTTTGACCTACGCGTATGACTTTCTACTCATAACTGTTTAACGAATGTTCATGCCATGATTTGTTGTTAAAATGAATTCTTGTGTTAATATTGATGATTTGATGAATTTATTTCAGGCTTGCTACGCTCAAAATTCAGAATCAAGGTCATTTGAATCTCTACGCATAAGGATTACCCTACGCGTAGTCATGTTATGCGTAAGAATAAATCCTACGCATAACTATTTCGCGTAAGGTTCTACAATGGGACTACGCGTATCCTGTGAAGGATATGCGTAAACAGTGACCTCTACGCATAAGGTCTACTCTTACGAGTAAGCCTTACGCGTAAGGTATAAATACGCCTACGCGTAAGCTCTACGCATAAGGTCCCCTTTTCCTACGTGTAACATTTCTTACGCGTAAGTTAAGATCCTACGCATAAGCTTTCGTCTACGCGTATGTCATTACTGTTTATGCTTAACTTTGCCAATTCTACGCCTATGCCTTGATTGACCTTCATTATGAATTGTTACGTGTACAAACTTGTTAATAAACTTATCATAACGTCACGAATCCAATAATGTCACTAATAAACTTAAACGTTTGATATGTTGTGAACAATAAGTGATAACATAAACTTTAAAACTTAAAGTTAACTAACTCACGAAACATTTCACGATGTCATTGGACTATTGGACAAACAAGTGACTTAGGACTCGTAACAATCATTGACACTGTACATTCAATAACTAGACAATAAGACCTTCTGTTGACTAACACTATGTCTTTCGATATGTTGGTTCTTTTGGCTAATGTTATTTCAGATCACGACATGGCTAAACAAATGAATGTGGATGCATAAGAAGTTCTTACAATTGCTGATATCTTTCCAGAGGGTTATCCGAGAAAGATTGGAAAGAACAACCTCAGGGTTGACTTTGACACCCTCACATGCTCAGAATCTTCTTGTCTCATTGCAGTGGATATTCTCGGAATCATCCCTACTAGAACATGCTCTCACACTCTGCCACAGTTCCAGAGGTCTACATTCAACAATTCTGGGATTCTATGCAGAGGATCACTGGTCAAAGTGCTGTGACAGTGACACTTAATCACAAACAAGTCACTATCACTCCTGCAGACTTACGGGCTGTACTCATCATTCCAAACATCGTGCCTACTGACTTCTTTGCTACACCTACTGAAGAGACAGTTCTGCAATTTCTACTTAATATTGGCTATGATGAAGCGTCAGGAATTATTAACAAGCACTCTCACGTGGATCTTAAGAACATTCCTCAACCGTGGAGAACACTCTACATCATCATCACTAAGTCTGTCTCTAGTCGTGACAGTGGCTATGAGCATCCCAAGCTCATGGAACTGCAAGTCTTCTGGTCATTGATCAATAAGAAGGACATTGAAATCGAAGCACTGATATGGGATGACATGATGTCATTTCACAAGAATCTTGGCTCAAAGATTCCCTATGTCAGATACACGAAGCTTTTGATCCAGAGAGCACTTGGGCTTAATCCTGATATTCCCAAGAGGCTCCATGACCCTGACAATCACGACGTGTTGTCCGAACCTATCCTTTCTATCAGAATCAAGGAATCGACAACAAAGAAACAAGGTGCCGTGCTGCCTGATCACCTTCTGACCAATGAAATCAAAAATCTTGAAACATACAAAAGGTATCAAGTAGCAGTACGAGAAGGCAAAGTTGGTCATCTCGATGAAAAGCCTTCGGGAACTCCTACTCGGAGAACCAGAAGAGGAAGTGCTGGAAGTGCAATAAGCACAGAGAGTCAAAGGAAGGTCCCAAAGAGGAAACCTACTCCAAGGAAGAAAGTTCCCTCCAAGGAAGCTGCTCCTATTCCTACACCTGAACCACAAAGAAAGCTACTGGACGAAAGCTCGGAATATACACAATCAGACGAGGAGGTCCACTACTCTGAAGCAAAAGATGACACTCCATCAGCACCAAAACCTCCTAGTCCAATAGCTGAACATGGCAAAGGAAAGACTCCTGTACTTGTGCCATATGATGAAAGCTCTGAAAGTGATGAAGAGCAACTGGATAAATCATACAGGAAGAAGTTTAAATTCGTTCGACTTCAACACGTTGCACAACAATTTGCTAAAGAACAAATGGGTGGCCCCAGAGGGTCAAGTGGTGCAGCTCAACCTTCACCAGATCCTGATGCGGTTAATCAACCCGATAAGGGATCTGGTGCCACCACTTTGGTACAACAACAGACACGTGTCGAAGATACTCTTGAGTTTGATTTTGAAGAACCAGAATCTGAGAAGCTGGAGAAGGTTAAAGTTGATGAAGAAGTTGCAGTCAAAGCCAAAACTGATGAACAAGCTAAGACTGGCAATGAAGAAGATGTTGAGTATGATACGTTTCTTCTAGATAGTCCTGCACGATCAAAGGAAGAAACTTCTGAACCACCAAAGGACCCGGAGTCTCCTCACATCTCATCATCATCAGATTCTTCTTCTCACTCTTCACCACCACCATCAAAAAGATCAACCAAATCATCATCCAAATCAGTGAAGAAGCCATCTCGATCTTGGATTTCTCATACTCATAAAAGAATTGTAAAAGCTGTCCAACAAGTCGGAAAGAAGGACATGCTCTACAGAAAACTGAATTGGTTTGCTCGACCAAATGCAGATCTACATGATGAGAATGACAAGATGCAGAATGAAAGGGAATACATAAAGAAGCTCATGCAGGATGATCTACAAGGGAAAATGGACAGAATGATCGAAGGCTACACTCACAAGTACCTTCTGGATATCGTTCCTAAAGTCACAAAGGAGATGTTTACCGACAACTATATCCGAATCTTATGCAGATAGCCAAGCAAACTATAAGATCAACACCCTTAACCGTCACAATCAATCCATCCGATCCTGTAGTTTTCTCGGATAATGAATTGGTGTCAAAGCTTGTCACACAAATGTCTGCACGATCTGGGACATTTACTTCGATGAAGGAAAGTGTTTCAAGCATTGTTGGACTACCAACTTCAAGAAGCATGCAGATTCAAGTGAAAAGTCTAAACGTCCTAGAGACGATGAAGATAAGGATCGGGATAAGAATGATGAAGCTAAACGACAAAAGAAGTCTGGTGAATCATCTTCTATGCCACCACCTCCCCAACGGCCTCCTGCTCAACAAAGGTCTCCTCCTCGTTCTTCTACCGATAAACCTCATGATTCGAGACACCACCCCAGCACTCAAAAACCGGTGATTAATTTGAGTATACGGGTGGTGACGATGAAGAACACCATGAGCCCCTACAACAACCCACCTCTCCCAAACAAGTAAAGAAACCGGAACCCTCATCTAGGCCTAAGAATCAGAAGAAAAAGGCGCCCAAGGCAGACGTCCTATCATGGCTAGATGAAGACACCACAGAGGAATTTGAATGGTTTTCTACACTTGTCAATTCCACTCCCTACCCTGAAGAAGGTCAAGATCGGTAGACGGAAATACATTGGAGCATGCTAAGATTATGCAAGAAAAGTTCCATGTGAAGAAGATGACGAAATCCGAGTTGAGGCGAATCAAGAATGAAGCTTTTCAACTATGGAAAGACAGCTCAGAAAGTGCCATCGAGGTCGAATATCACCTTGAAAACATTGCTCGAGCTATGTCTAACAACATGGATTGGCTCAACCCGAAGCAAACATCGACTTCACCAAACGGGACAACCCTCCATACTACACGACTGGTCAAAACCTCTACCAACAATTGGCCAATCAGATGAACCAACGATTCCATTCTGATATTTCTTCAACAGAGACTTGGATTTTCTTCTACATGGTGGCGATGGTTCCAGGAAATACGCTACATCGTTGACACTTCCATTCCCTGCAGCTATATACTCGAACTGCATAGCCATCGAGGAACGTGCCAATCACTTGTTCTCCAACAAAGTGGAAGCCTACGACCGAGATGCATTGTACGGGATTCATCATTGGCCGGAACGCCAAGAATCTACTACGAAGCTGCCAGGTTCAATAGTCTCAACATGCAGTATTCAGTTCTAAAAGTATCATTGCCATCAAACACGTCGATCTTTCATCAAAGTGGGACTACACCTTCCTAAAGAATATCGTGGTCAAACGACAAGATGAAAGGGATTATGCATTCTCTGAAGTTGACTTTGAGAATTTGTCTATCAACGACATCGAAGACATGTACCTTGCCAAAGTACAGTGTCGTATGAGACAATTCTCCACTGCAGTACAACGTGAATTCATCAAGTCGGTGCTCATCTTCATCAAACGCATAGTTATCCAAGAACGTGTAGAAGATCTCCAACTGGCAGTTGAATCTTATCAGAACCGTGTCAATCTCACTCCACCACAGCTTGATCTACCCGACATCAACCAGCTTCCACAATATACGCTCATCAGAAAACCTTTCGGCGTCGTTTACCGTAGTGAACTTCAAAGAAATTGCTTGATGGCGTGCAGAGATCTTCATAAGTTTGGAGATCACACTTTGAAGATGGTTAGGGACGGATTGGCTTACCGGTTGAAGGATATACACCAAAAGATCGGGTCTCCTAAGCGATGGAATTCTTAGGATCGAAGGGACGTGAAGAGGATCATCACCATGATTGATGAACGGTTGTATAGAAGGGATCAGTTCAGAAGACTGGAAAGCTATGTTGGTGGTCGACCCAGGAGAAACATCATCGGCTTTCAACGCCCGACTCACACTCCTGGAGACATCTCTGGACTACCTGGTACCCTTTGAACTGCTTCTTTCATTACATATTTGGATGTATGATTTATTATGTCAATGGCTTGTGCACACATTACAGTGTACAACCCGTACTTGTAAATAAAGGACCCTGTGGTACGCTTGAGTGCCACAATCCTTATAAAAGGAGCGAAAGCTTCTTACTTTTGAGTAAAACCTATCAAACCTTTCATTTTTCAAGGTTTTGCTCAAAAGAACAAGTACTTTCCCTTATGATTTTCAAAACCTCAACCGTTTATATCACTCGTTGAGGGGGACTACTTGAATTAAAACTTTGTTCAAAAATTGTTCACAGTGGTCATTCTTCCCGCAACACTCGAAATGGTCATATTTATTCTCAACTTTTCAAAAATAACATTTTATATGCCATTTTTGAGGGGGAGAAAATACGTGATAAGAAATATGTTGTGTCAATGCAAATGAATCTTTGTGCTATAGACTTAACCCATGAATTGACGAGATCTTAACTGTTAGTAACTCGAAAAGACTTGTCCGGGACGGGTAATAATTTCAAGCTAGTTCGCTAGTGATGTAAACGTGTCTCGCAAAGGACTTGTCCGAGTAGAATGTACCATTCGAGAAACTCTTGGTAGACATGAACTCGGACGGGTTTGACAACCTTTCGAGGATTGTCTACACCTTCAAGGTAGTTATTAGAGCTAGTTGTCACCTAAAAGTTGACAATGTAACTCTTTAACTATGCCACGTAACCGTGTCTCGCGGGGGAATGTCTATCTTGAGTGAATCAATTCAAAATGTGCGCTCTTTCCTCACTGTGCATTTTAACCGTTAAAACTCTTAAGCACATGTGGAGGGGGAGTATTTATGCAAAATCTTATCTCAACAGTGGTACTAAAATGTTTTTCATTCACAAACACTTTGAGAGATTTTTCACAACAATGGTTTTAATGGCAACATAGGTTAGTCATGGAGTTATAAGGTGACTAAGGTTAGGAATAACCGTCCTATGATCCGCCAGAGCCGGAGGGATCTACCCAAGGACACCACAAATAGTTAGTATTTAGAAGTCCTTAGGTATGATTATAAAAAGGAGAAAATGAGAATTGGAGAAAGAAGGAGTTGAAGAATTAAAAAGAAATGCAAAGAAAAGGGTGAAAAGAAATAGCCCTCTAGATTATTCAACTTAGGGCAGACACCGGGTTCAATTCATATGCTACTAGTTGTCACTTAGTGACACTGGTATTGAAGATTAAAAGTCGTCATGGACCCAGTGACGCATGCACTAAACCTTCTTAACCACTCAAGTTTCTCTCAACAGAAGCTTGTTTCATTCTCACAGGGAACCCTACGTAAACTATCGGCTTTCTCTTAGAGATTGCTGGTATTGAAGAAGGAGACCCTCTCCCTAGTCTCCGCTCAGGAAAACCAAAACGCACTATTGAGTCTAGAGCCACGAGATTCATCAAAAGATCTCTTAGGTACACTTGACATTTCATCACTTGATATTCAACAATAAGAATTTCTGTGGTACATTATCGAGTCCTTCACAGATCTTAGCAATCTGTCGAGAACATTTATGAGAGGTTCACATTTGTGATCCTCGGTGATTGAATGGAAACTCCCGCCGGGTCAACATCAAACATGACACAGGTCGCTTCGGCAACTCCCCGTGGATTGCGCTTAGTGGTCTCAAACGGTCTACGTCAGAGGTGATGCTTCGGTATGCCTCAGCGACTCATCTGAATCGTAGGTGTACTTCGGTACATCGTGTTATCTCACTTGTGGGAATCCGATTCAGGAACGGCCTTTGTAAGAATTAGAGTTGTGTTTTCACACTATGCTGTTAACACTCTTGAAGTTCAAACTTGTAAGTGCCGGAATCCGCTTATTACTAACCGTTTTAATGTTTTCTTCTTATGGAACCTCTGGAGCGGAATGATCGTGCAGATTCTTCTCATGCTCACGCCAACATCATCACTAATGGAAGTTCTATCCAAAAGCAACACAACAGTAAGAATGATTCTTCGTCAATACAGAGAATCTACAAAGTTAAAGACTTAAAGAACTTCATCAGTACTGAATTCCAACGTCAAAAGAGCGTGTGAGCATGTTGAAGAATGAAGTGGAGACACTGGAGCAGCGAAGCAGACCCGAGGAAGACATGATGCAGACAACAACATACTATCACTTTCATCACAAAGAACAATGATCAAAGAACAAAGTTAAAGATGACGTCAAAGCATAACTGTTCAAAGTAAACGATCTCTCTACACTAGGGAGATTGTTCAAATCAAGGCAATTCTTCTCACAAGAAAGAAGAATGTCAGACGACGTCAAAGCTACTATTACATCAACGCCTTCACCATTTTTTCATCACCAACACTTGAGTGTTTGTTACTCATATGTAATAACATTTGAGGGGGAGATTGTTGGAATCACTCCTAAACCTTATTCAAGTGTTAGTTACTCATATGTAATAGTTAGCTTATTATGGCCTTTATGTTTGTTATTAGCCTTAAGCTTATGTAAAAGGCCCATGAGCTTAGGCCCAAGCCCATAGGAGAAAGGGAAGGAGTAGGAGTGTTGCCCTAGCTCCTTGCCTATAAATACTATGTAATAACCCTCACTTGAGGGTTGGTTGTTCAATTTTTTCTTTCACATACTCCTACGCATAACCGGTCTTATTATATCGTGTGTGTGTGTTTGATTTCTTGTTCAATCGCCTTTATCTCTTTCTATATTACTTGTTTTTGTAAAACTCGTGACCTAACAATGTACTATCACCACCATCAGCTACTTATACCACTATTAGTCGTCCGATAGTGCATTCATCATCATTATCATCTAGAGCACTATCCGTACCATCACATCTCATAGACACTACTCATATATCTGACTTGTAACTTGGGAAGCGTGCAGGATTTGACACACCATTACCATCTATCACTAAGACTATAGACACTACACCATCTTATAGGTTTGAGGACCGTGAGAGTTTAAGAGTTGTTGCTGCTAGACAGCCTACTGCTCCTACACTTGAGACACGATTAGACTATCAATAGGAACAAATAATAAGTACCTTTTTATCTAATGTAATCTTTATCTTTTATTATCTCCACGATAATCACAACCTTTGTTTATTTCATTCCCTATTCCAATTGCCCAATTTTCAATCATTTCGCAACAATATACCGCTATCTTACTAGGGATTAGGCCAACTTTATTCTTGACCAATTAGGAGACTATTACCATTCTATGAGGTTCTCCCATGTATCCTACAAACCATTCAACAAATTTTATTTCAAGTTATTTTGCTACCACTTTATGAAATTATTTCACATAATTTTATTTCAAGCTATTTTACCACCATCTTAGAAAAATTGTTTTACAAAGTTCTAAAACAAGCTGTTTTGTTATCACCCTATAAATTGACTTTCAGTCATTCTATCAACTATTTACTATCATTACGCGAAACGATTTTCATGTTACTCTGAAAAATTGTTTGAGCCATTATCTTACAAAACAACACGTTTAATACCATCTAAAACTTCGGAGAAACATAATACCATTTCAACAAAACCAAGCATCGCATCATTTGTCCTCAATAATACATAGCCTGATCACCTATGTATGATTCAGGAAAGATTATGTCATGAAGGAAACAAGCATCTTTTCAAACTTCCTAAAACAATTTTCACTCAAAATCAAAGCTTTGTAATCAAATAAATTATTCATGAAAATCTCTTTTTGTTAACACTCTATAGATACCTACACCATTCATCACTCACTCAACCGATAAGTTGAATTTTTTACCAGTGACCTTTTTAGGAAAGAGTTTCTATACCATCTACGAGGAGGATTCCTCGATACAAGAAAACAATGAAAGGATTTCAGGACTACCAACAAGGACTAGAAGCATGTAGTAAGATGTTTCAAAACTCAATAGAAATTTGAAGACATCACGAAACAATCTGAACCACTATCTTTGGACTAGAAGCCAAATTCCATCATTTCAAAAGTACTAGCTAGACCGAGTTACAAGATTTAGTACAAAGCGAATACCCACTAAGTAACACTGTAGAAATAAACCAAGTCTTCTAACCAAGACTGCAGAACATTCCATTAAACATGGCCTCAACAATATGTGAACTTCCCTACAATAAGTTTCTCTAAAAGGAAAATTGAGTTAAATTAAGGTTATCGATATAAACTTCCCCTAAGGAATTGTGTTCTCTAGGAATTCCAGATAACCTCACTTCCATATCAAGAAATGCAACAGGTCTGAACATATCAGACAATCAATGAACCTCCATCTATAAGTGAAATCAGAACAAACATTCTTCGACATAGTATGAGCTAATATCTATGTTTTTGCTAGCATGATAACAATC
Organism: Chrysanthemum makinoi; assembly: GCA_910596185.1. NCBI lineage: Eukaryota > Viridiplantae > Streptophyta > Magnoliopsida > Asterales > Asteraceae > Chrysanthemum > Chrysanthemum makinoi. The sequence continues at coordinate 145,070,019 of OU343221.1, read as the reverse complement.
TCAGTGATGAGCTATTTTAGAAGCACTCAATATCGGAACAAATCTTGAAAATCAACCACTACACCACATCACTTAAATATTCAGGGTTTTGTGACTTGACAACATAGAGCGTGGAAATATTTCGATAAGAGAAATTAAGAGAGACACCATGAAACAATAAACATCTTAGTAATGGAGACTAAGCACCTTAGGCAAGGAAGACTCAAGTATAGACATTCGCTAGAACTAGAAACGAGAGGAATCACAACTGTTACCCATGATCTATTCTTTTCAATAATGCCATTTTTGACAGACTTGACATTTTGGAATTTGTCATGAGACACGTGGTATCAATTTCAATTATACCTAATATAAGGTAGCCGATTCACCTTAGACTTCTGACAATCATTTTATGTGAAGATCGTTGAAAGCTCTTAGACGAGGTCTAATAATATATCTAGGAACACATAATAACGAAAGCGGAATATTCAATAAGAATTAACGTTATAATGAACAAGGTTTTTCATTATCATAAACTAACTAAACAATAATAAAGATCAAAGACTTGATCTTTAACACTAACTAACTAAACCACTAAACCCTAGGCGTTTTCCCAATCCCTACGCCTAGGTTCCCACACACACACACCTTTAGACGTCTACATCTTGTACGTCCTTGCTAAAACTAATGACCCTATGTCTCTTTATATACTAGAGACATCTAGGGTTTACAAGAGGAATCATAATACAATTAGGAAACTAAATATTCTTTTAAGCATATCTTCTAGAATCTTCCAAATCCTCCATCTTTTTGTAGTTTCCCTTCTTGTCACTTTAAGTCCTTCATGTTTCATTCTTCTTGTTTTGTATCATCAAATCAATAATAGACCAAACAATCTTCCCCTATTTGATGATGACAAAACAAACACGATTCTTGTACGAACTTCCCTAGACGAAGTAGCAGAAGTTGAGATAATTAAATCTCACCATGAATGAAACACTCTTATCTTCCTTTGTCTTCCCCTTAATCTATGCCATGCCACTCAAACATCTCTTCCCCTTTTTGTTATTATCCAAATAGGGAACGTATGCAAATAATGATCTTGACCACCACGAACCAATATCATACTTCCAATCTAAGACTTCCAATGTTTAAAATCGCCCACCATTACGCATCAAAAGAAAAATGGATCCAAAATAGTAGAAAACTCCAACTAACAGTAGTAATAATGATCAACAGTAGTAAAAATCAAACACTTCCCCTTGAGTGATGCATGTAGATTGGTTAAACATTTAACAATAAGCTTCTCCTAAAAACCATATGTTAACCATCTTCTTGATTCTTCAAAATCTGTAAGCTCCTTGTAATGATCACTTTGTGAAGAAAAGCAAATATAACGAACTTGATGAAGAAGTAGAATTTCCCAAACTTGTGTCTTAAATCTTTTACTATCCACGGAACTCCATACTTATACCCACAAATATAAGTAGACCGCAATCCCTTGAAAAGAATCCTCAACTAGTATGAGACACTGAGCACTACAATGTAACTCCTTTAAGTGATAGACAATGTGTGCATAGAGCATCATAAGAAAAATCACACATTGCTAGATTCAACAAACTAGATGATTAGAACACAAACCTCCTATTATCCTCAACTCAATGGTCAGAACGAGAGAATAATTCAAACATTAGAAGATATGCTCAAAGCATATGTGATTGTTTCTGGAAATGATTAGGCAAATCATTCTTCATCGAACAAGTTCCCTTACAACAATAGTTATCACATGAACATATTGACTGCACCAATTGAGGCACTCAATGGTTGAGGTGTCAATCACTTATTTACGGGCCAAAATCAGGAAAGTCCAACACACTAGTCCATAACATATTCATGAAACAACAAATAAATCGTATAGATCAAGAATCGGTTATAAGCAACAACACATAGATAGAAAAGCTACAACGATATACGACGCAAAATATTGGAAATGTGTTCCATAAGTCACAAACCATTAGAATTTCAAGTTGGCAACATATTTATGTTGGAAGTCTCGCCTTGGAAAGGCGTAGTACGATTCAGAAAACGCGGGAAGACCTGATGAGACTCAAATATCCCCACCTTTTTCACAAATAACACCGTAGAAACCAACATGGACTGAATTCAGGGACTGAATTCCTTTTTGGGTGGGCGAATGTGACAACTCGTAATTTCAGGTAATTTTACAAATTTTGAAAAATTCACTATTCATCTCGGGAAAATTACTATTCATCATTTTACTATTTATCATTTTTTAAGTCGGTTTGAGACTTTGAGAGGTTATTTCAAAAATTTACTATTCACAAAACACTATTCAGTCCTGGAGAAAAATCACTATTCATGATTCACTATTCATCATTTTTCGCAAACTAGGTTTACGAGTATCAAATACGCGTAACCTTGAGGGTTAAGCTGCGTATTCATGGAACATCATTGAGAACATTTCATATAGACTAGAGTTAGTCTACATATCATCAGTAACATCATCTTCATATTAATTTATGCATGGGTTGCATATTTCATTAACGTATATTTTTCTATTAAATAAACGCTATCGCATGATCATTTATTTTATATAATTGATCCGACACTTCCAACAATCATCCGAATATACTTTTATACTCATTTTAAGACTATTAAAATTATATTATTAGTTTACCCGATGCTTTGAATTTATTTTGTATATAAATTGTTATGTATATATATTTACGACGGTATTCGCAAATTCAACTCGATAATTATTTATTCACTCAATACTTGCGAGGAATGTATTTTTATAATTTTTATGACTTCGATATATTTTATTTTTTTCCGTTAAAAATCGATTTCAAGCTAACGCTACACTAAATACCTAATTATATGTACCAAATATACATAATACTTAACTTATAATGCATTTAAACTATCAAAACACAAAATACTTTCACCCCCCCCCCTTTTTGCCGACCTCCCCCATACAACTCATCCATTTCATTAATTAAAACCATGACTAGACATGTACACATACACCAATATGCTATATATTTGCAATATACAAAGTTTTATTAATCAAAACACATACAAGAACACATTTGAAAGGTGTAAAAATACAAGAACTCTTCCATTTCTTTCTTGATATTCGGCCAAACAAGAACAACATGAAGAACATCAAGTTTTTCAAGATCAAGTATTTTACAAGTTCTATTAGTGATCTAGTTAGGGTTTTGAAATAAAAACCTCAAGATTATTAAGTATACTTTGCTCAAAAATTCATAATCACTCAAGTAAGCTTCAACTAATTTTTCCTACTCTTATAAACTCTTACTTGATGTATTTTTATGATCTAGTAAGAAAAACATGCAAGTATACTATGATCCATACCACTTTTACATGTTTCTATTTCTTAATATGGGTTTAAATTATCCTATTAGTATTCCTATGAAACCTATCAATTTTGGTAAATTTTAGGAACCCATGACACCCTAAGAAGGTGTATGGTAGGTTTAGAATAGCTTTGGTGTTGATTGGAAGGGTTTAGTACAAGCTTTGAACTAGAAAAATCATTTTCGACAACATATAATTAAGGGCTGTTACGTTTTGTAAAATCTGGAAACATCAGTGGGTCAGGGGATATTTTGGTTTACATTTTCAGAAAATAGATTTAAAAACGAAACTGTGGCCGCTTGAACGGGTTAAAACGGGTTTATAACGAAGAAGTTACGCTATTTTCAAGTTTAACGACGAAAAATATTTTTCTGAAAATATACTTGCTGTCAAGGGTTTTTCAAAGGTAAAAAACGAGTTGTAAACCTAAACTAGAAGATTCGACTAATCAAAAATATATTAATACATACTATCACGATTCCGAGGATATAAAGAACGTAGAAAACCGAGCAATAACGACGAAGTTACAAGTGTTTGAAACCCGACGTTCACAACAAATCCATCTGCTTTTATTAAAAATATTTTCTAAGTGTTAAAACATTCTTTTCGGGTACCTATGTTTGGAGCCGTTTTTCTCAATGATCGAGTTAGTTTTGGTAAAATAGTATCTCTAAGTAAAAGTTAGTTCACCTGGCCTATTTTCCAAAATGTTCAACCGTTCGTCAAACGAAGTTATAACGGATAATATACGATCACTCAAACTTTTCCGAAAACTACTCATAAACTATATTTTCTTGATTTATCACTAAATGACTATCGTAGGATGTTGTTTCAACGTAAGTACTTGTAAATTATTTTATAACATGACGAGATGTCATAAGCATATATTTCGACGATAAACTTCATTTTCAAAAGTGTACAAGTGGTATAGATTACATGTGAATTTGCATGTACGACATTGTTTCATGACTTACATTAGAACATATCATTCATATTAGGTTGCAGATAGAGATTGCACCTCATTTCAGTGTATCCACTTTTGTCATAAAAATCATTGCATCAGGTGAGTCATAGCCCCCACTCTTTTAATACTTTTATTAAACTCTTTGGGGGAGATACATGCTACAACTTTTATCATGATCATAATTGTTTCAAAACTGAATGTTGTACCATATCTATTGTTCTTGATTGTGTGCTATTGTTCTTCGTTGAATTATGTGCTATATCAGTTGACTACTGATACATTGAGTCATGTATTATTGATTATGTGCTATGGTTCTACGTCAAGTTATGTGCTATATCCGTTGACTAGTGATACGTCGAGTCGTGTACTATTGTTCTACGTCGAATTATGTGCTATATCAATTGACTATTGATACATTAAGTTAGGTACTATTGTGAACTCATTTGACGATGTGTGCTTGAACATAAACTATAACATTTTGTGCAATGGGTTGTAAAAACACAAGTTGCAAGTTTTGTATGGGCGGGACTTGGAACTGAGTGGATTTGCATTGCCTTTGCTGGGTGAACGTTCTTTAAAGGTTTTTCATGACAACACAAACTCTATGAACTCACTCAACCTTTGTGTTGACACTTTTATCATGGTTTATCTCAGGTATCTAAGACATACACTTCATGGCATGCATGTGGACTTATCATAGAGTCGTGGTGACGACGCGTCTCACATGGGATCTATGCACTTTGAAAAAAACATCGTTTGGCTTGTATCAAACTTATTTCCGTACATGCTGACTATCATTTGGGACCTATCTTTTGTAAACTCTGAATGTTTTATTATATCAAACGATGTATTTTCCAAACGACACTTTAGGTCGTTCAATATAACTGTAACTGTGATGCTATGGCAGTCATCCCCCAGGAATTCCATTCCGCTGCAAAACAGGTATTTTGAGGGTGTGACAATTTGTGTGCACGGTATAACACATAACTAAGCCGTTAACGTAAGACATGTAAAACGGTATTTGGATTGGGTTGAGATGGTTGTGTTGTTCGGTTTCCCATGTAGAACGGTAAGGACCCAAATGTGTGATTAAGAATCAGGAGTTTGGGTAACACTCACAACAAACCATGTAGTGTGTGTTTTCACTATGTGAAATAGTGTGTAAACTGTAGAGAGGATTCTAGACCTGTTTGATGGTGTGTCATGCCTTCCATTTATAGACAGGCATTTAGGGTTTAAGGATAAATCCCACAAGGATGATCAGACGGCTGTAATACATGCCACATCTTGATCATGTGGCGTGTAGACAATAATGACAAGTGGAAGCTCCTCCTTGGCTCGTACCAGGTCGTGCCCTTCTAAGATATTCATGTCTGTACGTCTCCCATTGTCATATGTCAGATAATACATCTTAATCGTTATTGACAGTTGGGAGACAGTTGTCTCGCGCGTGTAATTGACATGGCCTGAGAGGCCTTCCCAGGCCAGCTATTTGGCCTTAGAATGTGGCTGGTCCTATCAAGTCTTGATAATGGGCCTTGTTTAAGTGTTTATGATGGACTTGACTTTGGCGTGTAGTTAATGGGCCATATTGATACGCTATCAAGCCCCCTATTCTAGTATTATAGCATGATCGAATGGTATGATGTTGAACTAATGATAGTTATCAGGTTGTAAAGTGACTTTCCGATGCTGATAAACAAAGTCCCCAGCCTATACGCTTCTAGGCTGAAAATGATCAGGCATATAATTATTAGGTTAAATGTCGAGAGTGATGGAAAATGGTAGGGTAAAAATCAAACTTTTTTTTATAATAGTTTATCATAAAACATGTAGCAAAAGACAATAAGCATACCAGAGTTTTCCAAAGCCAGCGATCGATATATTGTTTAGGGCTAATGAATCCATTAAATAACGTCATATTATAAGCATCATTTATCCTATGTATATTACTTGTTTTGCATTATTTTATATGAGAATTGATACTTAATCGTTTACTTTTGTAAATCTTAATTATTATCAAGTAATTGGTGAAAGTTAGCTATTTTGGACGTAAATTGGAGCAAAATGGATCAAGTTAGAAAAGTTTATTGAACGACGAATCATACACCGTGTCATTCTAGATATATACGCCATATACCAAGACTTGGACGATTATGAAGACCATTGTATGACTTTGAAGAATACGCCGTATGGATTTCTTTCATAGGCCGTATATGAAACTTTGGTTAACGAGAAGATCTGACTTGTTTTACTCCAGATAAAAGTTACTCATCTACCTATGGTCTACCTTATGCACTAACGGGCAGATAACCCGATCGTGTGTAGTGTAGTATTTGGTAAAGCCGAGGTCATCCCAAGAGCTATGTGAATGTGGATTCTAACTTAAGTCTATGTCACGTTTTAAAAGTGTTTTTGAATTGTTTGATTAATAAAACTAAATAACAGAAATGAAATTGTGAAATTAAATTAAGATAAAAACAGTATGGAGAAAGTGTACTAGCCTAGTTGTTCATCCTATCATGCAATGACTATGTTCTCTAATTAAGCTTTCTATCGCTTCAAGTGGGGCATAAGATTCACTAGAATCCTATGGTCAATTCGCCTAGCCTATCTCCTTATAAGGATTTAAAACATACGTTTTTAGGGGGTCATTTAAGCCCTAAATCGACACATTTTATATCCGTTACTACTTACAATCGTTCATTTTTTACATTTTAGGTCTTTTGGAAGCAAAATACTGGAATGAAGCATATTTGGACGAAAAAGAGCGAAAACATGAAGAAAACGGCAAAGTCAAGAAACAAGGATGTATTCTGAGCCTGAAGGCATCCCAACCCAAAGGGCGACGCCGTCCCTAAGGAAGATTTCTTATTAGATTGCAAGCGACGGCTCAGGTGAAAAAGTGCTTCTACAACATGACGGCGTCACACCTATTTTCTGGAAGGCGTTTCTCTTTGTTTTACACCAAACGTTCAAGACCCAGTTTAAGACAACGTCCCTTATGAAGACAGAAGGCGTCACACTTCTCATCTAACGCCGTCTAAATGATGACTTAGCCTAAACGAAACCCTAAAGACGGCGACCAGACGGCGTCACCAGCAAAAGGCGACGCCGTCGCACTTGTAAATCTATGTATAGAATTCGATTATTTTGCATTTAGGGTGGTATAATTTTGGAGAGCAAACCCTAGTTCATGTGTAGTCCGACTTGGACAGTATTTTAGGGTTCCAAACCCTTCTTTACATCATAAGATAAGTTTGTTAATCCATCATATTACCATTTTTATCCTATGTTCAATTGTTTTTGTGTATGCATGCTTATCCATTATGAGTAGCTAAATTACTATTGTGTTTACTTAGATCTATGAAACCTAGTTGTTAATTATTGTTAGGTTGTCTCTTGTTTTAATTGGTAGATGCTAGAGTAAGGAAAACTGGCTTTTTCTTTAATTGTTGCGAGCTTGAACGTCCTAATTAACATAAAGATTGAGAGTGCACTTGAGCCATCGTTGTATTTATTGCGTGAGTTGTAGCTTTAGGATAATAGAGTATTCGGGGGAGATACTACGGTACTTGGCGATCTCGGATAGTCTAGAGGAGAGTCACAATTCATAGAACTAGGGAATTAGGCACCCTCTATGACCACACGGAATACAACGCACCAATTAAAATGAGGATGTGACAATTCAACGACCAATAAGAGATAACTAGGGAGTAAGAACATCTAAGTAAACATACTTTTAATCATCATAGAACACACCTTACAATACATAGCTTATCTTTTTCACTAGTTTAATTAGACATTAGTTTAAAGTATTAAGTAGTTAAAATTGGTAGAAGTACCACCCCCACTCCTATACCCCGAGATATTTACTTGCTTTAAAAAAATATAAAAAGACTAAAAAGAATCACCCTCAACCTCACCTTCTCGTCATACATCTCTACTAGCATCTCTATTCCCTTAGAGAACGATCAACCCCCTGGGCTTACCAATACTACATTGCAACGATTAGGTACAATTCCTAGTGGGTTGTAAAGCTTGCTCGCGGAAAAGGAAGTCTTTCGACCCCGAACCCGCGCATCAAGTTTTTGGCGCCGCTGCCAGGGAATAGAATAGCTAGTTTCTTTTCTATCTCGATTAGGTCTACTCGCTTGATTCCTATCAACTGAGCTTCTTTTTTTTTAGTTTTCTTTTAGTCTGTCCCCATTCTTTGTGTTTTTGTTTGTAACTTCGTCACTTTTCACCATGGTTGACAATCCACCAAACAATCCGCCACCACATCATTCATTACCACCAATGTCAGATTCGAGAATGATCACTTCGCTGCTATAATGGGTTACAGGGGTACAACCTTTTCTCAGTAGGTCAATTTTGTGATGGAGATTTGGAAGTTGCTTTTCGGGAGAAAATGTGTTTCAATCTTGATCTACAAGGAAACGATCTTATGTGCGGAACCCATTCATCAAGCCTTTACACAATCTCTATGACTGACATGATCGCTTCATCTCCCATTTTTCTGCTCTCTAAAGCAACATCTACAAAATCATGGATGTGGCATAAGAGACTTTCACATTTGAATTTCAAAACCATAACTGATCTTGCACGACACAAATTAGTTGAAGGACTTCCACGATTTCGGTATTCCAAATACCACTTATGCTCAGCTTGTGAATAAGGAAAAAGCACTCATGCACATTTTCCTTCGAAGGTTGAAAACAGTACTCAACACGTACTTCACCTTCTTCACATGGATTTATGTGGCCCGATGCGAGTGTAGACGATTAACGGCAAATGCTACATTCTTGTAATCATCGACGACTACTCAAGATTGACTTGGGTTTATTTCCTACGAAGTAAAGATCAAGCTCCACCAATGATCATCACCTTTCTCATGAAAATTCAAGTTCAGCTTCGTAACACGGTCGGACAAGTCAGAACGAATAGAGGAACTGAATTCTTGAATCAAACTCTTCAGGAATACTATGAGAAAGTAGGAATTGAGCATCAAAAATCAATTACAAGAACACCCGAACATTATGGAGTTGTCAAAAGACGAAACTGGACGTTAGTGGAAGCTGTAAGAACGATGTTGACTAATGCTAAACTTCCAGATTACTTGTGGGTAGAAGTTGTTTCAACTGCATGCTACGCTCAGAACCGGTCAATAATCACAAAATGCCACAACAAAACACCATACGAGCTTATCAATAACCGAAAACCTAATATAAAGCACTTTCATGTATTTAGTGCTCTTTGTTATCCAAATAATGATCGTGATGACTTTGGAAAGCTCAAGGCTAAAGCTGATATTGGAGTCTTTTTCGGATATTGTGAAAACTCTAAAGGATACCAAATCTGGAACCGTCGTACAAGAGAGATTATGGAAACAATTCATGATAATTTTGATGAGCTCACAGAAATGGCTTCTAAGCAAAACGGCTTAGAACCCGGGCATAACCGTCTTAATTTTCCAGAATCATCAGCTGACCAACAATTTCAACTCACGCATCGTCAAATGGAAACTTTTTTTGCTCCACTGTTTAATGAAGACTTTGATCAGCGTGTTCCAGATGTATCAAATGTTTCCGTTGCTCAACTTGATCAAAATATAATACCAGATACACCTGAAACAACAACTGTTGTTGATGCACCTCTGGTCGAATCTCCAACCATATCAGAAAAAATCGCTTCCAATAACAATGACCAAGCTGATGATCCTTTAAACCAAAATGTACCTTCGCCTGTAGATTATGATGGAAATGCATTCTTTAACCCTTTTGCATAAAAAACAACCAATCCAGATGTGGCAGAATTGTCAACTAGCCATCTCGATCCACCAAATCTGCACAATGTATACCAACACCAACCTTCAACACATAGATGGACCAAAGATCATCCTCTTGTAAACATCATTGGAAACCCTAACCAACTAGTCGTACCAAGACAACGCCTTCACAACGATGGTGAAAACTGCATTTTGCACTCACCGTCAGCAATACCGAACCCAAAAACATTAAGGAAGTGATCCGTGCTAAACTGTCAAGTTTTCTCACACAAATCGGTCACTTGTGAATGGCCGACCGTAAGAAACTTAAAACGGTTCAGAAACGAATGCAATGAAGATTAGGGGAGTATAGTGTTTCCCCGGGTCGTTATGTCCCAGCGAGCTATGCAATGGATCACCAAACGTATAGTGATCGAGAAATTTGAACGGAAAAAGGGATTGTGATTATTATAACTACAGAAATAGCCTATAATTACAAAGGCTTAAATGCAAATTAAAGGAAATTAAAAAGATAAAAAATATTAAATAAACGCTATCACTATATTTAAACTGATGTTTTTGATTTTATGTTTTTATAAAACTTACTTTAAAAATTACGTAACGTACAAGAGAAAATGTGAAACTTAAGCAATATAAATCTTAAAAATATGAAAATGACATTTTTACAAACCTAATGATAAAAGAAAATATTTAGAAAAAGAAAATTATTTTTACAACTATTTAATTAATTATTATTAATTAAAAACTAGTTTTAACTATTTAATATTAGCCTAAAATACAAGAAAATATGAAATAAAGCTAGAAAAATAAAATTATGACTTAGAAAAATCTAAAATATCAAAAGAGAATTTTCAAAACTATTTTTGTATTTTTCTGATTATTTTTGTATTTTCTATGAATTAAAAACTATTTAGAACTACTTAAATTACTTAAAAATACAAATTTAACTAAGAAAAATCTAAAAAAATATTTTTTTGGCTTTTTATATTTATCTTAACTTAAGAAAAATGAAAAATTATTTTTTTTTAACTTTTTCTGAATTAATTGGATTAAAAGCTATTTAAAAAGTGCTAAAAATTGATTTAAATGCAGAAAAATAGCAAACTGACTTGGAAAAATCTGAAAATTTCAAGAAAAGTCTAAAATAATATAGAGAATCTAGGAAAAATGGAAAAACATGTACTTGTGTGCAAGAATATGAAACTGCTATGCAAAGTGCTTTTAAATAAGCACTTTAAGTTAAGCTAAAAGCTACAAACAAGCACCAATACTGAAACAGAAGCTATATTATGCTACAATTACCCAAATGCAACTAATAACAACAAGCCTTAACCTCTATAGGGCCTATTGATCAGATTTGATGATTTGAGCTTATAAGCTAAAAACAGTTTGAGGGGTCTATTTTGCAGCACAAGAATAAGCTACTCAACAAGCTTAAAATGAAAACTAAAAGTGAGAACCTACACTAGACCTGGGCAAGTGCTTGCAAACCAAAAACCAGACTTGGATGAGCTCTGATGAGCTTGGTGCAAGGTCTGCAAATTACCTGTGCACACTCAGTTAATACTGAGTGTGTACAGGGCATTTTGGACCATGTTGACAAGCAAATTTGAAGCTTTTAAAAATTTGATAAAAACCCACAAAAATGACAATAAGCAAGTAGACCAACTGAAGTTTTTATAACCACAATTTCAATTGATTTGGTCCAGAAATGAAGTAATGAAAAATCCACCCAGTTGGGCTCAAAACCACTTTTCAAGTTTTTGACTTTTGAAACAAGTTTGATCAGTTGACTTTTATGAACTTTGCAATCAATTTGTGGATTGAATGGGATGTTATATGATGAAATGATACTACAGCAAGCAATGTCTCTCAATTTTAAACACTAAACAAGCTTTTGATTCTCAAAAATCACAACAGCAAGCTGATTAAGACAGATTTTATGTGAAATTGACTTTGAGTGTATGCAGGCACAATTGTAAGACAGAAATGAGTTCAAATGAGCTAAACAAGCTCAGAGCCACAAGTCTCAACCACTGAATAAAACTCTAAGACAGTTTAAGCAATAAATCCAAACACACCTTTATGACACTGATATGCAAATAAAATGACCTAACTACTGATTTAGCTAATATAACTGATTAAACTGAGTTTACTGGTCCTAAACACAACTAATTAAACAGGTTTTAACTACTTATAACTACAAAAACAGATTATGCTATGAAACTTTGAAAATCACTTACAAATGGTCCCAACCACTATGGCTTGAAAATCAAAGAATCAATGAACAACTAACCTATTCCAACCCCTAACCTAACTCTGATTCAACCCAAATCCAGCTCTGCTTCACCCATTATCCATTTCATACCCATTTCCATGCTCAGTTGACTTTCATTGACCAAAATCCAAAGTTGCTTGAAAATTGATTGTAAGCTTATAAAAAGCTATAACAAGCTTGTTTGAGCTTAGAATTAAGCTAGTAAGAGCTTATACATAAGAGTTAGAAACTGAAAATTTCAACAGTGGCACAAAAGTATGAAACTTTAACATAAACTTGAATTGATGTTTGAAAATAGGTTACACTGATGAAATAGCTTGAATTTAGTTCAACAAAGCAAAAGATTACAACTTAAGAGCTTAATTTAAGACATAATTATAAAAAACGACATACATATTTGAAAATAAAACTAAGTGCTTTTTCTCCTTGCCTCTCTTCCTCTCTTTTATACATCAACACTGCTTCCACTTGTACTCTGAGCTTTTCCCACTTGTGCTTTGAGCCATTGGATGACTTGGGACAATCTTGGCCGTTTGATCAATTTTGGCGGGAAAGTGTATATATGCCAGAGGGACAGGGGAGGGGTGCATTAAATGCTGCTTTGGAGGTTGTTGAGGTGGAGGGGACATGGAGTGGAGTAGGGTGGCTGGAGGTGTTGCAGACAAGGTGGTCGGGGAAGACAAGAAAAAGGAGGTGGTTTGGCGGTTTTATTTTAAACCGTGGGTGGTTTCGGGTTATGGGTTAGGTAAAAGGGGTAAACGGGTTTGGGTATTGGATTTGGACCGTGGGTATTGGGCTTGGGATAAATAATGGACCAAGGATTGGATTTGAATCCAATTTCAACACTAGGGACCCATTGTGTAATTCTGAAAATCCAGGGACCATAGCTGTAAATTATGAAGTTGTAGTCCAAGGGCCTATCTTGCTATCTCCAATAATCCAAGGATCACAATTGCCAATTTTGAAACTTAAAGGACTGAAATTGTAATTTTCCAAAAATTCTCATAAGGACCAAAAATGATTAATTAGAATTACCAAAGGATTAAAAATGTTCATTTTTCAATTTAAAATGTCCAGGGGTAAATTCTGTCAATTTTTGAAATTCCAGGGACTAAAGTTGCCATTTTTGAAAGTTGGGGGACTGAAACTGCCAATTATGCAAACTTAGCTCATTTTTCATCTGATTTTAAACATTTTGCATCTGAAACATATAAAATGTAATTTTGAGATATTTTCAGTATTTTGATGCATTTCTGAGCATTTTTAAGCGTTTTGCAGTTCAGATTAAACCAAAAATGATGAGTATTTACACACTCATCAGGAAGCAATGACTCATGACAACTGGATTGAATCCTTGCAAGAAGAGTTAAATCAGTTCAAACGTTTTGAAGTATGGGAAATGGTTGAACAACCAACAGGGGTCTACGTCATTGGTCTGAAATGGATTTAGAAAAATAAGGTAGATTATGAGGGAACGGTTACTCGTAACAAGTCAAGTCTGGTGGCTAAAGGTTATCGTCAAGAAGTAGGTATTGACGTTGAAGAATCATTCGCACCGGTTCCTAGACTTGAGGCTGTTCGGGTTTTTTTGGCATTCACGACTCACATGAACATCACCGTCTACCAAATGGATGTGAAAACTACATTTCTGAATGGGAAACTACGGGAGACGGTGTATGTTAGCCAACCAGAGGGATTCATTGATCCAGAGTTCCTTAATCATGTCTACAAACTGAACAAGGCTTTCTACAGTCTCAAACAAGCCCCTCTGGCATGGTATGATAAATTGTCAGCCTTCTTACTTGCAAAAATTTTTACCAAAGGATCCGTTGACCCAACATTGTTTATACAATATCACGGGGAACACATTTTGATTGTTCAAATTTATGTGGATGATATAATTTTTGGTTCAACCCACAAAAGGTAGTCAAATGCTTTTTCAAAACTAATGAAAACAAATTTTGAAATGTCAATAATGGGTGAACTTACGTTCTTCTTAGGACTTCAAGTTCATTAATATCCTCGTGGTATTTTCTTAAGTCAGTCCAAATATGCTCTTGATATTCTAAAGAAACATGGTATGACCACATGTGAAACCTATAACACACCAATGGCTTCAACCAGTAAACTGGACGCTGATTTACATGGGAAACTTGTTGACCCTACAAAATACCGAAGTATTATTTGGTCTCTCATGTATCTAATAGCAAGCCGACCCGACATAGTATTTGCTTTATATCTTTGCTCTCGCTATCAGTCTAGACCAACTGAAAAACACCTCTCAGAGGCTAAAAGGATCCTCCGATACATCAAGTGAACCATTAATTTGGGGATCTGGTATCTAAAGGATTCTGGTTTTCAACTAATCTCATTTTCAGATGCTGATCATGTAGGGTGTTTAGATACACGAAAAAGTACTCCTGCCGGTCTACAATTCCTTGGTGATAAACTGGTGTCATGGCAATCGAAGAAGCAAGATTGTACATCTTTATCGTCAACTGAAGCAGCTAATGTAGCCATGTCTTCATGTTGTGCTCAAGTCATCTGGATGAGGACACAACTCATGGATTATGGTTACGTATTCGACAAGATTCCGGTGTATTGCGACTCTAAAAATGCAATTGCGATCTCATGCAACACAGTTCAACATTCAACATCAAAGCACATTGCTCTTCGCTACCATTTTATCAAAGAGCATGTCGAGAAGGGAACGGTGAAATTGCACTTTGTTGGTACTGAACACCAATTGGCGGACCATTTCACCCAAGCCTTTCCATCGGAAAGATTTGCTGACTTGGTTCATCAAATTGGTATGCGGTGTTTGACTCCAGAAGAGTTGGAAATTTTTTCACAAAAATCTTGAAAACGTCAAACACCAATACCATTTTTGTAAATAATTATCAAAAACAAAATACAAAAATAGAAAACCTATAAAATCCAAAAAGATTTTTCATCTTTTTTGTGAAAAAAAAACAATGCAAGTACAAAATTTTCATCAACACTTTGTTCTTTAAAAAATTTCACCATTTTTCCCAAACAAGTGTTGAGGACGAGAATGAAAATTTTACAAGTTTAATAAAAACTTTGTACTTGCATTTTACCAAAACATGTTGGTTTATCAAGCATGTTGGAAATGTTTCATGGTTGAATACCCTCCTCGGACTTCAATGTATAAAATTCATTTATTCAAAAGTCGAGGGGGAGTATTTAAAAGTTTCTTGCCAAAATGATCTTAACTTTTCCTTGTAGTGAGTTAAAGGACCAAACTTATTGCAATTTGTGGAGAGGACCAAATGTGTCATTTTTGAAAGACAATTTTAACAAAACCAATTTTGAACTTGCATTTCATTCCACAACCACCATACATTAAATTTTCATCTACCCTATCCAACGAACAAAAATCATTCTTAAAATCTGTGCGTGTTTTCAAAAATCTGTAAGTGTTATAATGATCTTATGATGTTTATAAACAATGGTTTTTGTGGAGTCCCAAACCTTGGATCTAGAACACTTAGCTTGTAAATGAGTAGTTGCCTTGGATTGTTCCAAAACAACAATGAGAAACTTTGTTATGAATACACACAAGTATGCAGAATCTACTTGAATGCACTTAGAAGATTAAAGTAAACACAAAGTATAACACCAATGCTTCAATATTATTAATCAATAATACGAGTACTCTCCTAGTACTAGGGTTTACAACCTTGAAGCTTTACTTAATACGGCTAGGGTAAGGGAAATGCTAGTGTGTGTGTAAGATGTATTCTGACCTAGCTAGGATCTCCTTTTATAAACTAAGGAGATCCCTTACAGAGATAACTATGTATTAAGCGTATCATATCTTCTATACCAATAGAAGATATGTTGTTACAGACCATACACGACATTCCATACATAGAATAGTACAAACTATAACACTATCAGTACTAAATTTTATGCTATCAGTACTAACTAGTTAATACTCTTATAATATCACTATTAGTACTAACTTCCAAAGCTATAAGTATTAACTGTAATTTTGAATTTCCCAACAATCCTCCCCTAAACTTGTGATTGGGTTTCTGAATCACAAGTTTCTTCAAACTGAGAGGATGCTTCCAAACATTACTTTCTTCTACTAGGTCTTCCAGCTTGATCAAAAACCTTCAGCAGCAACTCCTTGGCCATTTCAATTGCATTGCCCATTCTTAACCCCGCATCCAGCATCTGTAGAAGGATCCCAAGTCCATGTGGATAAGTTCTTTCAACTAGCATGTAGATATTTGTTCCATTGCAAGTAGTTACAAGATGCAGTCTACAAGAATATAGCAAAGTCCAATTGAGCGTTTCATTACCAGGCTGAAACTTCCACTGCTCTCTTGTTGGATCAGGTTCAAAGATGTTCTGAAGTTCATAGAGTAGCTCCACATCCTTGCCATTATCTAGATCTTTGGTCTTGAACCTGTCTTTGACTAATTCCCACACCTTAAGCAAATCTTCCCTGTCAATGACTGCAAATAAATCCACCAAGTACAGATATGCACTTGTTGTTCCTCCAGCTTTGTGAATCCTCTAATACCTTTTCCCTTATTCAGTATAGATATCCCAATTTATGATTGGATATCTGGTGTTGATAGGCTAAGGGTACAATGCTTCTTCAGGAGCTTCAATCAGCATCATCCTATTAAGCTCCTCTTCAGTTAGCCCACCTTCATCTTCATATGAGGATTTCAGTCTTTTTGGAGCAGTTGCGGAAGCACCTTCTTTAGATGGTATTTTATAGCTTCCTATGGGATGTGACCTTTCAAGAGTATCATCTGGTTGTATAGGCTTGAAGTTAAGGATTCTTCTTTGAACTCTATCAGCAAGTTTTTAGAGAGTCTCCCAAGACAGTTGATTCAGTTGCTTCAATGTTCTCCTTTCTTCACCTTGATTCTTGATGAACTTGGCCAGATACATCTTCTGTTGACTCTTGGTAGGAGGCTTTGAATGCTTTTCAATTTCCCTTTGCTGTCTGAACTAACTTTTCTTTCTAGCCAGAATTTCATTGAATAACAGAGCTGCTTCATTAATACTTGCCCCTTGATCTTGCTGCAGCTTCTGTTGTACCTCATTTGTAGCTTCTACTTTGGCTCTCATATTATCCCATGTCTGCTAATTTTCAACAATCTTAGCCATCTTTTGTTTTCCCTTATTTGCAGCTTCTTCCTGCTTATCTTCCTTAGCTCATTGAATTGCAAGTGCCTTTGCAGCCTCTTCATTTAGCCTATCCATTTCTGCCTTAGAAATTTTCTTCTTCTTTAGTTCTTCTTCCAGAATACCCTTGCCTTTATCTTTGGGGTCAATCTTTGGAGCTCAGGGAGGTTGGTGGTCTGGGACACCTCCTTCTTTGATCACAACTCCCTTTTCTTTAGGCTTAGATGCTACTGATTTGGACTTCTTTCTTAAGTAGAGAATTGGACGCTTCTTGTAAGTAGGAGAGATATGGACAGTTTTCTTCAAGCTTTGCAATCCCAAAACAACATGTTTCTCTCTTTCTTCTTCATCACTATCTTCATGTGGTGTGACAGTGATTGTTGTAGCCTCTGTAGTTGTCATCTGTTGTAGTTCAGTAGCTACTTGAAATATGGGACTTAGTACGGATTGTGGAACTTCAGGAGTACTAACCATAACACTAATAGTACTAACTACAACACTAACAGTACTAATTGGGATAGTACTGATCGTGCTTGTAGGAGTACTAGGTACTTCTTCAGTATCTTTATTGGCCTCAACATTAACCTGAACTTCCTCTTCTTCATAAAAAGGGCTTTCAAATGCACCACCTTGCCATTGACCAAATTCCTGTCTTCCCTGAATGTCTGAACTCCTCCCCTGTTTGGCAGAAGCCTCTGTTGAAGTACTAGACACCCTGAACTTGGTCTTCCTTGTTTGAGATGCAGTTACTGGAGAGGTTGCTGTAGTAGTCTTTGAAAGAAGTTTAACTTGATGCTCTAACATTTTCATCTTTAGGAGCATCTTTGTATGGACTTTAGAGGCAGCTTTCTTGGTCTCCTATAAAGCAACTTCTAGCCTGTTAACCTTTTGACATAAAAACCTGTACAATTCTGTCATATCCTTAAGTGTCAAGCTGCCCTCACCACTTCCAGATGTATTACCTGCTAAGAGAGGTGGGTCATTGGGCAATTGAGCTGCACTCCCATACCTAGCCTGAACAGATGTAGCCCCCCTTTGAAGCCTTTGCCTGGGTCCACCCTGTGAGGGTTGCTCACTAGGTGTTGGCATGGGTTGGGTCTTAGTTATGTTACCACCGGCCTCACCAGCTTCTAAGCTTGGTGGAGTAGTGGCAGCCCTAGCCATTCTATCTCCTGCATCACCTGAGATAGGCTCATCTAGTTCAGTGCGAGGAGGAGAATGGGTCTGAGCTGTCCCACTCTCCTTTCTGGTATGCCTACTGGTTGATGATTGTGGTTGAGTGGAATTGATCACCATTTATGGGTGTGTGTTGGGAGCGATCTGTGCTTGATGGTCCTTCACCCTCTGCAAGTAACATGTTAGAAAACAAAGGGATTACAGTCCCACTGTACCCCACCACAACCCTTAACATATTAGAAAAAACTTTGGCTGTGAGGTGTTTTGATGGATAAAATTTTTTGTGAGACTGCAAGTTTTGTTTCTGAAGATCCAAAAATCATTGAATGAACCTGGGATACATCAGAAACTTGGTTTTACTAACAGCATTTTTAAGCATACCCTCAAAAATATAATTTGAAAAATTAAATACCCTGCCTGTTGCAAGGCAGATCAAGGTTGTGGCTATATTTGTGGGAAATTCATCCCAGCCAGTCCTTTTGTAACTCAGAGAATGTAGGGGAAAATTGATTTTTCTTGAAGTTAAAAGTGTTGTCATGTCTATACCCCATCAATGAAAGTTGTTCAATTATTTCAGTGGCTGGAAAAGTGGATATACCTTGAGCATCTCTAAGATGAAGATGTTCTCTTAGATATGCTTCAGTAATAACAATTTGAATGCCATCCACTGTACCAGTTAACTACTGGACCCCTTCATCAGTTGTTGAGACAATTGCAGTTTGCCAAAACTTTCTGACAGGGGTACATAAGATAATAGGGTTAAAAAATAAAGCAAACCTTATTCTGCTTCGATTAAGAAAGGCTACATTCTCAGTGAACTCTTCATTGCCTTCTAGTAATTACAAGCACGCCACCATGTTGTGCTTGTCAACAAAATCAAGAGGAGCCATTAGCAATAAGAGTTAGGGTTATTAAGGGGGGATTAGTTTGCAAAAGTCTTTAGTGAATGATGGTGAAAGCAATTGAAAAGGTATGCAATTTATAGAGAGATTTGAGAATTTTGATTGAACTGCCTTGAAGATATTTTTGGTAATAAGTAAAGATTAGCCAAATAGGAAACCCTTATATAAAGAAACCGGCGGTAACAACTCAATTTGCAAAAGTAATCATTGCATAACAGACTTTTGCTATAGGTACTAACGGCTAGTTTATCAGTACTAACTAGGCTTATCAATACTAACTTATAACCATCAGTATTAACTTTACCTATCAGTATTATCTCATAGTTTGGAAATTATGAAGGGATTAAGTGTGGTGACAACCACTTAATCAAGGTCGGCCTTACCTGGCCTCTGGTTTGGTGAAAACCAATGGTTTCAGTGCTAAGCACTGCCTGTGATGGATAGTCCCATTAAAAGGGCCTTCCTGACAGGGTTTCTAGCTTGTGGCAGGTGTTGCCTCCAACACAATTGTTGGATTCACGGTTGCTCGCTGTTCTCTAAGCCAGATGCCCTTGGGCTAGTCACACTATCTATAAACAAATAGAATGGCAAAGAGTGGGTTAGTCCAGAATGAATCTGACTAACAGAAACCATCAATTCATGTTCATTATACCACGAGATGCCACATTATGCCTTGGCATCACAAAATCCAAATTTACAGCAAATTCCATCATGTGGTTGCATCAGAATGATCAAAGGGAGTAAACCACATTTGCTGTATCAGTTAATCACCAAAACACATCCATACTGCTTGTGATATTCCTAAAAAGGTAGTTCAAAACCAATAAAACACAATCCAAGATTTTTTCTTGTCAATCTGTATTAACTTTACACTAGCAATATTAACTAGATAACAATTAGTACTAATCACCAGTTTACAAAACTTTACAAAATAGAGAGAGATTAAGACATATTATGGATGAAGCATTCCAATACTTGTGACCATGTACTGAAACCTTCCCAATTCAAAAGCTTTTGTTAAAAGATCTACAACATTAAACTCAGTATCAATCCTATCAACCTGAATTAGTTTCTTTTCATTACAGTCCCTTATAAAGTGATGTCTTATCTCAATATGTTTAGTTTTAGAATGAGCAACTGGATTTTTTATAATGCATATAGTACTGTTGTTATCAATGTAAATGATGATGCCCATAAAATTGTACCCCATAATCAAGCATCGATTGACGAATCGAGAACTTGACCACAACAACTTCGGCAGCTACATACTCAGCCTCAGTTGTAGAGTTTGCCACAATGCTTTGTTTCTTGCACTGCCATGAAATCAGCCTATCACCAAGAAACTGACATCCTCCTGTGGTTGACTTCCTATCAAGACTTGCCCCAGCATAGTCACTGTCAGAGTAAGCTACCAGATCAAAGGGAAAATCTTTAGGATACCAAAGACCTAGGTGAGCATTGCCTTTCAGAAATCTAAAGATTCTTTTAACAGCATGCATGTGAGAGATCTTTGGAGAGACTTGGAATCTTGCACAGGCACACACTGCAAACATAATATCTTATGCGGGCGTTAAATACATCAATGAGCCAATCATTGACCTATAGAGGTACTGATCAACCTATTCACCATCAGCATCTGGAAGTAATGGCTTATTATGTTCCATAGGAATGCTTGCAATCTTTGTATTTTCATAGCCAAACTTCATCAGAATATCCTTGACATACTTATCTTGACTAATAAATATGCCAACTGTCTTTTGCTTGACCTGTAGCCCAAGAAAGAAGGTGAGTTCTCCCATAGAACTCATCTGAAACCTATCATGCATCAACTTTTCAAAATCTCTGCACAAATCCTGCTTGGTGGAGCCAAAAATAATGTCATCAACATAGATCTGAACCAACAGGATATCATTCTTCACATTTTTTATGAATAGAGTCTGATCAATCTTTCCTCTTCTGAAGCCATTGTCCAAGAGATACTTGGCTAAAGTTTCATACCAAGCTCTTGGTGCCTGATGCAGACCATAAAGTACCTTTTCAACCCTGTATACTTTGTCAGGAAAGTTGAGATCTTCAAAGCCTGAAGGTTGACAGACATATACCTCCTCCTCAATCTTGCCATAGAGGAAAGCACTCTTCACATCCATCTGGTATATTGTGAAGTCTTTATATGATGCATAGGCCAGGAACAGTCTGATAGCTTCAATCCTTGCCACAGGAGCAAAGACCTCTTCATAATCAATTCCTTCTTGTTGTGTATACCCTTGAGCCACTAGTCTAGCCTTGTTCCTTATTACCACACCTCTTTCATCCTTCTTGTTTTACGAAAATCCATTTAGTGCCAATCGCTCTCTTGCCTTCAGGAAGATCCACTAGAACCCATACATTCTAAATTTTGAACTGGAGAAGCTCTTCTTGCATCGCTTCTACCCATGCTTCATCTTCAAGAGCTTTGTAGACTTTCTTTGGTTCTGCCTGTGAAATAAAGCAAGCAAAGAGACATTTTTGTGTGTCACCATGAATCCTTTCTTCATATATGGCACTAAAGAAGCCAGTCTCACTATGCTGAACTTGAGATCTTGTTGTTGTTTCAGCATGAACATCCCCAATAACATTCTCCAAGGGATGATCCTGGTTAATTCTTCTATGTGGTGTAATAAGAACAGCATAGGATGAAGCTATATTAGCAAAATTAGTCTCACCTGCTTCATCATTGGGATCAGAAACATCTGTATTAATTGATGGAATGGTGTGGGGACCATCAGTATTAACTTTTGGCCCATCAGTACTAACATGTGGCTTATCAGTATTAACCATATTAGTACTGATCTCTTCAGTTTCAACGACTGTATCACCTTCATTGGTTACAACTCCTTGACATAGAATCAATGGTCTTTGGAGGTGATCACTTTCTTTGTTTGCCTCCCCTGAAGAAGTGCTTCCAACTGAACTGTCCTTCCAAATGGGCAATCGGACACAGTCATCATCATCATCATAATCTGCATCAGGACCTTGCTTTTCTCCTGCATCAATGTTAGAAACCACAGAAATAGGCACATAGTTCACAGATTCAGTTAGCATATCAATATCAAAAAGCCATTTTGGTCCTTGCCCCTCTACACTAGGTTTATCCTCAAGAAACTCTATGTGCAGATTCTCCTCTATTCTTTTGGTTCTAGAATTATAAACCCTAAAGGCTTTACTATTCAAGGAGTAGCCAACCAGATATCCACTATCAGACTTTCCATCAAACTTTCCTAAGTGGTCAATGGTATTGAGAATAGAGACATGACACCCAAAAGGTTTAAGAAAGTCTAGGGTAGGCTTTCTACCTAAGAACAACTCATAGGGAGTCTTGCCATGAGGCTTTACTACCAGTACCCTGTTCTGAACATAACAAGCAGTATTAACTGCCTCAGCCCAGAATGTTGTGGGCAACTTAGAATTTGTTACATTGTCCTACTTAGCCTCTATCAATGTCATATTTCTCCTTTCAGCAACCCCATTTTGCTGAGGAGTCCTAGCTACACTGTATTCTCTTTTAATACCCTTAAGTTGACAGAAATCATTCATCACTTGATTTTTAAACTTAGTCCCATTATCACACTTAATGATTTTAACTTTCTTATCAGTAAAGTTCTCTACTGCAGTTATGTATGACTTAAGGATTTTCCTTAGGTCTCATCCTTAGTATTCATGAAGAAAACCCAAGTAAATCTACTAAAATCATCAGTCACAACCAAACAATATTTCTTAAAATTGAGGGTTGCTTGCTTCTTGAGAGGTGGGGCCAAATAAGTCCATATGAAGCATATGTAGTGGTTGGGTGATAGAGTTAAAAACCTTGGGCTTACAAGAGGCTCTATCTTTGCTTCCTTTTGAGGCATGCAATATAGGTCTGTTTATTTTCAAATCTTTTTTGTTGGATATTGGATTTCACAAACACATCAAACCATTAACACAAGTGGGCGTATAAATGGAATTCTAGAGAGAAAGTTAGAGGTTTAGGGAACTTAGTGAGAGAAAGTGAAAGATATTATTATGAGCTCAAACTCTCTACCTTGGGAGGTAGAGAGTATTTATAGTCTTACATAAATAAGCCACACAGCGGGCGTGGATGGCATATACTGATGCGTTCGAACCGTCAAGTCTAATCACACAAACTAGCCACTTGTGAATGACCGGTAAAACAGTAGGACTTAAAGCAGTTCAGACACAAATATAATGAAATCCGAGGAGAATAGTGATGAATTCCGGGCGTTTTAGTCCCAAGGAGACTCAATGGTGTGTAAAACTGATTCAGATGAAAGAGTGATCACTAAGGATAGTGATCTGTAAAGGTTTTGATTAGAAATATTACACTCTTGATTGCTTGGAATAGAATTGGACACAATTGGAAAGCACAACAATCGATATGAAAAAACGTAACGTAAGTTTAAAAACTACGTATACGCACAAAAATAAAAAGTGAAAACTAAGAAATAAAAGGCCTAAAAATATGAAAATAACATTTTTGAAATCCTAAAAATAAAAGGAAATTATTAGAAAAAGAAAATTATTTTTAACACTATTTAATTAATTATTATTAATTAAAAGCTATTTTAACTATTTAATAAATACTCTAAATTAGAATAAAATACAAAATAAGGCTAGAAAAATAAACTTATGATTCTGAAAAATCTAAAATACTATAAAACTAATTTTAAAATTAAAAATATATTTTTCACACTTTTTATATAATTATTACTAATTAATTATTATTTAAAATACACTTAAATACTAGAAAATATAAAATGAACTTGGAAAAATAAAATTTTAACTTTGAAAAATCTAAAATATGATAAAACTAATTTTAAAATAGAAAAGATATTTTTTATGCTTTTTAATTATTTATTACTAATTAATTACTATTTTTAACTAATTAAAATTATAATAAATACTAAAAAGAGAGAGAAAAATCTGAAATTTTTTCTAAAAATCCTATATGATGACAGAAACTTAAGAAAAATAGAAAAACAAGATTTGCTTATTAAAAAGTTGAAAAGAAAAATCAAAAAGCTAAAAAATATTAAATAAACGCTATCACTATTTTTATATTGATGTTTTCTGAATTTTCTTTTTGAAAACTACTTATATACTAATAATATGAAATTTTAATGAAGACAAAAAATTTTATAAAACACAAATAAGCTGATTTGATGGCTTATGAGTCCAACAGTGGACTTAATAGCTTATTAGGTGAAAATAAGCTCAAATAAGCTTGCACACTGAAACAAAGGATGGAATAGGATACAATAAGCTGAAAACTACTCAAATGAAGCTAAAAGGTAAGAAAAAGCAAACTGATAAGCTAGATTAAAGACAATAAGCACTTGGCTTATTCACAAAAGTGGGACAAGCTAGAGGCTTGTTGCAGCCCTAGTAAACAAGTTCCAAAATGAAATCTTAGACTTGACAATCCAAGAGGACCAGGTTGGCTTTCCAAAGAACCAAAGAACACAAGATTTGAAGCACTAATAAGCTCAATGCAAGCTTATCAATATGGTACCAATTTCTGTGCACAGGACAGTTATTCAAACAGGTACCCCACAACAAGCTAACTAAAAAGCACTTTAAAAGCTGATTCAAGGAGATCTAGTATTTTTGTATTTTTCTTTAGCAACTAGACTTTAATTCCCCAAGAGCTTATAAACTGAAACTCACTATTGAATTCACAATGAAATTCCAAAGTTTATTCAAAAACGACCCATTGAAAATTTTGACTTTTAATTATTCTACTAAGTTGACCAAAATGAACTTTGAGTTGATCTAAATCACTGAATATGTTGTTTTAGGTTATACTAAGACTGATTTGAACAATTTTAATAACTTTCTAACACCAAATCATGACCATGGAACTTAAATTTCCAACATGAAAGGCCACGAAATGAGATTATATGGAATTTTGACTTTTGAGCTAACAAGGACTTGATTTCTTGACTGAAATGAGTTATAAGGCACTAAAGAGACACAGAGCAAGCATGAACAACAACTTGAGTACTCTTGAGCAGATTAAACTAAATAAACCAAACAACACTTATGATGATTGTTATGGAACTTTTTCAAAACAAAACACAATTTTAAACCATGAAACTGATTTACAACCTTGTATAATCTCTTTGTAGGACTAATGAATCCTTAAACAACACCCATTACAACTTCAAACTAAGAATTGACCAAGATGCAATTTATACTGTTAAAACTAGAGTTTTGCTAATTACTAATTTAAAAGAACAAGAGACTGATTTTAATGATTAATAACACTTAACCAAGATTAAATAACATAAAGAAACAGAATTTAAAGCTTATGAACAAGTATAACAGTAAGTTGCCAAAATGATCAAAAGAGCTTACAAAAGCTTCCAATGCTTAAAACTGAGAACCAAGATCAATGAGCACCCTTATAAGCTTACCAATAAGCTACTAACCCAAGGCGATCCACTATATACCCTGCTCCAGCTGTGAACACTTCCATGGAACCCTTTTTTTTATTTTTCACTAATTATTTGGATTTTTGGTGAATTTTCTGTTTTTTCTTCTAAACTAAATTTTAGAGTTTCTAAAAGCTTGCTTAAGCTTTCTAGGAGCTTAAATGACCTATTCTAGTCCATACAAACAACTGAAAACATCATTTGATCCAACATGAGATTTTACATAAATATGAGAATTTGCATAAACTGAAATACAATATGATACTTGAATTAAAGTTTCACAAAAGATTTCTTATAACAAAAGAACTTGAAATACAGAGTTTGAAGATAAAAACATACACTTAAACTTGAAAATGCTTAAAAACGACAAATAAAACTTAAATTACACTAGATACTCTTTTCTCCAATGCATCTCTCTCTCTTTATAGACTTTTCATCATCTCTGAGGTACTCTGAATCTATCCCACCAAATTTGAGCCCTTGGATCACTAAAAATAATCAGAACCGTCCACCTTGCATTTTGGCGCCAAATATTTCTTCAAAGCAGGTTTAATCATTTAAGGGATTTGGTTTGAGCAATTAAGGATATTTGGAGTTAGTGGAGGAGGAGGGAACATAGTAAGGTGAGGGAGTGAGAAAAGGTGGGAAAACCATGGTGTTTTGGAATATCGAGGCATGGGAGAAGATGCTCTGATATCTTGGTTTTGGGCGTTTTCTCGGTTTTGACCTTCTTTGACCGTGGTATATCAAAGGGGCGGGTCATGGGATTGGGCCAGCTGGTAATTGTTGGGCTTAGTTGGATATATATTAAAACAAGGGTCCGTTTGGTTTAGTGGTAACAACAAGGACCAATTTTGCAAATTTGCCAAACTTCAAGGACTGATCATGCAACTTTTCAAACTTATCACAAGGACCAAACTTGCCATACATTGATAATACAAGGGCCCTTTTTGCATAAAATCCATTTTAAAAGTTCAAGGACTAAATTTGTAAATTTCCAAAGTTTGAGGACCTTTCTTGCCAATTGACCAAAGAATCATTCAAGGATCATTTTTAACAACTTAGAATACTTTAAGGACCTTGAATGATAAAATTCCACATTTTGATATTCCAGGGACTAGATTTGACAACTTTTGAAACTTAGGGGACTAAAACTGCCAATTTTGCAAACTTTATACATTTTTCATCTGATTTTGATATTTTGCATTTAAAACACATAAAACACTGATTTGTGATATTTTGATCATTTTGATGTGTTTACGAGTGTTTTCAGATGATTTTGCAGTTTAGATTATACAAAAATGATGAGTATTTAGACACTCATCAATCCCCCACATTGAGATATTGCTAGTCCTAGCAATGATTTGAAAAAACTTGATGGATTTATTCTCTTTACCAAAAGCCATCACTTCTGGGGTAGCCAATTGTTTTGATTCAAGTAAGAACCTTGGTACAACGATAACCAAATGATTTATTGGCAAATCATAAACCATATAACGGATTTGATGTGTCTTTACGGAAGCCGTACCCATACGGACTAGCCAACTCTAAGATAAATTATCAGGATTATCTTTGGTGAGCTGAATACCAATTATGGATTTTCCACTGCCTTTACCACAAGCCATAACCTTGCGGGCTAGCCAACTCTTATCTTTTTGAGGATATGGTGAGTTGAGAACCATACAATTTTGGGCAAATTGCAAGCCATATAAACGGATTTGAGAAATCTTTACCAAGAGCCGTTTGCTCTAGGATTAGCCAATCCTTTTGTCTTACAGACAAGGCGGACTGATAACCATATGAGTAAGTGTAGAACACTTACTCCAAAAAAATTTTGGCCAAACGGGGAATTGGGTGGATAAATATGATAAAATTCGTGAGAATTCTCCCCCACACTTAGAAATGAATATTTCCCTCAATATTCAAAGTACTGCGCGGTTATGCCGAAAAAAAGAACGTAAAAGGGAAATATTACGGCCATTTATTTAGAAGAAGATTTTTTTTTTTTTTGGAAAACTTATATACACAACATGTGGGGCAACCCCCCCACACTAGGGTGGTAGAAAGTAGAAAGAAGTCAGAAATATGGGTGAAAACCCATATGGCGCGTGCTAATGTTTTTGATTACCGAGTCACTAGCTTGACTCGATCCCCGCATTCATTTGTTCATGGGGAATGTTTGTAAATCCGGGACAACCACAGGGGGAATGTCCTCTCCAAAGTAATGCTTCACTCGATGACCATTCACTTTAAAATTAGGACCATCGGGTTGAGATAACTCAACGGTACCATAAGGATAAACCTTAGCAATGGTGAATGGACCAGACCAACGGGACTTGAGCTTTCCCGAGAAAATCTTCAATCTTGAATTGAAAAGAAGGACTCGATCACCAACGTTGAAAACGCGGTTCTTGATCTTGGAGTCATGAATCTTCTTTGTCTTTTGCTTGTAGATCAAAGAGTTCTCATAAGCTTGATCACGAAGTTCATTTAGTTCATTCATCTGAACTTTTCTGTGATCACCGGCTGTCTGTATATCGAAGTTTGCATGCTTTAAGGCCCAGTAAGCCTTGTGCTCTAACTCGATCGGAAGATGACATGCTTTTCCGTACACTAGCTTGTATGGAGTACACCCAATAGGTGTTTTGTAAGCTGTACGAAAAGCCCAGAGTGCGTCATCAAGCTTATCCGACCAGGATGCACGATTTTCGCCTACTGTCCTTTCAAGAATTCTTTTAATACCACGGTTTGAAACTTCCACCTGCCCACTTGTTTGGGGGTGGTATGTAGTAGAGAGACGATGGGTAACACCATATTTTTGCATGACTCTTTCAAATTGGTCATTACAGAAATGTGTACCACGATCACTGATTATCGCTCTCGGTTCCAAACCCACAAACAGAGATTTCAAAAACTTCACAACAACTCGGGCATCATTGGTGGGTAGAGCTTTTGCTTCAACCCATTTTGACAGATAGTCAACAGCCACGAGTATGTACTTGTTACCACGAGAAGATGGAAATGGCCCCATAAAATCAATACCCCATATGTCAAATATCTCACAAACTTGAATGGCATTTTGTGGCATTTCATTCCTTTGAGATATATTACCATGACATTGACAAGCGTCACAGGTTTTGACAAATTCGTGGGCATCCTTATAGATTGTGGGCCAATAGAACCCGGAATCAAACACCTTTTTGGCGGTGTAGTTTGGACTATGATGGCCCCCGGTGGGTCCAGCATGGCAAGCTGTGAGAATGTCAATAGCTTCCTGTCCATAAACACACCGTCGGATGACTTGATCCGCACAGATTTTGAACAAGAAAGGGTCGTCCCAGAAATAATGTTTAACATCTTTGAAGAATTTGTTCTTCTGCTGGGTCGACATCCCTTTCACAATGAAGTTACCCGCATGGTAATTTGCAAAGTCAGCAAACCATGGGGTGGTAGAATTTCCACGAAAAGAAACCGCATTGAGTGTCTCGAGAGTAAATGTTTCATTTATTTCCTTTTTCTCGAAAACATCTTGGTGAGGGTTTTCTAATCTGACAGATGATCGAGCTAGATTCTCAGCGCCTTTTTTATCACGTATGATGATATCAAATTCCTGGAGGAGGAGAATCCAACGAAGCAATCTCGGCTTTGCATCTTGTTTTGCAAAGAGATATTTAAGAGCCGAGTGATCGTATACACTACGCATTTGATCAAGATTAAGTACGGCCGAAACTTCTCAAATGCATACACCACGGCTAATAGCTCTTTTTCGGTGGTGGTGTAATGAGTTTGAGCCTCAGTCATAGTCTTACTTGCGTAGTGAATAGGCTGAAAATGCTTGTTTCTTCGTTGCCCTAGGACTGCACCGATAGCAAAATCACTTGCATCGCATATGAGCTCAAAAGGCAAGTCGGTCGTCGGGAACAACGAGAATAGGTGCTTCAGTAAGCTTTTCTTCAATGTTTCAAAAGCTTCTATGCACGAGGAGAAGATAAAAGGAGCATCCTTTTCAAGAAGATGGGTCATAGGCCGGGCGATTTTTGAAAAATCTTGAATGAATCTGATAGAAACGCATGACCTAAAAACTCCTAATACCTTTGACGGTAGTAGGATGAGGCAGCTTAGCAATAACATCGACTTTTGCTCTATCTACCTCAATCCCGTTCTTTGAAATCTTATGGCCAAGGACAATGCCTTCTTTGACCATAAAGTGGCTCTTCTCCCAGTTTAGACAAAGATTGGTGTCTTCACACCTTTGAAGCATTTTATCTAAATGGGAGAGACATGATTGAAAAGAATCCCAATGACCAGAAGTCATCCATAAATACCTCCATTGTTTCCCCGATCATGTCGTGGAAAATGGCCATCATACATCGTTGGAACGTGCCAGGAGCATTACATAAGCCAAAAGGCATACGTTTGTAGGCAAAAGTTCCGTATGGGCAAGTGAATGTGGTTTTCTCTTGATCATTCGGATCAATGGGGATCTGAAAATAACCTGAGAAACCATCAAGGAAACAATAGTACTCATTCCCTGCTAATCTCTCAAGCATCTGGTCCATGAAGGGTAGAGGAAAATGGTCTTTACGGGTGGCGTCATTCAACTTACGATAGTCGATGCAAACACGCCATCCCGTAACCAATCGAGTTGGAATTAACTCGTTATCTTCATTTGTGATAACAGTAATGCCACCCTTTTTAGGAACACAATGAATTGGGCTGACCCAAGGACTATCTGAGATCGGGTAAATCAATCCTGCATCAAGAAGTTTGATAACCTCTTGTTTGATAACATCATGGATTTTGGATTCACTTTCGTCTCGATGTTGAACTCGGTTTAAAGTCATCCTCCATCAAGATTTTATGGGTACAAAACTCAGGGTTTATACCTTTGATGTCGGAGAGTTTCCAAGCAATTGCTTGCTTGTGTGACTTCAAGATTTTAATGAGAGCAGCTTTTTCATCTTTACCCAAATCTCGAGCAATAATGACGGGTAATTTATCATCACCCTCAAGGAATGCATACTCAAGATGAGGAGGTAAGTCCTTAAGCTCAACCTCAGGAATTTCATCAGTTTTCTCAACTGACTTGATTTCCTTGTTATGAAGTTTGATGGGAGGGGGAGGAAGAGAAGTGTCCAGATTTGACAATTTCTCAAGAAGAATATCTCCCTCCAGATTAATCTCATTTTGATTAATCTCAACTGGAATTGAATCACTAGGATGAGGGTTTGATGATGGATCATCATTGAGCAACTTCTCAATAAGAAGTATATCCCCTTCGATATCAATTGGAGCGTGATCAATTTCCCAAGGCACAGAATCACTAGCCAAGTATGCCTCAATCTCTTCCGAGATGGAGTCATTTCCCTCAAAAGGAGTGATAGAAGGAGTAGAATTGGCTATGATAGGTTGAGAAGATGTGGTGGAATCCCCACTCACAGAATTATGAGAATAACCAAGAACTTCTTGAGAGTACTCTTCAGTAGCAACATCAATGATATCTATTCGGTTAACCGACTCAGAATCATAATTTGCGGAGTACCTCGAAGTTTGGTCAAGGTTGAAGGTGACAGCTTCATTACCAACACGCAATGTGATTTCTTGCTCAAATACATCTATGAGAGCGCGGCCCGTTCTCAGGAATCCTCGACCAACAATGAGAGGAACCCGATGATCGGCATCAAAATCAACAACCACGAAGTCATCTGGGAAATGGAACTTTCCTACTTTTACAAAATACGTCCTCGAATGCCAAGAGGACGTGATATGGAACGATCTGCAAGCTCGAGAGTCATGCATGTAGGAGTGAGTTCCGGAAGAGAAAGTTTCTTCCACACTGAATATGGCATAAGGTTTATGCTTGCACCAAGATCTGCTAGGGCAAAGCATTCAACCATTCCTGGGAATACACAAGGTAAGAGAATTTCCGGGATCTCCAGCTTTGGAAGCTTCTTCTAGAATAACTGCTGAGCAGTTCTCGTTAAGAGGAGTCTTAGCCATTTCAAACAGCTTTTCCTTATTGCTTAACATGTGCTTGAGAGTCGATGCAAACTTGGGCATCAGCATGATAGCATCCACAAAGCTTATGTCAAAATGTAACTCTTGGAAAATTTGGAAAAATTTATCCATTTGATGACTAGCTTTCTCGCGAAGCTTTTGCTCATTCAAGCGTGATGGGTAAGGAATAAAAGATTTGGATTTCTGATTTTCAACAGGAGCTACAGGAGGTTCAAATACAACTCCTTGATTTGATTTGGGTTTCTGGACCACTTGAGGTTGGACTACCGAAGGTTGGGCGTGTCGCGGTTGATGCCGTGGGCTAGAATAATGCACCTTGTCCGTTGTTTCCTTGGTAACTTGACTCATTGCCACAGGAGGAGGGGCATTGGAGTCGTAGGTCCATTGTGTGTCGGAGGTTCACTTCCCACTACCTTAGGGAGAGACGAAGAAGAAGAGGTAGTAGGAACAGCAGGTCCAGTGTATGAAACACCACTTCGGGTTGTGATCGCCTTGGCATCGCCCCTCGGGTTAGCGATCGTGTTGCTCATTCGGAAAGTACCGAGCCGAGGGTCGATCATTTAAAGACTTCTTGGATCAGCAATCTGGTGACCAACAACTGTTCATTTCATCTTGGGATTTCATGAACGCTTCATAACTCATCAGATGGTCCCGGAGGAGTAATGGCGGGAGGAGCTGGAGGGATAAATTGAGGCCGTATGTTTTGATTATAGCCAAAATTCCCTTGATTAGGATTCATATTCCCATGAAATTGATTCCCTCGATTGAAATGGTTTTGATGAAGGTTTCCTTGATGTTGGAAACCTTGATTGGGTCAAGGATAGAAATTACCTTGGTTTTGATAACCTTGGTTCATTCTTGGTTGGTTTTGATTCGGTTTGCATGTTGTGATTCTCGGTTAAAACCGGGTGGTGCCGATTAGTGTTAGCTTACGGTAGTGTGGTTCACTTTGAGGACGGTATTGATTACCTCCTTGCTGTGAACTACCGGCTAAAGCATTGGCTTCAAAAGGACTACCATCGGTGGCAGTACAATTGTAATAAGCATGAGGACCACCACAAGTGACACAACTTTCAACTTTCTTCAC
This sequence comes from Chrysanthemum makinoi, assembly GCA_910596185.1. NCBI lineage: Eukaryota > Viridiplantae > Streptophyta > Magnoliopsida > Asterales > Asteraceae > Chrysanthemum > Chrysanthemum makinoi. The sequence goes on along the minus strand of OU343221.1, from coordinate 145,036,780 downwards.
TTCGGCATGTGTAGGAGTGCGAGTGAAGGAGACTTTATTCTGGTTAGCAAGAACCAAAGCCTGAACAATGTCTGTGAGTTTATCAATCTTAGCATCGGTGCTAGATGTACTCCTTCACGGGATGAAGAAGAAGAAGGTCCAGCATGAGGCTGATATGTCTTAGCTCACGAGAAAGGGCGGACTTGAGATTTGTTCTCAATGATCTGCAAGGCCTCTTTGGTGGTCTTGCTCAGGAAATTACCTCCCGCGGAGGCATTCAAAGAGTCTTGATTTGTCTGATTGAGACCATTGTAGAAAGTATCCATTTGCATTAACTCGGTAAAACCGTGATGCGGACACTTGCGAAGCAACTCTTTGTAACGATCCCATGCCTCCCCGAATGATTCATCAAATCTCTGAGAAAATTTCATTATCTCATTCTTAAGACTTGTGGTTCGGGATGGAGGATAGAATTCGTTAACGAACTTGGTGACAAGATCTTGCCATGTCTCTATAGAACGAGGGGGTTGTTTCTCAAGCCAATTCCGGGCTTGTCCCTCTAGAAAATGGGAACGAAGAAGCGATAGCTTCGTGTGGGACATTCTTGTACTTGATGGTAGATGCTATCTTGTTAAACCATCGAATGTGTGCATGAGGATCATCCCGCTCAAAACCATAGAATTGGCTTTGGGTTACTAGATTGAGCAACCCGGTTTTGAGCTCGAAAGTGTCACCCACGATGGTCGGAACAATAATGGCATCTCTGTAACCCTCGATGGGTGCTTGGAGAAGCTCATTCATAGGTTTGTCTTCTGCCATTTCGGCAGGTGGTGGTGGTGGTAGACGTTCCTCATCCGCGGCTGAAGGAGCTGAGCGTCCTCGTCTTCGAGGAATCTTTCCAAGTTCAGAAAGTGGACTTGTAGAACTGGAAGAACGAGTGCTTATGCACTATGTATACAAATCAATTTTCAAAACAAATGAGGCAAAACACAAGTGAACTTAACCAATAATCACAAATGAAATGGCTTCTTTGAAAAAGGTACACCAAATCACAAGTAACACAAAGGCAAGTTTTAAATCGATGTTCGGGGAACTTATTAATGGTCGCACCCCGGTTAGGTAGTGCACTGCCTTGATTTGCGGTGGTTGATTTTTATGTATATGTTAAGTACCACTGAAAAGACGTAGGTATAGATTTGTGCAGATGGGTTCAAAAACTTTTGGACAATATTTTTGTTATCGTCCCGTTTAACCAAATCGTATCTCTTCAAGAATCACCTTAAAGAGAATACAAAATAGAAAACGTTCCGATTGTTTTGTTGTTTTATATTTTTTTGGTGTTTTAACACTTTAGGAAAAGTGCTAATGAACTTTTTGATTTCTTATAACTTTACAAAAACTTTTTACAAAAAATGGGATATGTGCAAGAATGGGTCTGAAAATGGCTAAACACACGCTAAAGCCTCCCCGGCAGCGGCGCCAAAATTTGATGCGTTCCGAACCGTCAAGTCTAATCACACAAACTGGCCACTTGTGAATGACCAGCCGTAAGGACTTAAATCAGTTGAACACAAATATAATGAAATCCAGGAGAATATGAGTGAATTCGAATCGTTTAGTCCCAAGGAGACTCAATGGTGTGTAAAACTGATTCAGATGAAAGAGTGATCACTAAGGATAGTGATCTGTAAAGGTTTTGATTAGAAATATTACACTACTGATTGCTTGGAATAGAATTGGACACAGAATTGGAAAGCACAACAATCAGATAAGGAAAAACGTAAACGTAAGTTTAAAAACTACGTATACGCACAAAATAAAAAGTGAAAACTAAGAAATAAAAGGCCTAAAAATATGAAAATAACATTTTTGAAATCCTAAAAATAAAAGGAAATTATTAGAAAAAAGAAAATTATTTTTTAACACTATTTAATTAATTATTATTAATTAAAGACTATTTTAACTATTTAATAAATACTCTAAATTAGAATAAAATACAAAATAAGGCTAGAAAAATAAACTTATGATTCTGAAAAATCTAAAATACTATAAAACTAATTTTAAAATTAAAAATATATTTTTCACACTTTTTATATAATTATTACTAATTAATTATTATTTAAAATACACTTAAATACTAGAAAATATAAAATGAACTTGGAAAAATAAAATTTTAACTTTGAAAAATCTAAAATATGATAAAACTAATTTTAAAACAGAAAAGATATTTTTTATGCTTTTAATTATTTATTAATAATTAATTACTATTTTTAACTAATTAAAATTATAATAAATACTAAAAAGAGAGAGAAAAATCTGAAATTTTTTCTAAAAATCCTATATGATGACAGAAACTTAAGAAAAATAGAAAAACAAGATTTGCTTATTAAAAAGTTGAAAAGAAAAATCAAAAAGCTAAAAAATATTAAATAAACGCTATCACTATTTTTATATTGATGTTTTTCTGAATTTTCTTTTGAAAACTACTATATACTAATAATATGAAATTTTAATGAAGACAAAAATTTTATAAAACAAAAATAAGCTGATTTGATGGCTTATGAGTCCAACAGTGGACTTAATAGCTTATTAGGTGAAAATAAGCTCAAATAAGCTTGCACACTGAAACAAAGGATGGAATAGGATACAATAAGCTGAAAACTACTCAAATGAAGCTAAAAGGTAAGAAAAAGCAAACTGATAAGCTAGATTAAAGACAATAAGCACTTGGCTTATTCACAAAAGTGGGACAAGCTAGAGTCTTGTTGCAGCCCTAGTAAACAAGTTCCAAAATGAAATCTTAGACTTGACAATCCAAAAGGACCAGGTTGGCTTTCCAAAGAACCAGAGAACACAAGATTTGAAGCACTAATAAGCTCAATGCAAGCTTATCAATATGGTACCAATTTACTCGTGCCTTGGAGGACAGGTTATTCAAAGGTACCCACAACAAGCTAACTAAAAAGCACTTTAAAAACTGATTCAAGGAGATCTAGTATTTTTGTATTTTTGTTAAGCAACTAAACTCTAATACCCCAAGAGCTTATAAACTGAAACTCACTATTGAACTCACAATGAAATTCCAAAGTTTATTCAAAAACGACCCATTGAAAATTTTGACTTTTTAATTATTCTACTAAGTTGACCAAAATGAACTTTGAGTTGATCTAAATCACTGAATATGTTGTTTTAGGTTATACTAAGACTGATTTGAACAATTTTAACAACTTTCTAACACCAAATCATGACCATGGAACTTAAATTTCCAACAGTAAGCCACAGAAATGAGATTATATGGTATTTTGACTTTTGAGCTAACAAGGACTTGATTTCTTGACTGAAATGAGTTATAAGGCACTAAGAGACACAAGAGCAAGCATGAACAACAACTTGAGTACTCTTGAGCACAGTTAAACTAAATAAACCAAACAACACTTATGATGATTGTTATGGAACTTTTTCAAAACAAAACACAATTTTAAACCATGAAACTGATTTACAACCTTGTATAATCTCTTTGTAGGACTAATGAATCCTTAAACAACACCCATTACAACTTCAAACTAAGAATTGACCAAGATGCAATTTATACTGTTAAAACTAGAGTTTTGCTAATTACTAATTTAAAAGAACAAGAGACTGATTTTAATGATTAATAACACTTAACCAAGATTAAATAACATAAAGAAACAGAATTTAAAGCTTATGAACAAGTATAACAGTAAGTTGCCAAAATGATCAAAAGAGCTTACAAAAGCTTCCAATGCTTAAAACTGAGAACCAAGATCAATGAGCACCCTTATAAGCTTACCAATAAGCTACTAACCCAAGGCCATCCACTATATACCCTGCTCCAGATGTGAACACTTCCATGGAACCCTTTTTTATTTTTCACTAATTATTTGGATTTTTGGTGAATTTTCTGTTTTTTCTTCTAAACTGAATTTTAGAGTTTCTAAAAGCTTGCTTAAGCTTTCTAGGAGCTTAAATGACCTATTCTAGTCCATACAAACAACTGAAAACATCATTTGATCCAACATGAGATTTTACATAAATATGAGAATTTGCATAAACTGAAATACAATATGATACTTGAATTAAAGTTTCACAAAAGATTTCTTATAACAAAAGAACTTGAAATACAGAGTTTGAAGATAAAAACATACACTTAAACTTGAAAATGCTTAAAAACGACAAATAAAACTTAAATTACACTAGATACTCTTTTCTCCAATGCATCTCTCTCTCTTTATAGACTTTTCATCATCTCTGAGGTACTCTGAATCTATCCCACCAAATTTGAGCCCTTGGATCACTAAAAATAATCAGAACCGTCCACCTTGCATTTTGGCGCCAAATATTTCTTCAAAGCAGGTTTAATCATTTAAGGGATTTGGTTTGAGCAATTAAGGATATTTGGAGTTAGTGGAGGAGGAGGGAACATAGTAAGGTGAGGGTGAGAGAAAAGGTGGAGAAAACCATGGTGGTTTTTGGAATATCGGGCATGGGAGAAGATGCTAAGAACCGGGGTTTTGACGCGTTTTTCTCTGGGTTTGACCTTCTTTGACCGGGTGGTATATCAAAGGGGGCCGGGTCATGGGATTGGGCCAGCTGGTGTTGGGCTTGGATTGGATATATATTAAAACAAGGGTCCGTTTGGTTTAGTGGTAACAACAAGGACCAATTTTGAAAATTTGCCAAACTTCAAGGACTGATCATGCAACTTTTCAAACTTATCACAAGGACCAAACTTGCCATACATTGATAATACAAGGGCCCTTTTTGCATAAAATCCATTTTAAAAGTTCAAGGACTAAATTTGTAAATTTCCAAAGTTTGAGGACCTTTCTTGCCAATTGACCAAAGAATCATTCAAGGATCATTTTTAACAACTTAGAATACTTTAAGGACCTTGAATGATAAAATTCCACATTTTGATATTCCAGGGACTAGATTTGACAACTTTTGAAACTTAGGGGACTAAAACTGCCAATTTTGCAAACTTTATACATTTTTCATCTGATTTTGATATTTTTCCATTTAAAACTCATAAAACACTGATTTGTGATATTTTGAAAATTTTGATGTGTTTAGTAAGTGTTTTCGAATGATTTTGGGAGATTTAGATTATACAAAAATGATGAGTATTTAGACACTCATCACATACAGTGGGTAAAGACCCGTCCGTCCTCCACGGTGTTACTTAACAAAATACTACTTAACTAAATATAACTATGACTACGAGCATTCTAACGATTACATATACTTGAGGTGACCGACTCTTTAATACCGGGAATTTCTAATTCCTAACAATCTCCCCCTAAGGGAGGTCACCTCAAACATATACTAAAATGACATTGAATACAATCAGATATTACATTAACAATTGATCTTGCATTCTTGATGTAGTACTTTGCTCGGAAGCTCGTAGTCATTGATTCCACTCATTGCATGTTTGGTTAATCCAAGTGGAGGTCTTTTCCTGATCCACGTGATAATAATGTTGAGCCAGCTTTTGAGATCATCAGCTAATAGAAAATCTCGATACATCCATTGTGGTGTTGGTATTATGTGATGATGTGACTTTCAGACCGACATGCTCACATTCTGATCATGATATCTTCTCATCAGAGTAGCGGAAGCATTCGTTGATTCATGATATTGGCAGCTAGTGCAGAAGCATGGAGTTAGAATATCAGAGTCATTGATGCACCAATCATTATATCTTTTGATATGAATGTGTTGTGTGAGCATGCGGCTATGGATTGACCGCTTCATTCTCGATCACCGCAAACGCGTCGGGTGTACCTGCATAGGACAGTTAGCAATAAAGCGCACGAAAGTGTCTTTGATCACTTTCGATGAATTGAGGTACACGGCCCACGGTTCCCGCTGATCAGTACAAAGTACTGCTGCGTGATCAGGTATAATTCCGAAGAATTTCCTTGACAGGGTTTCGCAGCTGCTCTAGCAGTTCTCAAACCGGAACGTCTCAAAGAAGACAACACGGAGTGAACCAGCGAATTTACGTCCACTGATTGATGAAAAGAGATTTGAAAAACAATCGTGTATTGCTCAATAGAAATTGTTTTTGCAATATAACGAAGGTTTTAATGAAAATCAATTATCAATCATAAAACACCTTTTGATTTGAAAAATTAGTACACGCTCGACGTGCTAATGAAAAGAGTTTTAAAGCACAAAGACCGGTTTTCAAAGGTATCCGTCAATCCATAACCTGAACCAGGATTGATTCAAAAGATTGAATCGCCCCATTGTTTCTGCTCAGTTGTCACATGGTTGATCTGTATAATAGATCTCACATGCCACCTACCGGGAGCTTGTTAGATGTTGGCTCCAGAAGGCTTTCCATCTTCACAGTGAATATGTAAGCACATCACTCAGATGTTCTGGCAATACCACAAGGATAATGCGTAGGACTCAAGATATAATCTCTCTTTCCACATTGTGTGAAACAGAGAGTCTTCATTGAAAGTGTCCTAATGAGATTTATTGATGATCTCGTGGCTCTAGACTCAATTTGTGCATATTTGGATCCTATATCGGAGACTAGGGAGAGGGTCTCCTCCTTCAATATCAACAATCTCTAAGAGAAAGTCGATAGATAATGTCGGTTCCCCGTGAGAATGAAACAAGTCCTTTTAAGAGGAACTTGAGTGGTTTGGGAAGTTGAAGTGCGGTGCGTCACTGGGTCCATGACGTCTTGTCTTCAATACCGATGTTACCATCAGTAGCATATGAATTGAACCCGGTTTCTGCCCTAAGGTTGAATAAATGGAGGGCTATTTGTTTTCACCCTTTTCTCATTCAATTCTTTTAATTCTTCAACCCCTTCAGTGCTTACCGAGACTTCATAGCTAGAACCTTGTTGGGTTTATTCCAAGACTAGCTCAGTCTCAGACCGCACTCTTCCCATATCTCATTTTTCTCCTTTTATCATCATACCTAAGAACTCTACACTAACTAGTGGATAGTCCCTGGGTAGATCCCTCCGGTTCTGGCGGATCATGGGAACACATACCTAACCTTATCGTCCTTATATCACCATACATAATGTAAAGTTGGTCGGTCTTTTTGGTATTGTTCATCTGCCATAGGAACCAATTGAAAACCATTTGAAAATCAATCCAGATACTTGTGATATATTATCAAAGCATTTTGTACCTGAATTGTTTTTGATATTTTTAGAAGAAGAACTCCCCTCAACATGTGAATCAAGTATTTGAAATAGTTTTGCACAGGAGGCAAGAGAAGAATTAACTTCTTTGATTACCATTTTCTAAAGAATATCAACATCACTTCCCTAATCAAATCAAGTAGATAAAGCATTTTGGGGAAGGATGAGGTTTTCATGATTTTGCTCCCCTCAATATGTGCCTCGAGATTTGAAAAGAGTTTTGCACATACTAGAGGAAACCTGCACATTGAGATAAGTGATCACGTTTCAAATCATTGTGGTTTAAGATAGATGCTCCCCTCAACATGTGCATGGAAAATTTGAAATCGTTTGTCACATGTGGGAAGGACAGCATGTACATCCTTATAAAACCATTTACCGAATTATCAGTTTAAATCAATTTAAATCACACATTCTCCCCGATCACAATTATCAAATCATTTGAGATTTGTGATCTCTTATAGATTTAAATTGATTTTGAAAGCTTTTAAGGAGAATTGTGACTTGATTATGAAAGCGTTTTAACGATAATGGATCGGATTTTAAGACATAAAACTCCATTGATAAAACATGCATGTACATCTTTTGAAAACAATTTAATGCCAAATAACTTTTTAATTTAATTGAAATCATTCTCCCTCTCAATCAATGACATAGGTTGTTGATTGAGAGATAGAGATTTTGACAAATAAGTCCTGATGATTATCAAAAATAGAGACCGAGTTATTTTTCAAAGCATTTAGTTTTCAGCAGATAAATGTTTATAGAATCAGAGCATGGAATTTGAAAACATGGTAAAACATGGCTCTGTTCTTTCTTTTAAAACCGGGTTATTGCCTGAAAATGACAATAAACCATTGTTTCTCTTTCTCTCAAAAAATAATATATTTTTTTTTTTTTTTTTTTTTTTTTTTTTTTTTTTTTTTTTTTAAATTGAACAAACATCTAAAGTCCCGAGTCATTCTTTGAATGACAGCACAAAGACCGTAGATATTATCGAACCGAGAAAACGCATGACAAAATGACAATATTTTTGAAGATTTTTCGAATTTTTTAGATTTTTATGGATTTTGAAGGTTTTATAATTTTGTATTTTGATTTTCGAATAGATATATACAAGAGATAGATGAAGATAGACCTTTACTCCTCGCCTTCCTCCTGAAGACGTTTGAGTGTTTCTGGTTGAAGGCTTTTCAAGCCAAGTCGTGGAAGAATAAACTCAAACGTTCTCTTGGAAGAGCTTTGGTGAAGATGTCTGCTAACTGATATTCAGATCTCACAAAATAGAGTTCCACCACACCTTTTCCACTTGTTCCCTGATGAAATGATGTCGAATGTCGATATGCTTTGCTCTTGAGTGTTGAACGTTGTTGCAAGAGAGCAATAGCACTTTTATTATCACAATACAGAGGGATTTTGTTGAATACAAAGCCATAGTCAGATAATTGAGATCTCATCCATAAGACTTGAGCACAACAAGATGACATGGCTATGTATTCAGCCTCTGTAGAGGAAATAGAAGTACTCATTTGCTTCTTTGAAGACCAGCTCACAAGCTTATCACCCAAAAACCGAGCACCTCCTGACGTACTTCGACGTGTATCTTGACACCCTGCATGATCAGCATCTGCATAGGCCGTTAGTGACATACCGGTGTCATTCGGGTACCATAGTCCCATATTGATGGTTCCTTGGAGATACCGAAAGACCCGTTTAACCGCTTCAAGGTGCTTTTTAGTAGGCTTAGCCGGGTATCTAGCACACATGCAAACAACGAACAAGATGTCTGGTCTACTAGCTGTGAGGTACATCAGGGATCCAATCATACTACGATATTTTTTTTGGTCAATCATGATCCCTGAGTGGTCCTCATCTAGTTTGGTTCGATCAATCATGGGGTGTCAACAGGGTCACTTGAATCAAATCCAAATTTCTTTAAGATCTCAGTTGCATATTTAGATTGATTTATGAAAATGCCTCCTGGACTTTGTGAAATTTGTAATCCCAAGAAAATGACATTTGTCCCATCATTGACATTTGAAATTTTGAACTCATTTCATTAGAAAACGATCACATTCCATTGGGTCAGTCGAGGCAAAAATAATATCATCAACATAAATTTGAACATGAGTTAAATGTTTGCCCGACTTCCTGGTGAACAATGTAGGATCAACTGCTCCTTTGCTAAATCCGGTAGATAGAAGAAACTTTGACAGAGTATCATACCATGCCCTTGGAGCTTGCTTTAAACCATAAAGAGCCTTCTTCAGACGATAAACGTGAGTAGGATGCTCTTGATTCACAAATCCTTCGGTTGGTGACGTAGACGACTTCTTTAAGGTCTCCGTTCGAAATGCCGTCTTCACATCCATCTGATAGACTACCATGTTCTTACTAGCAGCATTAGCCAAAAGATTCTGATTGCCTCGATTCGAGAAACAGGAGCAAAAGATTCTTCAAAGTCAATACCCTCCTCTTGACGGTATCCTTTAGCAACTAATCGAGCCTTGTTCTTCAACACATCACCATGCTCATCAAGTTTCACTTTGAAGATCCATTTAAGAGCTATAATCATAGCACACTCGAGCGGTACTAACTCCCATAAATCAAGTCGATCAAACTCATGAATTTCATCTTGCATGGCATTGAACCAGCTATCTTCATTCATGGCGGTTTTAACATCTTTTGGTTCGATCTTAGATAGTACGGAGTTGAAGAAGCACCATAAGGCATCGGTTGCAAGTTGTTTCCGTGTGGATACTGGACGAGAGGGATTTCCAATGATGTTGTCTAATGGATGATCGTGAGTCCATTTTCTGAGGTGTTCATGTGGTAGTTGTTGAGGGACTAAGTAGCGAGTCGATGTCTCCGAAGAAGATGGTTCAGATGATGATTCAGGAGCAAATATGTTTTCAAATGGAGCATCTTCAGGAGTAGCAAAGGGATTAACTTCATCATTGATGCCAGAAACATTTCCATGATGTACATTTGAAGAATGATGATTTGTTGATGAGACGGAAGGATCAAGAAGGCACTCTTGACTTAAAGATATTGAGACTGAGGGATTGACTTCATTCACTGGAATATGAGCATCCTCTGTTGTAGGGATCAACACCTCATTAGTACTCTGATCATAAAGTTCATCAAACATAGGATCAAACAATTTCTTTAAATCATCTTCGGATGGAGGTACATATGGAGTTTCTTGAGAAGAGTTTGGAACAAGGGATGAACCAATTGGACTGATTTGAAGTGCGGGTCCAGAACTGAATTGTTCAGGAGCCGTTTGACCGGTCAGCTCATTAAACGTAATGTGAATTGTTTCCATGATGTTTCGGGTTCTTTTGTTGTAGATTCGGTATCCCTTTTTGTTTGGTGCATACCCTACAAATACTCCAATGTCAGCTTTAGCTCTAAGTTTGCCTAAGTCTTGACCCTCATTAGTTGGATAGCACAATGCACCAAACACACGAAGGAAAGAGAGATTAGGTTTTCAGTTGTGGACAAGTTCATATGGTGTCTTTCCATGAACAGTGTGAATCAGGAACGATTTTGTGTGTAGCATGCAGTGGCAATAGCTTCAGCCCAGAGAAACATTGGAACTTTGAGTAAATCAGCATTGTTCTAGCGGCTTCTACAAGAGTTCGATTTCGCCTTTCAACTACACCGTTCTGTTGAGGAGTTCGTGGAACACTTCTTTGATGGCTGATTCCAATGCTTTCATAAAATTCACTAAGTTGTTTGTTAACAAACTCAGTTCCATTGTCTGTCCGGATAATTCCGACGGTTTTGTTAAGTCGAACTTGCATTTTGATGAGTTTGATGATGATATTCGGAGTTTCATCCTTTGTCCTTAAGAACTTGACCCAGGTGAATCTAGAGTAATCATCAACTATAACTAACACATATTTCTTCCCAAAGATATTCTGCACTCTCATTGGTCCACATAAATCCATATGAATTGTATGAAGAACTTTTGTGACAGAGTTAGTAGGTTTGGGTTTATGGGCATACTTCTTGCTTTTTCCCAATTGACATGCTGAACAAAGATGATCCTTTTCATACTTTAGTCGAGGTAAACCTACAACTAAGTCCTTTCTGGAGAGATCATTGATGGTGCCAAAGTTCAAGTGATTGAGACGTCGATGCCATAACCATGACTTTGTTTTTGAAGCCTTTGACAACAAGCAAATTGGAGAAGACTTCATCATATCATCTATAGAGATGGTGTAAAGATTTGAACCACGAGTTCCTCTTAAAGTTCCTTACCATCAAGTTCTCTAACAAAACAAGTATGTTTTCTGAAGGCTACTTCTAGATCGAGTCACGAATTGACCAGACAGAGAACGATTATGACCAAGACCTTAAACATAGTATACTCTAGAGATAACACTATCACCAACAACATAATCACCATAACCCTTAATTGCACCGAAATGATCATTACCGAATCTAACTGTCCCGATGAATTTGCTCACGAAGTTCATGAGCCGCGACCGGTCTCCGGTCATATGCTTGGAACAGCCTGAGTCCAGGTACCACAGAACGATTTGAATGATCTGCAGTTGAACACGGACAAGAATGGATAACTGGATAATTGGGATCCCCATGCAAGAATGGGTTCCACTTGGTTAGTAACAGAAATTGGAACACCCACATCGAAAAGAAACATCCATATCAGAAGTAGAATTAATGGAATCATTGGGAATAGATGCAATGCTGGTGTATGTATTTGACCTATTCAAAGTATGTTCACTTCTTAAGGGAATAGTTCTACAAGTAGGCATCCATTTCCTAGTGGGCATAATCTTAGTAGTTTGAGAGCAAAACAGATTATTCTTATGGCCAAAAGGTATCCAATAATAACCTATCTTTATAAAAGTTCTTCCTGTGGGTTTCCATTGTTTTCTAACAATCTTTCGTTTTTGCCTTTTGCCTTATTTGCACGATTATTAGCATTAACAATTTTAACTGGGCATTTGACAGCATTAGACAAAACATTCACACCACATTCATGATTAGCAAATGAATTCAAGCGACATCATTACAAGGTTTGCAAATAGTATCAGAATTCGAATTAATTACAGTACGCCTAAGGCTAATACTAGAATCAACACGATTCGTTTTATTCAACTCAAGCTTAAAGTTCCTAGATTGGTCTTCTACTCTCTTCCAATGCACATTCTTAGCTTGCAAGGTCCTATCATTCCTTGTATTGTCTTGAGACTTTGACCTGCTTGCTTTAATGTCACCGATTACTCCTGTAGAGGGAATGGAAACATTAGTTGGTTGATCTAATTTTTGCATTCCTGAACTTGATGTGCAAGGATCTGAAGTACTAGAAGGCACATTAGTGTATACTTTCTTAAGACTGTGATTTGAGCTTTTGTAGGCACACTAAAGTTCACTTTCTTAGCACTAACATATCCGGAATCTGAACTACTTGAAGGCACATTAGTGTTTCCTTTCTTAAGACTGGGCATAGAACGGATTTCCTGCTTGGCACTAGGCATAGAACAAGGCATCACAGCTTTGCCTTTTGCACCTAAGGTTAAGGATTTGGGACATGTTGCAATTACACATTCTAGCAACTCTTGAGATCGTTGGCCGGAGGCAAGCAAACCTCATTTCACTATCAAGAGGTTTGTTAATGAAATCCTCTTCGACAATCTCACGGAGACATTCTAGACTATCCTTAAGGTGAGCACAGATTCATGAAAAGCATTTTTATTATTCCTAAGATGAGGAGGAATATATTTAACTGTCACAGTGTATTTGCAATCTAAGGGTGACTTTGAGACAACATTCTTATTGAAAACAAGTGGCAGTTTCCCATTTCCCGGACTTCTCAGATTCTCAATTTCCTTTTGTAAAGACGTTATTTTTCGTTGTTTTGGTCACGGGTGACTTTTATTGAATCATATAACTCTTTAAAATGTCGTTTAACCTTTTCATTTTCTTCTAGAAAACTTTCGTTTCCTTTTGTAAGGAATTAACTAAGTTTTGAAGATGAAAAGTTTGAGAATTCTGAGAATCTAAAGGAGGAGGCATTTGGGAGCCTGTCATATTGTTCGTTTGACCCTTTAATTGAGAGATTTGGGCTTTCAACTTTCTGATCGTGTTGCGATGAGCTTGAATCTGTTCATCACGTTTGTTAATTTGAAAAACTGCATCAAACTCTCGAGCATCTGAAGATGTCTTGATATTTGAAGTTTTGACATTTTCTTTAAGATGTTGATATTTTAGTTGTAAATTAAAATGCTCAACTTCTAGTTTAGAAAAATGTTTAACCAAATTGTCGTGATCATCCAGTTCAATTTTCTCGTTTAGTTTAGAATTAGTTTTTCAAGCTCAATGACACGATCATGGGAGACTTTCAGGCCACAGATAGTTCATGAAATTTGGAAGCATTAATAGAGCAATTTGAAGCAGTGAAAAAAGATATCTTGAGCAACACATTCAGGAATAAGAGTCTCATTTAAGGTATGCAAGTTCTTCCTCTCAATCTCATTATATTTTAGTGCACGCTCATAGTCACTAACTTCAACTATCATTGCATCAAATTCCTTTTCCATTCCCTTGATATCAGTTTCTATCCCTTTTTAAGACTCTCAAAGTGATCTTTTAGAAGTTTAAAGAAAGGCATGACCTCAGTTAAATAACATTCTTTCATTTGCTCAAAACCCCTTTCTCCTTCCGTTATACCAGTGGGTGTGATCCTTTTCTTGCAAGTTTTCTCAAAATCAACAAATAGTTGAAATATAACATATTGGCTAATTAAGGTCTTGCTTTTAGTGGCAATTGTTCTAGGAACAAGATGCATTGGTGTATTAGGAGGATACACAGTCGCTCTAGGCATTTTCCATAGGGAGGGTTTGTTTCAACAATATTTTCAGCTTTCGCTTATCTAAATCCTTTTTCCCGAAAACTTGTTCGGGAGTCAACAATGTCTGAGGCTTAAACATGTTCAAGGAAATCCAGTTTTCCTTCTTGTAGTCATGGGGAGTGATAATTATTTTTTTCTCTTTGCATTTAGGATCATCTAATTTTTTGTTCATCATTTCCCTAGTGACTTCATCTGATTTCTTATCTTCCTCAGTGCACTCAACGCAACTAGGTTTCGTCTAGGTTTAAGAATCTCATTGCCATCATAGATCACACTTTGAGCATTTTAGCTATCTTTCCATACTCAGGGTTGGGTTTATCAATAATGGGAACACTATGCTTATCGCTTAGAACTCTATGTTTAGTGACCATGTGAGCAAATTGAATGGTGTTTCCTTGTATGTACAACTTGTTCTCAAGTTTGTTTTTCAAAGTTTTCAGATTAGAAAATCTCTCAAGAGTTTTGATTCCTTTGCATTAAATTCTTGCTTAAGCATTTTCACATTTTCTTGAAGTTCTTGTTTTTGCTTAGCTGTTTTAGAAAGTTTTTCTTGCAAGGAATTTAATTCTTGTTTCAATACTTCTTCTCTAAAATTACTTTTCTAATGACTGTACGCACTTGGTCATCCATTTCCTGCTCACGAGTGGTCAACTCAAATTTAGCACGTTGTTCATAAATAGCAACACGTTCTTTATAGGCATTTAGTTCAGAAATTACAGAATCATCAAGGGCACATGCAGTGTATTCATCAAAAACATAGTCATTGTTGATTGCAGAAGATGCATCACTTGGTACACCTTCACTTTCACTTTGTTTCACGTATTGATCATATGGGATAATATCGATATTACCCATATTTTCAACATTTGATTCAATAGTTTCAGTTGATTGTACTTTGTCATGCATCTTTTGCACATCAGCATCATCGTATAGTTTTAATACCTCTGAGATGAGTTTGTCTTGGGATGGGCCAGCTAGTGGTGAAGAAGAGACCTTGGGAGAAACCATTGGAGAAATGCTAGCCATAAAATTGTGTGTGCCGTAGGTCCATCATCCACATTAGAGTCGTATGCATCACAATCAGCGACTTGAAAGGCATTCTGATGATTGTGACCTATCTCCTGAATAGGCTGCTCATCCACATCTGCATCATAGGTCTTGGCATTGCCCTCAGCTAGAAACAACAATTCCTCTTCATCCAAAGCAGCACCATTGTCCTGAGCTTGTACCAGCAGCATCTTATCTCTGAAGTAATCAGCATTCTGTGGACGCTTTGGAGATGTGCGTTTCTTGCAATGTGTCTCTCACCACCACAGTTATAGCATTTGATCGGCTTAGCTTGACCTTGGTTACCATTCCTTCCTCGAGTCTGATTGCCAACATAACCTCTACCAGCTCCACCTCTTCCCTGATCATACTGTCTTTCCTGGCGGTTGCACCACGATCTTTCCATCTTTAACAGTGGCTTGATTGTGTGGGTTAGATGCTGTTCTGAGGTTGTTGTTGGTTTGTGGGAGAGAATTCATGTTTTGACTAATCAGAAGAGCTAGTTGATTAATGAAGTTACCCACATGTGCATCAGCATCAGCTTGTTTGAACATAGGATCGGGAATGAGTTTGTGATTACCATTACCCAAGGGTATGACTTGTGAAGCTTTGGTTGTGATTCGGATGTTTGAGTAGAAGGCAGTTGAGTCATTAGACGAGCTTGTCTCTCCCTGTTTGGTTTTGAACTGATTGAGAATCAATTTTTCAAACATAGCATGTCTCTCATTCTGAAGGAGGAAGGCATAGAGTTGCTCATAGTTTGTATTCTTCAATCCTTTAGTGAGCTTCACAGCGTTGACAAACTTGTGCCATTCGGGATTCATGTTGTTCACAAATTTTGAGTTCAATTGAATGTTAGGCATAGTCATTCTGATGTTCCTCATGTCATTCACTAACTTATGAAATCTCACATAGTACTCATAGACATTCTCATCTGGTTTCATCTTGAAGTGTTCAAATTCGTCATAGAGTTGGGATTCTCTGTCTTCCATAGTTAATTCGAACCGAGAGAAGCATCTTAATATTATCCCAAACTGCCTTTGCATCGGTGTTGTGATTGATCAGCTTGTAGATGTCTTTAGGAAGACCTTGAAGAACAATGTTTGAAGCCCCGATATCAGCATCGAATCTCTTTTTCTCCTTATCATCAAGCTCATCATACATTTTAGGTCTGTCCATTCCGTAAACAGAAGTACCATCTTCATTAGTATCAAGTATGTCTCTAGTCGTCTCAACTCGATATGGTCCTTCATCAATGGATTTGAGAATGTTGACACCATTTTCCTTTCCAAGGCAGTACAATCTGATTCGTTGAGCCCAAGAATCGTAGTCAGTTCTGCCAAGCATGGGTGGACGAGTATCTGACCCTACCGCTTGAACATCCTCGGCAGCAGTGGAGATGATAGTAGGAACGTTGGTAGACATGTTAACAGATAATACGAGATTTTATAACTCTATGATTAAACCGAGAAATAGATTCTTTCACGGGATTTTACTAAATCAAGAGAAAACCGTAGACAATCACCCAAGTCGCTAGAAGATAATGCACCAAGTCGCTAACACTTAATTCGCTACACCACTAAGTCGCTAGAGTCCCAAGTCGCTAGCCAAATGCAAGTCGCTAAGTAGTAACTCGCTAAGGCTCAAGTCGCTAGCAAAATTTTGGCAGCAATTCGCTACTCAAGTGGCTAAAGATACAAGTCGCTAAAGAGCAAGTCGCTAAAGAGCAACTCGCTACCACCAAGTCGCTACCCGTAGTGGAGAGTCCACTACTTGTACTGTAACTCGCTAGATCTAAGTCGCTAGGTCTAAAACTGTAACTCGCTACAAATTTGTAAAGCAAGTCGCTACGAAGAAAGTATTCCGTGTGTTAAGTCGCTAGCAAGAAAAACCACATAAACATCACTTTTCAATCCAAAACAACCCAACCAAGATGATTCAAGCTTACCAAATGAAAACCTACACACTTGTGATGATTCTAAACATAAAAGTACTAACAAAATCCAAACTTTAACACAAGAAATCAACCAAATGATGCACAAACCACTAAACTTTTTCAAACTCAAAACCACCTAAAAACCACTAGAAATCCAAAGATGTGCAAGATATGATCTAACCATGGCTCTTGATACCAATTGTTGGATATTGGATTTCACAAACACATCAAACCATTAACACAAGTAGGTGTATAAGTGGAATTCTAGAGAGAGAAGTTAGAGGTTTAGGGAACTTAGTGAGAGAAAGTGAAAGATATTATTATGAGCTCCAACTCTCTACCTTGGGAGGTAGAGAGTATTTATAGTCTTACATAAATCGCCACACAACGGGCTGTGGATCAGGCATACAGTGGGTAAAGACCCGTCCGTCCTCCACGGTGTTACTTAACAAAATACTACTTAACTAAATATAACTATGACTACGAGCATTCTAACGATTACATATACTTGAGGTGACCGACTCTTTAATACCGGGAATTTCTAATTCCTAACATTTTTAAAGGTAAACCTCTTACAAGGTTATTTTTAGCTAAAAGATTTATCACCTTAAAGTTCACATGACCTAGCCTTCTATGCCATAACATAGATTCATCCAAAGAAGCTGTAGCAACTAAACATGTAAGGTTTTCTTTGGGCATTATATTTTTCATACTCACACTGTACAGATTGCTTTTCCTAGGGAAGTTAAGTAGTACCTCTTCTTCTCTAGGCAACTTAAAATTTATAGATAAAACCAAGCAATCAGTTCGCATGAACATAACAAAATTCTTCTTGTCACACATTTGTGACACAGCAACAGATTGTATTTGAATTCTTTCACATAGTACACATCTTCAAAGTCTAAATTACCAGTCTTGATTATTCCTTTACCAGTAATTCTTCCACCTACACCTCCTCCAAAAGAAACATATCCTCCATTCAAATCAGTAAAGTCTGAAAAATAGGATAGATTTCCAGTCGTATGTGCACAGGAACACCTTGTCACGAGAATAGCCAAGATCATCATTATTGTTGGAATGTCCTTGCACACAAGATAAAGGAAATTAGTTCCTTTTGGGGACCCAAGCCATTCTTGACTTGGATGCCTCGATGCATCAATGTAATCATTTTTTGAGAGTAAGCGATGCAATGTTGGGTTGAGTGGTCTTTCTAACCCAACCAGCTGAGGGCTTAACAACATTGCCCCTGATTCCCCCAGTAGCACTCACTTTTGAACCAACAGTCTTAGTTTTAGGCTTAAAGGTATTAACTTTTGGCCTATCAGTATTAAGTTTTGGCTCATAAGTATTAACCTTTATCTTGTAAAACTTGATTTTTTCATCATAGGACTTAAAGGTTTGTGCTACTCTACCATAAAAGGGCCTTGGTGAAGTAGATGGTGATTTTGAAAAGTTTCTTTTGGGTCTTTCACCAAATACTCTGGGTTGTGGTCTAGCAGTAACTGGCCTTGTAGTATTTAAAGATTTTATGCCAGTTTTAAGAAGAACTGCTCTTGGAGTCATGATTGGTTGAGATCTCATAGGGTGTTTACATTGAGCCTGCAGATGAGAAAAGCTTCCACACACAAAGCAAGATTTATTATACATGACAAATTCATCCCCTAATTGCTCAGATTTAAGTTGGTTCCAGTTCCTGTGATTACCTCTAGGACTAGATGACCTATTTCTATACAACGTAGAATATTTTACTGTCTTCCTAAAAGGTTTTTCATTAGGTTTTTGCAGGTTTAGTAACCTTTTATTGCTTTGGTTCACTAGACTCTAGACCTTCCTTTTTGTTTTCAAACACATACACCTCAGGTAAAAAAGTGTCACTGGCACTTTCAAGGGTTTCATCAGACTTTTCAGCCTTGGTCTCAATGGGTTTAGAGTCACGAACAAATGTAGGTACCTTAAACTCCTCTAAGCCGGTGTGTTCAAGGTTTATGCCAGGAGGTGAAGGAATACCTCTGAATGGTGGTGGTGCTCTCTTATAACCTATGCCTAATTTGGCTTTACCAACTAGAGTGCTTTCAATGAATTTATCAAGTTTCTCTGAGTTACAATGTTGTGTATCTTTAAGAGTATTAACACTGAGTTCTATGTTGTCTTTAGCTAATGTGAGTTTCTCTGGTTCTTCTTTTAGCTCACTTATGGTGGTGTCTTTAAGAGAGATTTCCTTATTAAGCACAGCAGTTGCTTCAGAAAATTTTGACTCATTTTCTTTATAATGCACAATTTGTCTTTCTAAGACTGCTAAGCCTCTTTTATGATTTGCTAAGTTATAACTGGTTTTAGAAAACTCTTCAGCCAATTTATCAAACTCAGTTTTAAGAGACTCATATTTACTTAATGGGACACATGTATCTGAGCAATTTGTTTCAGTGAGTACCTCAGATACCAAAGCCATGTTGTTTGGACATTCTTCTTCATCAGTCATGAAGCTCCAATCATATCCAGCATCACCAATAGCCTCCATCTCTTTAGAAAAAGAATCATCAGCTTCACCACTCTTTCCTTTGCTCCTGGGGCTTGTGCATTCCCTGGAAAAATGCCCAAGCTTGCCACAGTTGTAGCATTCTACCTTTCCCTTGTCAAACCCAACAGTGTCTCCATCATTGATCTTAATCTGCCTCCCAGTTCTCTTCATGAACCTTCTTGCCCTTATACTAATCAAGGAAATTTTCCACTTGATATCCAACTCTTCAATGTCATCTTCATGGATCTGTCTCAGGTCGTCATGAGTGATATGGGATCCCTTTTGCTGCTAAGAGATGAAAGCATAAATTGTACTTTCATTGATGCATGCTGCATTGGTGACCAAACAATCAGTATTAACATTAGTACTAGGATTACAACACCAAAGCCCCATCCTTATCATTACTAGTGACTGGGTGAGCCACAAAGGCTATGTTTTGTGACCCCTTAAAGCTATTGAACAGGTTTTCCAACCCCATAGTTTCAAATTCTGCCTTATTCTTCCATACAATGACATGCGTTTCCCATTTTGGTGATGGAAGACTTCTAACAAACCTGAGATTGACATCTTCCCCGAGATATCCACACCCAATCTTTGCCAGTTGACCGATAAGTTTTTGAAGCCTATTGTAAACCGAGTTAATGGACTCAGTTGCACCAAATGAATTTTCAAACCCTTGCTTCAGAAGAGTTTTCGAAAGTTTTCTTGGTGGAGTTCCCATAGAATCGGGTCTCAATGGCTTTGAACAAACTCACGAGCATCCTTGTGTTTGCTGAAGTTGAGTTGATTATCATCTGGTAATGCCATAAGTAGGAGACTTCTGACCTTGTGATCATTGCCTCTTTGAGCCATTTCATCAACAGTGACAGGTTCACCTTTGTCTTTAACAACAATTTTCCCACCAACTTCTTCAGAAACAATGGACTTGTGGGAGTCTCCATTGAGCACAATGTTCCACAGCTTAAAATGAAGTACCAAGAAGTACTGCTCTATGCGCATTCTCCAGAGTTCATATTCATTTGGCTGCAACTTAGGAACTATGGTAATAGCACTGGATTTGCTAGAGTCAAAATCCATTTCTTCAGACTTAACACACAGGATCTTCTAAAACAAAGGTTTCAGGACACAAGCTCTGATACAACTTGTGGAGTCCCAAACCTTGGATCTAGAACACTTAGCTTGTAAATGAGTAGTTTCCTTAGATGGTTCCAAAACAACAATGAGAAACTTTGTTATGAATACACACAAGTATGCGTAATCTACTTGAATGCATTTAGAAGATTAAATTAAACACAAAGTCTAACACCAATGCTTCAATATTATTAATCAATAATACGAGTACTCTCCTAGTACTAGGGTTTACAACCTTGAAGCTTTAATTAAGAAAGCTAGGGTAAGGGAAATGCTAGTGTGTGTGTAAGATATATTCTGACCTAGCTAAGATCTCCTTTTATACATTAAGGAGATCCCTTACAGAGATAACTATATATTAAATGTATCATATCTTCTACACTAATAGAAGATATGCTGTTACAAACCATACACGACATTCCATACATAGAACAGTATAAACTATAACACTATCAGTACTAACTTTTATGCTATCAGTACTAACTAGTTAATACTCTTATAGTATCACTATCAGTACTAACTTCCAAAGCTATAAGTATTAACTGCAATTGTGAAATTCCCAATAGTTTTTTATTACAAGTTAATCCAACGGGTGGATAATCCACAATTTGATTTTCAAATGTCATGTTCTTGAACGAATTGGGTATTTTTGATTAAGCATGTTATGGTTAAATATTTTTGTGGGGAAATGTTTCTAACATCATTCAAAACATGTTATCATAACCTAATCATACCCAGAAACAACAATTGTGTGATTTTGAAATCTAGGGTTTATGCGTGAGTTTTGGGTGTTTTAATTATGTGGTGTTTTGATTGAAAGTTGTGAACAAGAAGGTGTTATTAGGTGATATGAATCATGTTTGAACACTTGAATTAGAACAGAATCATATCAAAGTTCATAATTGAAAGTTTAGGGTTTAAGGTCACGTTCTGGATCTAAATCCTTATTCTGTGGCCAAATGATGTTAAAAGTTGTTTAGTATCACCCTATTACACCTTATGAACACACGGAAACAACTATAACTTGCATCAGTGTTGAAAATTTGTTGTTCGTAAACTAAGGGTTTAAGGTTTAAGAGAGGTTATGAATAAGAACATATGTGCTTGATAAATTGTAAAAATTCTCTTGTTGTGTTCTTGATGAAGTATATAATGAACTGTAACAAATGGAATTGATGTCATGTTAACAGGAAGGAAATTCGTAAAGATTGCAACGGTTACGACTAAGATGATATTTTACAAATAAGATGGAAAAGTATATGAATAAGAATCCAAACTTACGAACAAGGATGTCTACAGTGACTTACGAAATTCGTAAGCTTGGAAACGTTTATGAATTAGGCTTATAGTTACGCATAACCTTATTCTTACGATTAGCGGTACGCTACGAATAAACTTGGTTTTTACGAATTAGCACTATTCTTAAACGTAAGCGTATTCTTACGAATAAGCTTAATGTTTACGAACAAGATCTATTCTTTACGAATAAGGATTGTTCTTAAGCATTAAAATCATTCTTACGAATAAGCATCCAATTTACGAATAAGGATCTAGGTTACGAGTAAGAAGCTGTTTACAAAAAAATTCAATGTTTACGCATGTCACAAATCATACTTTGTCTAACTTTACGAATAAGCATACAAAAGCTTCAAATGTTGTGTTTAAGTGATAAATGGGAATTAATACTTCAAAATTAACACATTCACTTAACTTATCATCACAACTAAAAGCAAAAGGACATATGTGACTTAGAATGTGTAACATACATCAATCTGTGTATATCAACATCAAACAAGGACTTAGTAAATGAATCAAACTAATGCTAACACACTGTGTCTTTCAATGTCTGTTTCTGTGACTTATGTCTTTCAGATCACAACAATGGCTGCACAACAAGCTGATGTCAATGCTCCAGAAGAACTCATAATGGCAAACACATTTCCACAAGGTTATAGCAAAGTGATTGGCAAGAACAACGTCCGAGTTGATTTCAACAATTTCACATGTTCAGAATCATCGTGTCAAATTGTTGTGGACATTCTCCTCAACCACCCTTACAAGTTCATGCTCACCAAGTCTGCCCCCATTCCCAACTTCTATATCCATCAGTTCTAGCACACAATTGAAAAAAATGATGGGGAAGATTCAATCAAGTGCACTTTACACAACCGTGAAGTCACTGTCAGCATCGAGGACCTTCGCTCTGTGCTACTTCTTCCTACCATTAACTCTCCAGAAGACTATTTCAAAACTCCAACAGAGAGGGAGATTCTGGACTTTCTTATCGACATTGTATATATGATGATTCTGTTGGTATCATCACTACTCACTCAAGAGTAGATGTGAAGTACATGCCACAACCGTTGAGAACCCTCTACCTCATGATTGTAAAGTATGTATCTGGCCAAGACAGCGGTCATGAACATCCCAAGCTGCCACATCTACAAATATTCTAAGGGATGGTTAATGTCTAACACATTGACTATGTGATGTGTGCTAAAACACACATCATTTTATATCTAAAAAATATGCTAAATCGGACTAATAACCATGAAATATGTCAAATTATATTGCAAAAATGTTGTATATGTTTATTATGTAATCTTGCCAAATTACAGGGTTTGAAAAAAAAGCAAAAGCGGATTTTAGGATGAGTTTCGACGACATTTTCATGTTTTTCCGAAGTTCGAATGAAGTCACAAAAAATTATCCGAAGCACACCATTGGAAGAGTACGCAATCGAAATAAGGTCAAATGGTTATTTTTGTGGAGCTTATCGGGCAAAAGGAAGAAAAGTTGAAAGATTAAGCGGGCTTGAGCGAAGATTATTTTAAAGATAATGGCTAAAATTGGGTCAAGGAAAAAGGGGCTAAAAGAATTAAATGCAAAGATTTAACACAAAAGATCTCTTGGTCTAGTGGTTGGGTGCATGATTATCAAGCAAGAGGTCTTGGGTTCAACTCCCACTAGTGACATATAATTTTTGCTATTTAATATAGCAAGCCCAAACAATAGGTGAGCCCAATGAGTGCAGCCCACGAGCAGACCCAAGCAGCAGCCCAAGCAGATTATTAAATGAAGTACTTTTGCTAATATTGCATTTGAATGAAACAACAGCTGGCTTCAATTGAAAATTCTAAAATGAATATCTTTATCAGTGACACGTGGGCACTTGAGCACATGCAATTTGCTTTCATTCAAATGTAATATTAGCAAAAGTACTTCATTTAATAATCTGCTTGGGCTGCTGCTTGGGTCTGCTCGTGGGCTGCACTCATTGGGCTCACCTATTGTTTGGGCCTGCTATATTAAATAGCAAAAATTATATGTCACTAGTGGGAGTTGAACCCAAGACCTCTTGCTTGATAATCATGCACCCAACCACTAGACCAAGAGATCTTTTGTGTTAAATCTTTGCATTTAATTCTTTTTAGCCCTCTTTTCCTTGATCCAATTTTAGCCATTATCTTTAAAATAATGCTCAAGTTTTCAACTTTCTTCAGCATAAAATGACACAACATAACGATTTCAAACCAACCGTGCTCGATATTTTTACGACTTCATTAGAACTGAAAACATGAAATATGTCGTAAACTCATCCTAAAATCACCGCTTTGTTTTCAAACCCTTGTAGCAACACATATACAACATACACACAATATAATTTGACATATTTAATGGTTATTAGTCCGATTTATCATATTTTTAGATATAAAATGATGTGTGTTTTAGCACTCATCAAAATAACCCACACTAAAACCATTGCTGGTCCCACACGCAATGTTAATTACACACGTAGAGAAAGAAAATCTTTTAAACCCCCTTAACTAATAATCCCTCACATCAAACAAGAACAGAAAGATGTTCATCAAGAGGTACAAAAATCTTTATCTTTGAAAACGCCCCGTTTTAAACCATTTTATTTCATATATAGATATATCATTAAGCATATTCCTTTTTGTATGACGGTTGGTTGAGCTTTCATGTCAATCGATAACTCCCACATTTTTCAAAAGACATTTTAGGATCACGGAGTAGGAAACACAACACAGCGTGAAGTGACCATACGGATAGAATAC
Organism: Chrysanthemum makinoi; assembly: GCA_910596185.1. NCBI lineage: Eukaryota > Viridiplantae > Streptophyta > Magnoliopsida > Asterales > Asteraceae > Chrysanthemum > Chrysanthemum makinoi. The sequence continues at coordinate 145,012,006 of OU343221.1, read as the reverse complement.
ATCGTCCCTGATTTTTCACAAGTCCCAAACTAAGCGTAAAATCGAAATCATTGCTAAATATGATTTTAGATGCTAACACTACCCATGGAAGTTACTTGTGTAATTACCTTTTGCTCCCATTTTCCTATTTTTCCTCTATTTATTTTATTTTTGTGAGAAAATGAATTTCTTCAAATTTCTCGTTTCGATAATTTTTAATCCGATAAAGATATGAAGCTAAGTTGCTAATTAGTTATCCATCTTCTCTCAAGAACCATTGTCTTAAAAATGAGGTCCACATCAAGGAATTTTTATTCACTTATATTTTTGACTTTTTCATTTTTTTTTTTTGGCTTCACGGGGTAATTTCAAGACCTTACACGTTTCAGAATAAAGGATCCAAGGGCCGTTACGACGGAGAATTCCAAGACTCTAGGCTTCATGAAATGAGGATCCCAGTGGGTTAGACCAAGACCTCACCCAATCCCGGCTAGAGGTCCAAGGGCCGGCGTAAGAGGGTAGCCAAGACCTAAACGCTTACTTTTGAAATAAGGATCCAAGGGTCCGATCTCGAACCGCAGCTCATAACTTTATTTATTACTTATTACTTATTACGAGTCCTTGATGTGTACCCAATTTTTAAAACAAAAATTCTTTTAAGAAGATAAAAAACTAACTATCGTCAAAAACTCAACATCTTTAATTATTATTAGACAAATATGGGGTGAAACAATTTTGTGGGAACAAAAAGCCATAAGTACCTTCGATGGGCTCTAAAGAGAACCAACTACTCCACGCTTAGCATCTAAACTCATAAGTAACTATATCATTCGTCGATCTCCGCAAATTTAAAATCCCAAATAATGAGATCCCGGATGCTTAGCCGATAATTAAATTATCTATGGTTAAGGGAACAAGCTAGGGCTCAACACGCTCGGTCAAGTCAGAATTCTATTCCTACTCTCACCAACGGAAGTCAACAAGGTTTCAAAACATATATATTAATTTAGCAAATGCTTCGTCTAATGAAATTAAGTCATGCATATTTAAAGTCACTCAGGGAAACTTGCAAATTCTTGGCCTTGTGAGCTAGAATTCGCATTTTATAGCTTCTTGTCTAAGAGACTAGCAAATTTTTCAATAAAAAAGACTTAACAAAAGCTTCAAAATTTTTAACAATTTTTGCACAATTTTTTTCATTTTCTAAGGAAAAACGGGGTTGCGAGTACATGGCAAAGTGCTAGGCAAAAATCTAATCGAAAGATTACCCACCCCAGACTAAACCGAAACATTGTCCTCAATGTTTAAAGGCACGGGTTCTCAATGCAAATCTAAAGCCATTGGTTAGTTATGCTAATAGATAAACGATAATCGATAAAGATTTTGGATATCGGATTTCCATAAAAGCGTCGAAACATAATACTCGAGCGGAGAAAAGACAAAACTTTGAGCACGAGAGTCTTCATGTATCGAGGAAAATCCTGGACATAAACAAAACAACACGAAACACGAGAAATAGAAGAGGCGAACCTCCTCACGTCACTTATTAGAAAACATAAATAAGATAAAAGGATAAGCATGGGGTGCCTCCCACGAAGCGCTACTGTTTTTGATCACCGAGTCGCTAGCCTGACTCGTCCCCGAATTCATTTGTCCTTGGGGAAGTAAACGGAAGGGATACCGGGATCAAAGATGGTATCCTCACTCCGGAGGGAAAGAGAAAGGGTGGGTTGGGAGGGAAAGAAAATGTCGGGCTCCAGCACATAAGGGATAACTTCTCCTGAACTCACAAAAGGTATATCAAGAAAGAGTGATCCATCATCCGGCGGTTTTGCAGGCGGACGTCGGGATGACGGATCAAAAAGAAATGACTCCATAGAAGAAGGGAGTCCATGGTATAGAGAATTGTTACTTGAAGGCTCAAACATGAAGGCATCGAAGAGAAGATCCTTTTCTCGAATGACGTTTTTAACAAAAAGCTCATTAATGAATATCCCGGGTTTAAAGATTTTGTCTTCGCATGAGGGCTCAACGAGATACGTGATGGTAGACTTATCAGAGAAAGGGGAGTCAAGAAATCCATCACATAACAACACATCCCCCTCGGGGTCATCATCAGAATCATCAATACCCGGTGGTATCAAATCATCAATAGATAAGTCGATTTCTTCCATAGAATCATTTGGCAGCTTATCAATAATATCGTCTTCAACCACTTTAACTGATTTATTCATTTCGGGCCTCACTTCGAAATCAATCTCCATAATATCCTCAGTGTCGGATTCATTACTTTCTTCATCTTGCATAACATCACATGACGGGAGAGAAAGGTCGGAACTCAGAGATGGGACAAGTGGTGTGCTCTCAGATCTAGCAATATCCACCACTTCCGTTGTGGTCTCTGAATCGGACTCAATATCTTTGTCGAAAAGAGGATTAACTTCGCAAAAGGTAAAGTCTTTCTTGAATTCAAAAAGAGGATTTGAGAAAATCCCGGAAGTAACCTCGGAAATGTCAAGAGAATCACATAAAAGCGAATCACAATCACTGTCAGATACATCCTCGGACTCACTTGGGATTGGGTCAAGGCTCTCAAAACTAGACGATTCCGTTTCCGGAATAGTGCTAAGAGGCTCGTCCCCCATTTTGAGAGAGTCAACGGGTTTAACAATGTCCGTAGAAATATGATCATCGACCTCTTCCAAAAGGACGTCACTTCTCTCAACCGACGTGAGTGAAGGGGAAGAGTCGGAAATGAAAGGCTCAGAAACGGGAGGGGTTTTAGCCGACAAAATCGCATAATATTCTTTCATTTGGATGGAATACTCATCATCATCGGCAATGTAAGTCTCGAGCCATCGGACACGTCTTTCAAGTGCTTGCTCTTCAATTCGTATTTCTTCAAGATACTTTTCAATCTGAGCTGCTCGTTTTTCTTCTTCGAGTAATTCTAACATAGATCTTTCGTTGCGAGATGCTCGATCTTCGGCAAGTAATTCACCATACGTTTTCTGATGAGGATCCTTTTCGATATCATGTTTATCCATAAATTCTTCGAGTATATTAATACATCTTTGGATACTATCTTGAGGAATTTGCGGATGTTGTGGTTGAATCTCTTGGTATTGTGGAGGTGGGTCATAAGAATAGTCATAAGGAACTTGCTCGTAAACAATTGGATTCGCATTTGACAATCGAATTAAAGTGCGGACCTCCACAATACTCCAACAAGATGATTGTTGTGACGTGTTTGGTGAAGTATATGGATAAGGTTCATAACCAAAGGTTGTATTGTTAAATTGGGCTTGACATTGAAAACCTTGCTGAGGGCCTCCACAGTACTCACACGAGTATGACTCCGTCTCATGGTATGGGGATTGGTTAAGGAAATCGGTTGTTTCATTGTAGGGATGTTGGTCGTAGACAAACTAGTTTCCCGTATTCACAGTGCTACAACCGGGACAATTCCCACCATTTTGAGGTCCTCTACACCATTGACAACCATAATGGTAAGACGAAGACATCGAGAAGAATTATACGAATAAGAGGGTAAAGAGATAAAGAATTGACGGTTCAGAGGGTAAAGAAGCATATTTTTGGGTTTTTAATAAAAGCAAACATAAAAGGAAAACAAATTATGAAAAGGAAAATCTTTTTGGGTTTTTTTTAAAACACTTTAGGAAAAGTGTTTATGATTATTTTATTTTTGTATTTTTATAATTTTATGAAAAGTATTTACAAAAGCGATGGAACTCCACGGAGGAGGGTCTTCAAACACCAAAATTCAAATTCCGAAACAAAAAATCGCTAACACACCTCCCCGGCAACGGCGCCGTTTTGATTTGTTCGTTTTCGTACATAAGATTTACCGGAAGTACGGAACTCCCGGGTCGTTCTCCCAACGAGGGTGTAATGGAAAATCGATTCGTTGTTTAAAGGTCGAGTGATTTGAATAGGATAAAAATATTTTGGGTTTTGGAACTTAATAAGAAAGAAACAATTAAGCATGTAAAACAAGAAAGCTAAACACAAATAAGCAATTATGCAAATTAAACTAAAAACAAATAAGTTTATGGGTTTTTGACAAATTAAAATGATAATGGTTAAAGCAAAGACAATAATAAAACTAGTAGCAAGTAAATAAACTAAAGTTAACGATAAATGATAACAACTAAAAATAACGAACTAAATTATGCTAAGCAAGTGAATAAGAAATATATGATGAAAAGATATACTTGTTAAGCAAATTATCAAGATCCTTAAGTGTGGTTTATTATTTCAATTAAGTCCTTTATTGATGAATTAATATCTTTTACACATAATTATTTTGTCACAATAATTTTCATAAAGAGATATCAATATCTAGATTAAAACCCAATTATTTTCACGGCTTTTGCCCGCTTCAACAACCAAAATTTCAATCTAAGTAACTTAAAATTACTAACCAATATATTTTCTAACTTTTGTAAAACCACACTTAATTCACGGAATAATCTACTCAACAAGTATATAAAAAGTCTACTCACTAAGCATAGCAAACTAACACATAGCAATTAATTCAAGAAAAGTAAACATAACTACTACACTAAAATTAATAACTAGTAAAGATTCAAAAAGTAAAGAAAGTAGAACCCGGGTGACAAAAGGAGAGGAATAAAACCACCCGATCAAATAAGCATAAATTAACACAAAAGTTTACAACTTTATTAATCTTATCCACTAATTAGTAAGTAAAGTTTAAAACTTTATTCACCAACAAGCTTAAAAATTACTAAAGTTTTAAACTTTATGTATTAAAATTGCTTAACGATCCTTAAGCTCCGGCCTTAGCGGTAGAGATGATGATAAACACAAAAAGATACAAACTTTAATAAGAGTTAGGCAATAATAAGCACTACTACTAAATGTAAATAAGCTAAAAGTGATCTAAAAATTAAAAAAATTTAAACTTTATAACTAAAAACTATTAGATCTAAGTCCACCCGAAGCTAAGTTGTTCCATCCGAAGATTAAACTTGAATCGGGTATATTTAAGGACTTGATCTAAATGAACAAGCTATTAAATAGCTTATTGTTCAATAAAAACTTAAAAAGTTGCAACCTTTTTATGAAAAACTTGATAAAACTAATAAATCTAATTAATAATAAGCTAAAAAATAGAAAAGGTGCTCTCAAACTTAAGAGATGTCAAGGCTTATTTGTACAATAAGCCGAGCTTAATAAGCTCATGCATCTCTTTTGTTGTTTGAATTGAGCTAGAGGATGAAGAAGAGAAGAGATAATAAGACATAATAAGCTAAAACTTATAAAAATGTAAACTTTTAATAAAACAAAAGAAATAAAAACTATTTATGAAAAGTAAAAAAGAAAGTTTTATAGAAGAAAAACAAATAAAAGAGCTTAATGGATAAACTTATAGAAAAAGCTAACCCAAAAAGCAAAACCTAAATAAGTTATAATAAGCTAATAAGCTAATATAACTTAATAGGTAAGAAAAGAAAAAAAAATAAAAAAAAAAAAAGATGAGAAGAAGAAATAAGCACTTAAGTAAACCATAAACATAACTTTCATTAATAAGTAAAAGAGGTTTAATACAAATAAACACTTGTAAATAAGCTAGAAGAAAAAGCTAAATAATACAAAGCTTAAAAGCTTAAAAGCTAAAATATAAATGCTAAAAAATAAGAGTGTGTGAAAAATAAAAATGCAAGTAAAAAAATTCTGACTGATGATGATCCCATTCTTCTTGAGCTGCTGTGTATTTATAGCCATATGATATCTCTCGATCCTTCCAAAATACCTTGGATCCTCGTTAAGAATGCCATGTGTCGCCTCTTGAATGGCTGAAGCAGAATAAAAAGGGTGCGAGTGGACGTGGATGGCAGGAACAAAACTCACGCGCTTAAGCTTATTTATTTTGGGACGAGTGAGATCACGTGCTTCAATTGCAATAAAGATCAATTCATTCAATTTGATAGGAACCACGTGGCTAGCTTTTATTCCTTGACATAGCAGATTCCACTTCCAATATATATATCTTGATTCTCACTAGACATGCTGGGCTTAGTTTAATTTTTATTTGCATTGGGCTTGTAACTTAAATGGGCTTCACTTTCGTTGGGCTGATTGGTAACTATGCGTGGATCTCGTTTTGGGCCTGCTGCAATATATAACAAAAATAATGACACTGGGAATTGAACCCATGACCTCTTGCTTGAGAAACATGTTCCCAACCACTAGACCAAGAGCCCTTCTTGCGTTAAATGTTGCATTTAATTTTCATTTAAGCTCATTTTTTCTGCTAATCATTTTTTTTTCTTTAATTAATTAATTCTTCGTTCGGGCTTCGTTTAGTCTTAAAATTTCTCTTCCCTTGCCTCGATGCTCCAAATAAAATTATCATTAGACCCGTAATTTCGTGCTCCTTCCAATCTCGTGCTTGTTTTTGTCCATTTTGTCTTCTTTTTGTCCATTTTGCAATATTCGTTACCTGCACAAACATAAATACAAAAACACAAATATTTATGGCTTTAGGGGTTAGTTTTTGGTCCGTTTTGATCTAGAAAAAGGTATATATTTTCACATATACCACTATGCAAGCCTCATCTGGGAGGATATGATGCATCATGTCAAAAAGGGAGGTTCTAAGATCCCTTTTGTCATGTATATAAAGATGATCATCAAAAATCTGCTCAAGAAGTTTGATGACATCCCCAAAAGACTTAAAGATCAATACAAACAAACGATGAAGAATGAGCCTACTCTAAGAATGGTTAGGATTCAGGGGTCTAGCACTCGAAAACAAGGTGATGAGCTCCCTGAATGCCTTTTAACCGAAATGGTCAAAAATGCTACTTCTTATAAGTACTATGAGCAGGCTCTGAAGGCTCAGCGTCTGGGATTTCTTGACGAAGTTACACAGACCTCATCCATGAATACAAGAGCCAAGAAAGCAAAGAAAGCAGGTAGCTCAGGAAGTACCACCAAAAAGAACAAGTCCAAAATATCGAGAAGAGTCCTGAAGAGAAGAATACCGACCCAAGTTGCTAAGCCTGAGCCAACATCTCAACCAGATGAGGACTCAAAAACTAAATAAGATGACTACATCATTTACGATGAAGTCCATACTGATGTAACTGCAAAAGAGAAGGAAAAGGAGAAAAATCCTACACTTGAAGAACTTAAGCAGGACATTGACTCTTATAAGTTTGACGAAGAACAAGGAAAGACTAACAAGGGCAAAAAGCCATTCACTGAAGAAGAGCATGGCCCATACTTTGAGCAAAACATTGAAGAATAGGATGAACTCTACTTTCGGGAGGTATTGAAACAAAAGAGAATGGAACATCAAGCTTCTACCTTTTCGGTTAATCAACTCGGTGGGGTAGGAAGCTCCAGTAATGGTGCTCCACATCTGGAAGAACCACTAAAGGTCACTCAAATCCAATCTGATCCGGTTAATCAACCCGGTAAGAACAAGAGTGACACCACCAAGATTACCGTTGAAGAAGAGGAGCAACAGCAACAAAAAGACGAAGATGAACACATGTATGATGCATGAGGTAATTACGATGATCAAGAAGGAAATAACATGATCACTGACGATGATATTCAAAGGGCAGCTGATAATTAGCTGAATAACAACGTAGAGAGGCAGAAGAAGCGGAGAAAGACGAAGAGGCTAAAAAGGCGTAAAGAGGAGCGACTCAAGAAGGAAGTTGATGATTATATTCTTGACAATCCAGCTCATGAACCAAAAACGTATTCTGAAACACCAAAAGACACTTCTACTATGCCAGAATCATCATCTCACTCATCCCCTCCACCAACACATACAACATCCAAGTCAACCACAAGATCGATGAAGAAGAAAGTTGACACCTAGATGTCACGTGCCAAAACAAAAATTCAAAAGGAAGCAAAACTGTCTAGAAGAACAAGTCAACATACTATCTGGCTTGGTCACACACTTGACAGAACAAATGTATTTTTTAGAAATCTAAAGACGCAATTCAAAAGTTCTCTCTAGGGACGTTCAAGGAGAAATGAACCAGCTCAACATCAACTATGTTGAGAAATTCCTCTCTGAGAACATTCCTGCTGTCATGAAGGAACTCATGAAAAGACAATTGCAACCAATGCTCAAGCAAATTGTCACCACAACACCGGTTGTAATGCAGACAATGCCGGTCAAGCCCCCAGTAATTCTGAGAAGAAGAACTCATCGCTCAACTAGTAACTCAAATGGCTGCAAGAGTTGCTGATATGAGCAAAGAAGATGAGTATCTCTATGATATTCTTTTTGCTAAACAACTTAGAACACCTTGCAAGGAAGATGCAGGCATTGAGAAAAGACCGAGGAAAGATGATGATCAAGATCCTAACCCAAACGTAAAGAAACAAAAGAAGAACGGTGGATCATCATCAATGCAACAACCACCAGTCAACCCCTCCACCACCACAACACCACAAGCAACTCAGCCACAACCATCTGAACAACCAAAGGCATCCGAGACCACAGAAAAAGTCGGTGACCACTTTACATACACCAATGGTGATAAATTTGAAAAACTGAAGCCTCAATCTTTGCCAAGACCAAGACCAGGACCATCTCGTCAAGCAAAAAAGGCAAGAAATCTGATGTTGTCGCATGGTTAGGCAATGAAAACACAGAAGAATACGATTGGTTTGACAAACTGGTCAAGGCACAACCACCCCTTGCAGACGGTCAAGAAACAGTGGATGGTCACACTCTGGAGCAGGTCCAAAAGCTGAAGAGTCAATTCAAGATTAAGAAGATGACTAAGAAAGAACTCTGAAGGATAAAGAATGACAATTTCAACTTAATCAAGGAAAGATTTGGGAATGTAATTGAGCTCGAGTATCATCTCGAAAACATTGCTCGTGCAATGTTGAATGATATCAACTGGCTCAACCTAGACTTCAATGTTGACCACACATCAAAGAAGCATGGACCATATTACACAGACTGGACCAAGACACTTCCACTGGGCGGTAAACCAGAACAACCGAAGATCCCCTTTAGATTCTTCTTCAACTACGATCTAGAATTTCTTCAACATGGGAGCTCGATTAGTAAGAAATATGCAACTTCCTTGACATTCAACATCCCAGCTGCATCTTTTCTAACAAGGAAAATGAGGAAGACACCACCAGCTTGTTCGTTGAGAAAGAGGTGACGTACGACAAAGATGCTTTGCTAGGAATTCATCATTGGCCAGAAAGGCGCAGACTTTTCTACCGAAGCAACAGGCTCAACAAGTCATAAAACAAAGTTAAGCATAATCAAAGGATTTTAGCTATAATGTCATTTGCCATGGCAACCAAGTGGGATTCTTCCAAACACACTACTTTCTTTCTGATATCTCCTCAATATTTTTCAAAAGCTTGTAAACCATAGGAGACCTTTTATTTTTAAAAGTAGACAACTTGGAGTCAAGCATCTGAATGTCAACAAGAGTAGAGATTGGGTAGTTTCTTTCAACAAGCATGTAGGTCCAACTTTAAATGAGTTTCACCACATGAACTTCACAGTATTGAAAGAGCTTCCAGCTTTTCACCATATAATCTCCCCACCAATAGTCACTAGCATCTGGCTCAAACATGCATTTAAGAGCATGCTAGATAGCCATGTTAAGAGTTCTTGTGGGTTATCACCATATCTGAACTTGACAATCTTCCATAATTCTTCCAAGTCTTGCCTATCAACAAAATGCAACATGTAGGCAACTGATGGATATCTTCCTTTGTAGCCATTTGACCTGGTTAGCTCTATGAAATTCTTGAATACATCAGATACAAACTAGCAATCAGTAATGGGAAATTTTACAGTCAAGGGAGCTACATCAACTGCATCTTTTAATATAACCAGTTGATCAAATCTCTGTTCATCTTCACTGATCTTTTGCTTCTTTGCTATATCAGATTCCAAGGATGTTGCAGCCCTCTTTGCACCAGTAAACCTTTCTTCTTCATTCATAGGAGTAAACTTTTGAATCTTTCTGGTAGGCATTCAAGTACAATCTTTCTATCTCTGCACTGTTCTTTCCCTTCAACTGATGTGCTTTCCAGTTATCTTGCTTTTTGAGGAATTCTTTCATCTGATGAGTAATATGTGCTTTTATTGGAGGCTTTGGTCTTCATCTCTCTCTTTGACCTTTCTTGATGATATCAATTAAATCATTTACAGCAGCCTCTCTTTCTTCTTCAGGGATTTCTTCCCTTTGGAGATCATACATTTGCCTAGCAATTTGCTCATCTGAAGCATCTCTTTCTCTGCTTATCCTCTGTTCCTCCATGAAACCAGCAACTTCTTCTTCTTGAGCCTTTTTAGCAAGCTCAATATCAAAATCCACTTGTGTTAGTACCTTTTTCCTTGTCACCTCTAGTTCTTTAGATTCCAAGGCTATTCCCTTTCCTTTATCCAGTACAACAGTTCCAATAATTTCAAAAGCAGTACCAACTGCTGGTTGATGACTACTAGTAGCAGTATCATCACCCACCTCCTTGAGTGCCTTCTTCAGGATGTTCTTCAAAATCTAATTGCCTCCCCTTAGTATCTGCTCCTGTTTTCCTCTCTTGTTTAAGAGAATCACCCAAATCATCATCTGAGTCATCTGAAGGAGATTTTGCTGTAGAGTCTTTTTCCTTAGCCCATAGAACCCTTACTTTAGCTTCCATTTTATTTACTTTGAGAAACAGCTTCCTTTAAACTTTGGCATAAAGATTCTTGGTTCTTTGTTAGATCATGTTCTAAAGTTTCAACCTTCAAAGTCAGTCTGGTACAAGTGTCCATCAATTCCTTTAGTCTATCACTATCTTTAACACCACCACATGTGTTACCTTCTGGTATTGATGTATCATGAGGCATAAACTCAAGTTCAATCCTTGGGGTACTGTCTACTGAGCCACCCAGTATATCCATTTGGCTTGGGTTTTCATCACCTGTATCAAATCTTAGAGGACTTGGTACATTAGATGTTGCCAGGTTTGAGGTCTTATCAATGTTGGTATTGTTCTGTCCAGCTACTAAGCTTGAGACAGTAGTACCAGCCTCTCCCCTTCTGCCAAAGGCAGTCTCATCTGCTGCAGCAGTTTGAGTAGGATCACTGGGCTGAGAGACTACAATGACCTGTCTGGTTTTTCTCCTAAAGGTGTGAATGACAGAGGGTGTATAGTCTGTTGATGGAACCACAATGGGTATGTGTTGGGGTTCAGTTGGGTTTACTGACCCTTTACCCTGTACCTGTTGAACTCTAGCTAGCATCTCAGGAAAAAGAGGCACAATGACCCCATTATATTGTCTATTCCCCATTGCCATATTTTTAAAAACCTTTATTTGCAGGAAAGGGATAGGTAAAACTCTTTTGTGAGATGCTAACTGGCTTTGTTTTTCATTTAAAACAGTTTAGATGAACCTTGGGTACATTAAAAACTTTGAGGGAGAATCCACATTCTTCACCATGTTGTCAAAAATAAATTTTGAAAAGTTAAAAACTCTGTTATTAGCCAGACACACAAGAGCAGTAGCAATATTACTACTGAACTGCTCCCATGATGCCTTTTTGGGGCTAAGATAGTGAAAAAGAGTGTGGATAAATAATCTCCATTGGGGAGAGAAACATCCTTTTTGAAAATTCAAAAGTTGTTTAGATGTATCATACCCCATTCTTGAAAGGTTTTGAAAATTTTCTGGGTTAGGCAAGTCTAGGATACCATTGGAATCATCTAAATGAAGAATACTTCTTATAGATGACTCAGTAACCTGAATGTCTAGCCCATCCACAGTTGCACTAAGTACATGGGTTTCTATTTCCTCATCCTCATCAAGTGTTATGGCAAAGTGTAGTCTACCAAAACTGATTGATATGTAAGGTATAGAGATTGGGATTTCTTTGTTAAAGCATACATGATATAGGCTTGGTTCAAGAAATCCACAATCTCTTGAAAAATAGGTCCATCCCCTTGCTCTATGTTTGTCAGAAAAGCTATCATGTTGTGAGTTTTAACAAATTTGAGGTCAGCCATCCTGAGAGTGAGAAAGTGAATGCAGTATGATTGTTTAGAGTGTAATTGATGTTTTATGAAAGCCAATTGAGTTTTTGGTACCAACTGAGAGGGTTTGAGAATATTGCGAATTTTGATAACTTATACTTAAGAGATAAGTTTGAGAGTAAGAAAGTAGATAAGTATCAAATATTTTAACCCTATAAGTATGGTAAGAGAGCGAAAATTACTCAACGGCTAATTTTGTAAAACAGTTAAAACCTAACAGTATCAACGGCTATACAGCAGTATCAAGTTTTACATTATCAGTACAAAGTTCGCCTAGCAGTACCAAATTTTGAGCAAAAATGACTTAGCAGTATGAACATTAAGAAAGATTTAAAATAATATTGTCCATACTTTTTGAAAAATGCACTGTCCTAAAATGACCAAGAACATAGTTTTTAACAAACTATCAGCTATCAACAGATTTGATATGTCTTTACCAAGAGCCGTTTGCTTTGGACTAGCCAACTCTTTACTGTGAAGCATGGTGTGTTCATAACCATATAGTTTTTGGCAAACTATCAGCCATGAACGGATTTGATTAGTCTTTACCAGAAACTGTTTGCTCTGGACTAGTCAGTTCTTGATGTGTATAAGACATGGTGAAATGATTACCATTTGTGGTGTGATACATGCCACACAATGTAAGTCCACAGCTCAATGCACCCATGATTCTTTCATAACCTGTCAATGTTAGTCCAAAACCAAGAAAACATAGAGAAAAATGTTTTCCTTTATGAAAGTTAAAACTATGACTAACATGACAAACTGCAACACATGAATTTGAACTAGCAGTACAAATTAGAAAACTAGCTGTACAAAAACTCTTCCAGTTAAAAAAATATTAAGAAATCAAAACACTTAAGGGTTAAGCATTCCAATACATGTTACCAAATACTGAAACCTCCCCACATCAAAAGCTTTAGTTAAGAGATCAACAAAGTTATGTTCATTATCAACCTTAACAACCTGAATTAACTTTTTCTCATTGCAATCTCTGATAAAATGGTGTCTGATTTCTATATGTTTTTGTTTTAAAATGATGAACTTGATTTTTAATAATGCAAATGGTACTGCTATTGTCAATATAGATTATAGTACCCATGAAATTGTACCTATAGGCAAGAATTTGGTTTTGAGTCTAAAGTACTTGACTGCAACAGCTAGAAGCAGCCACATATTCTGCTTCAGTAGTAGAGGTGGCCACTATGGTCTATTTCTTGCATTACCAGGAAACCAATCTTCTGCCTAGGAAATGACAGCATCCTGTTGTTGATTTCCTATCCAAACTGGCACCAGCATAATCACTATCTGAATATGCTGCAAGATCAAAAAAGGACTCTCTAGGATACCATAGGCCCAACTTAGGATGGCCTTTGAGATACCTAAAGATCCTCTTCATAACTGTCAAATGAGAGACCTTGGGAGTAACCTGAACATACACACACTAAAAACATAATATTTTGCATGGAGGATGTTAGATACATTAGAGACCCAATCATAGATATGTAGGTGTGAACATCAACATCTTCTCCAGACTCATCTTTCACTAATGGTTTCTCAGTGTCAAAAGGTGTGCTAGCTACTCTAGAAACTATAAATTGGAATCTTCTCAGAATGTCAGCCACATATTTATCTTGACAAATAAATATACCATCTGGTCTCTGCTTCACTTGTAGGCCCAAGAAGAAAGTGAGTTCTCCCATGGAACTCATTTGGAATTGTCATGCATCAGCTTTTCAAATTCAACACACATCTCTTTCTTTGTAGCACCAAAGATAATATCATCTACATACACCTGTACAAGCAGGATGTCTCCCTTGAGCTTCTTGATGAACAAATTTTGATCAATATTGCCCATTTTAAAACCATTCTGCAATAGATATGTAGCCAGTGTTTCATACCACGCCCTTCGTGCCTGATGCAGGCCATATAGAGCTTTTACCACCTTGTATACCTTGTTAGGATGATCAAGATCAATAAAACCTGGAGGCTATGAGACATAGACCTCCTCTTCAATTGTGCCATATAGGAAAACACTCTTGACATCCATTTGGTATACCATAAAGCCCATAAAGGAAGCATAGGCTAAGAACAGCCATATTGATTCAATCCTAGCAACTGGTACAAAGACTTCTTAATAATCAATTCCATCTTCCTGTGTATAGCCTTAAGCTACAAGCCTTGCCTTATTTTTTTTTATCACAATTCCTCTTTCATCTTTCTTCACCTTAAAAACCCATTTAGTACCAATCACCGTCACTCCCTTGGTTAGATCAACAAGAATCCATACTTTATGAATCATGAACTACAAGAGTTCTTCCTGCATTGCTTCCACCCAGTTTTCATCTTCTAATGCCTTGAAGATACTTCTAGGTTCAAACTGGGAGAGGAAGCATCCAAACAAACAGATACTTGCTTCTTCATGATTTCTATCTTCATAAATAGCCATAAGCAAACCTTGTTGATCTTCAGTTTGTGTTTGTCTCCTGGTTTTGACACCAGACTGCACATCTCCAATAATGTTATCTAGAGGATGATTCTTGTGAATGTTTGTTAGAGGAGTTGACAGATCATCATATGTAAGAGGAATGTTGTTGAGATCAGCTTCAACATCATCAAAAAGATTAGTATGTGGAGCTGTACTAACTGGTGGTTCATCAGTGTTAGTACTTTGCTCAGCAGTACCATCTTTTTACCTAGCAGTACCATCACTGTTTGTACTGCTTTCAGGAAAGTCTTTGTTCTGAGAAGTTGCATCATTGGCATTTATCACACCAGCATCATTCTCCTTTGGTTCAGCATCAGAAGGAGGTGATAGATCATCACTTTTTGAAGAAGAAGCAACCTTAGAACTATCTTTCAAGGTATGCACCAAAATGTGATTTGATTCTTCATCCATGTCTGGTTCATTTGTATCAACATATTCTTCTAAACCTGCAAAGTCATTAGTATTTTTACCTGCATTCACTTGTACACAATTCATAGATTGGGTTATAGAATCAAGATCAAACAACCATTTAGGACCTTCTCCTATAACAACATCCTTGTTCTCCAAAACTCTACATGCAGGGTTTCTTCTACCTTCTTGGTTCTAAGGTTGTAGACTCTAAAGGCTTTACTTACAGTTGAATAGCCTAGGCTACAAAGAAACCCTCATCTGATTTTCCATCAAACTTGCCCAAATAATCCAAGGTATTGAGAATAGTAACATGACAGCCAAATGGTCTCATGAACTCTAAGGTAGGAGATCTACCTCTAAATAACTCATAAGGTATCTTGTTCTGAGAATGAACTACTAAAACCCTTTTATGAACATAACAAACAGTATTAATTGCTTCATCCCAAAAGGTCATGGGTAGCTTGGAATCAGCCAACATGGTCCTAGCAGCTTCTATCAAGGTTCTATTTCTCCTTTCAGCAACCCCATTTTGCTGAGGAGTCCTAGCAACACTAAACTATCTTTTAATACCTTTCTGCTTGCAAAAGTCATCCATCACTCTATTCTTGAATTCTGTCACATTGTCACACTTGATGATCTTGACCTTCTTATCAACTAGGTTCTCTACCTCTGTAATGAAAGTCTTTAGAATGTTGGAAGTCTCATCCTTAGCTCCTAGGAAGAAAACCCAAGTAAACCTACTAAAATCATCAGTGACAACAAGACAATATCTCTTATGATGAATACTACTCAAAGATGTAGGACCAAACAAGTCCATTTGCAACATATATAAGTGTTGAGTAATAGAGCTTTGGGTCTTGGGCTTACAAGAAGCTCTGTGTTGCTTACCTTTGAGGCAAGCCACACAAGTCTGGTCATTTAGAAAACTTTTTTGAGGCAGTCCTCTTACCAAACCATCTTTTACTACTTTGTTAATGGTTATGAAGTTAACATGACCAAGTCTCCTATGCCATAACATAGTCTCATCCTGGGATGCTTTTGCAACCAAACAAGTAAGATTATCTTTAGGAACAATGTTTTCTATGTCAACACTATACAAATTACCTTTCCTAGGGACTCTAAGCAAAACCTCATTGTCATTCGGTAAGTTAAAGTCAGGGGAGAGGATAAGGCACTCAGTATCAATAAATAGCACACACATCTGTGACACACTAAAGAGATTGTATTTAAGCTCCTTCACATGGTATACATCCTCAAAATCAAGACTGCCAGTCTTGATTGTACCTGTACCAGTAATCCTGCCACCACCAAATGAAACATATCCACCATCCAGTTTGAAGTCTGAAAGGTAGGATCTATTTCCAATCATGTGCCTGGAACATCCACTATCTGAGTATCCTTGATCTTCTTTAGTACTTGAATGTTCCTTCACACAAAATAAAGGAAATTAGTTTCCTTTGGGGATCCAAGCCATTACTGACTTGGATCTGCCTCGTACATCAATGTAATTATACTTTTGCATGGTTGTTGATGCACTGTTGGATTTGGTGGGTCTCCATATCCTACATGTTGAGGCCTTTAATAGTTCTCATAGACCTAGCAGTGTTGACTACTGGCCTAGCACTATGAACTGTTGGCCTTGTTAGACTAACAGTTCTTACTTTTTCCCTCCAAACCATCTTTTGAAAACCAGTATTTTTATTAAAAGACCAGTTATTACCCTATGGTTATTTTTAAAAGTTTGGTTTAGGACTTGAGACTGTTGGCTTTGAATAATTTGTCCCAATTGGTCTAGCAGTGTTGAGAGATTTGATGCCAGACTTCATCAGAACTGCTATGGGAATCATTTTACTTAGATCATTTGGGTTAGTGTTTCTTGAAAAACTGTTTATGTTCACCCTTGAGTTGGCATACCCTGGTACCCTTGCATTCCCATATACCATCCTCCTCCTATGATGGTAATTACACATAGCCCGAATATGATCAAAACTTCCACAAGAATAGCAAGCTTTATTGTGCATAACAAAATCACTGCCTAGTTGTTGGGACTTAAGATTGTTCTAGTTCCTCTGGTTTCCCCTAGGTTGTGGGGTTCTGCTTCTAGACTATGAAGTTCTCTTTGGTTGACCTATACATTTCAGCATATCTAACTGTTGTCCTAACAAATTTTATTTCTTGTTTATAACAGTTTCAACCTTAGGCTTAGCAGTACCTACTTTCTCAGACTCAACTTTCTCAACTAGTGAGGAATCACTAGCACTTTCAAAGGCATCATTGACCTCAGGCTTTTCTAAATTAACTTTTCCTTTAGCCTTAGGTCCATATTCCATCATAGGCTCCTGAAATTCCTCTAAACCAGTGTGTGATAAGTCAACACCTGGAGGTGAAGGAACACCTCTGAATGGAGGTGGAACAGAGTTATAGCCTAATCCAGATTTAGCCTTATTATGAATTTGACTCTCAAGTATTTTAGTAACCTGGTTAAAACAATAGTCCAGAGTCTCCACACTAATGTTTATATTTTCATTAGGCATCTTACATTTTTCTAATATATCTTTTAACAAAGCTATTTCCATATCTTTATGAGAAAGATCTCTTTTAAGCACAACTATTGTTTCAGAAAAAGAAGACTCATTTTCTTTATAATGGAAAATTTGTTCTTCTAACACAACTAAAGATCTTTTATGATTAGCAAGATTATAATTGGTCTTATTAAGCTTTATTCTTTGGTTATAATATCTTTCCTTAAGAATTTCACATTCTTTCACAAGAAGCATGATTTTGAGCAACCATTATTAGAAAGTACCTCAAAATCAGAGAAGGCCATAAGTGCCATCTCTGTTGCCACCAAAGCAGAGTCTGTGGATGGTTCCTCTTCACCAGCCATGAAACTCTAGTCATAGCCACAACCATCAATTGCAACCATAGCCTTTGATGAAGGTTCATCTTCAGCTGTCTTCTTCCCACTGCTTTTATTCCATCTGCTCTTGTAGTCTTGAGACTTTGGCTTCCTACACTCTTTAGCAAAGTGCCCCATCTTGTAACAATTGAAACACTCCACCTTGGATTTATCAAATCCAGCAGTATCATCACCAGCAATGGTGATCTTCTTTCCAGTTCTCTTCCAGAACTTCTTTGCCCTCATGCTAAGCAAAGCAACATTCCATTTGATGTCCATCTCCTTAAGGTCATCCTCATCCAGTTGCTCAAGATCTTCATGAGTAAGTGAAGATCCACTTGCTTGGCTAGATAGAAAGGCATAAAAAGTTGGGTCGCTAATTCCTGCAGGACTAGTTTTTGAACTAGCAGTTCCAACCTTAAGGTTAGCATTACAAACTTCTAAGTCCTCATCTTCTTCAGAATCAGAATCTGTTTGAGCAGATAAGAATGCCATGTTTCTTGTACTTAAGTTTGTGCCTCTAGATTTTTTTAAATCATATTCAATGATTTTGAAGTTATTGTACATGTCACTTAGAGACATGGTATCAATGTCTGGCTTGTTCTTCCAGACTACCACATGCATCATGTATTCTGCAGGCACGCTCCTTAAAAACCTAGAGTTCAGATCTTCTTGGGGAACATTGACACCCAAGACACTTAGTTGGCTTACCAATATCTGCAGTCTATTGAACAGATGATCAATAGATTCATTGCTTGTTGTAGAGAAGTACTCCAATTGTTGTTTCAAGAAAACCTTTTGAGTCTTCTTGGTGGCATCATTACCGCCAAATCTTGTGACGATAGCTTGAAATAAGGTTTTGGCTGTTGTGTATTGACTGAAGGACAAAACATGGTCATTAGGAATGGCCATCAGTAACAAACTTCTTGCTTTCAGATAATTCATTCTTTTATTCTTTTCATCTGTGGTAAGGGGATCTATGCCAAGTTTAGTAATAGTCTTGCCATCTTCAACTGTTTCAGTTTGTTTAGGAAAAAAGGAGTCCCCATTTTCAGTAATCTCCCAGAGATTATAATCTAGTATCAGAAAGTACTATTCAATTTTGAGCCTCCACATTTCATACTCATTCTTTTTGAGTACTGGTAACTTAGCAGCAACATGGTTTTGTGAGGTTTCCATATCCATGGGATTTGATTGGGAAGACAATGTGTAACTTCTAAATCAAAGTATCAAGAACCAAGGATCTGATACCACTTGTGAGGATCTAAACACCTTTGAGACTTGTGTGATTAGATACTTTGAGGTTATACCAAGTAGTATGCAGAATCTACTACTTAGCACTTTAGAAGACAATGGTAATTGAGTGTATATGAGACCTTTAAACAAGATGTAACAAAACGCTTCAATATTATTGATTATAATACGAGTGATCTTTCCTTATCACTAGGATTTACAACATTGAAGCTTAACAAAAGATACGTACAAACAACTAACCCTAGGACCTCCTTTTATAGCTTAAGGAGTCCTTTACAAGATAACTATAATATATTCGTATCAATCTAAACGTATAAGATATACATGCAATCTATTCTATAGTTACAAAAACGCGTACATATCCTATTGGCAGTACAAATCATATATACTAGCAGTTAGTACTGCTAGTGTATTCTTCACTAGTCTTGTTTGTATTCCTGACAGTACCTATAGTAGTTAGCACTGCTATGTTTAATTCCCAACATCTTCCTATTTCCTTTTGTTGTTGTTGTTGTTGTTGTTATTGTGATTGTTGTTGGCATCTCGAGCAGCCCTAACTCGCACAACCTGGTCCATCAGGTTATGAGACATTCAAATTGTCTCATCAAGTGTGTGTGGTTTGAATTAGGTCGCATTTCCTTGAATAGTGGGTGGAAGTCCCCTGATGTATCTCTCAATCAACTTGTCATTATTTGAGACCATGGCTGGGCAAAGTATTGCCAGTTCCTGAAAATCGAATGGTGTGCAGGCTGTGATATCAACTCTTTTGTCATTCAGATTCCAAAATTCCACCTCCATTTTCTGCACCTCACTTCGAGGGAAGTACTTGTTTGTCATCATCTTCTTCAGCTCACTTCAGCTTGTTTCAAAACAGTCTGTATCCCCCACAGGTTGTACTTATGCATTCCACCATGTCAGGGCACCATCAAGCAGAGTGCACGTGGCATATGTAACCTTACAGTCTTCTGTACAGTTACAGATGAGAAATATAGATTCTAGTCTCTCAAACCATTGGGTAAAACAGACAACTCCTACTATTCCACTGAAATTGTGGGGCTTGCAATTCATAAACTCCTTGTAGGAGCAACCATGAGTCGTGGGCTCCACTCTGCCTGCAGTTCCAATTATCTCATGGATTCCACCATTATCGCTTGCGGTTACCGTACTCAACAATGTCATCGCAACTCGTCGAGTAACGAGTTGTGTGAATGGCAAATGCACTCATGTTCTATCTTTTTGGTGACATGTTCTTCAAAACAAGAACAAATCCCTTTGCATATATCCACCCTATTAATGTACGATTCATAGGCTCAAAACATATCGAGATGGCCTTGTGTTACCAAGGTGTTAGACATGAATCAAAATCTACTCATAAAACATCACAAAAGTACTATATATTGACAAAAATCCATGTCTTGACATCTCGCATGGGTCGTCCAATATTCGTCCAACATGTATAAAATTGGGACATTGATCGGCTGCTAATAAACTCTTGGACTTAATTTACGCTCTGAATTTTCTGTGTTCAAATTAGTCTATCCAAAACTATATCAAAAAGCCAATACACATGAAGGATTTAAATGAGTTCATGTCAAACAATATTTGATTAAATTGCCTATGTAACCACTCAATTTACTATTGATTTATTACTAAAACAAATTTATAGACCTACCTCGACAAATTAAACTAGCTAAACAACAAATAAGTGTAAAATATTAATTAAAGACTAGTACTATTCATCATCTTCTCCGGTCCTGCCTCCTCATTTGTTTTCTTTTCTTCAAGAACAAAACGAAAAAACATTTTCCTCTTTTATTTTGTTCATTTAAATGCACTCCCACACTAAACTATGTGTATCACTTTCAAAGAATCAAAAAGTTTTGAAAAACATTAGACTGCCTCGAAGACGATTGTATGTGGCACGTGCCACACGTGGCTCGCACATAGCTCCGCCTCTGATTGAATACCTTTTGCTTCACCAATTTTTTCCCTAGTCCAGTTTGCTGTTGAACTTGACCCACTAGCTAGACTAAGCCCACCACCAGATGGCCCATGTTGTTGACTATCTTTAAACACATGTATAATTCCCCTACACTCATCTCTCACTCTATATTTATCATTTTTCTTTAAACAGTTCCCTCTAATCTCAATTGAAAGTAAGTGAATATTCTCTTTCACCTCATCTGCACTCCCAAATTGCTGCCCAACAAAGAAAATAGTCTTGTGCACATAACCATCTTTAGGTTTCCTTTGTTTCCTTAGTTGTTTGAGTTTCCTTTTCCTTATCCTTTCTATCCCATCTTCATCAAATGCACTTTTAAATTCATCAGTATCCATGACATCCATATCCACCACAATTTCTTCATTTGCATTGAACTTATTAGGTCTTTGATCAGAACCCATGTTATCATCATTAGTCCTATCAAAACTGTCCATGTAAACTACTACCTCTTCCACTTGATTTTCCTCATCAACATAACCATCACTTTCTTGTTCATCACTACTATGTTCTCTGTCTTCTTCATCACCTAAACTCTCAACCTCATCATCAACTCCTATTCCTTTACCTTTATCACCTACCTCAGCTTCAATACTTGTACCATCACCTTTAACTTTACCACCTACATCAACTGTTAGAGCTTTATCACCTAAACCAAACAAAGGTTCAAAATCATCGTGTCTCGTAAAAGCATTATCAGCAGAATAAAAATCTTCAAAAAAGGCATTAGGTTGAACATTTGGTGCAGGACTAGACTGACTACTTTGACCAACTTCAATTAGTTGACTACTCTAGCCAACATCTAGTCTCTCTCTAATATCATTTCAGCCTAACAGATTCCAAGCACATGCAGTTTTACCCAATTTCTTTGGTTGCAACTTACTTGGTATTTTTGTTGGAATAAGATCATCAGTTCCTCAATGATATAGCTATTCTTTGGTGTACTAATATCAGCATCCTGATGTGTTTGATAGTATGTATCGAAAGTAGACCTATGATACTCAATATAAACTTTAATTCGGGGTTGTTTGATCAAACAAAATGATTTAGCACTGAATCACTTAGCGATCTGAATGATTCTAAAGCTCTGTATCAACTTGTCTCTGAACAAAAATCAACTGTTTGGTAAGTCTTATGGATTACGATCTGAATGACATTAAATTACTATTTTAACCTTGTGCAACGATGTAAAGCTACATGAAATGGTCCATTATAAATGCAATAATATAATGTACATCTAAAGAAAAAATAGGTAAATTTAGCATAAAAAATTAAACTTAAAATATTTTTGTCAACGCTGTTGTATAAACTGAAACATATTTTGATGTCGGGTAGTATGTTTTCTAGTTCTTTTTGCAATTAGAATGTACTTCTACGTCATTAAAACATAGTTTGTTATAAAACCTTGGATGTTGCCCTCTTCTTTAGAGAATGCTCAAAAACTAAAATCTATATATCAAATTATAAATTGCAAAACTATTATAAAGCAATGACTCCAAAATAAAATATAACCAAATCTCAAATAGAACTTATGAAAAGAAATCGTTATGAAAAACTTGTAAAGGTAAAAGAAAAAAATAGTACGACAAAAATAATTTGAACTTTATATATATTCGTTGTGGTAAAAGCCGGATGTACTATATTAAGTAATTATAAATGAAAGGAATTAAACTTTCAATTAAAATAATAATTTAGAGGGCAATGTTGGTAGAGTGTGTTGTTGAATCACTTAGCATGTTTATTAGCAAAAATGGTTAAGTGGCACGTGGAATCGTTCAGCATCATAAATTGCAACTATCAAACACCTCAATCTCTAACCTCTGGTCTATGCCCAAGTCTAACATACTCACTCACTGCCAATACATCATAGGGGGTGTTTGGGATTGCGTTATGAACGGGATTATTTGATTATCACGATCTGGAACCGCAAAAATCAGGTTAGGAGTGTTTGGATGACAAAATAAAAAAAGTGATTATCTGCGTTTATATGGCACCAAAACGCAGTTGCCACATGCTCAAAACGCAGTTTTGCGTTCAATATCAAATGACCAGATTACCCCTAAAATACACCTTGTCATGTTCCTCAAAGATCATACTCACTCATTGCTCCGGTGCACATGGTCGTTTCCACCGCCGGATATTCTTCACACCATAACTAACTTCGGTAAAGTTAACAAGGATCTGATTGTTTAGATCATTACCGTTTGTTTGAGGTCCTAAAATGTGTAGGCTAAATGGGTATATTTTGTATCTATCAATAATAATAGAATAATGTGTTATCAAAAGAAAGTCAATTACGTACATATACATAAACATAAAAGAAAGGCAATCAAAATATTTAGGTAATGTTCACAAATATTGTTGTCAACTCTATGATATGCTAGCAAAAGTTTGATAATACAAAAATGTCCATTTTGGTCACATTTAACAACAAATAATTTGTTTTCCAAACACTAAAAATTGATTATCCGATTATTGCAGTTTGAACTCAAATCAAACACCATATTTCAAAACCGTTCATCTGATTATGCCATAATCTATTTTCAATAAGCAATCCCAAACACCCCCATAGTCATTTCCTAAAATGTGTAGGCCAGTATCCAAATCACAACCAGTTTTTTTGAAATGATAGAACATGGTCACATTTGAACTATAACCTCTTCATCACCATGCAGTCAAAAAATAGAAAAGTCACCATTCACATAACTCCTATGCGGGGGACTAGTAAACATGCCTGCATAATGAACCTTTAATGAAAACAAAGCATTGTTCTCCTCTAAAAAAAATAAATAAATAAAAAGCGCCTACATCAAAAAAGGGATATCATGAACAAAACATAATCAAGAAGACATTCCAATCAAAGATGAACAAAAACAATCTATTATTCACATACCAATCACATATTATTCAAAAACTTAAACAAAAACAATAAAAACCTACCATAAAATTCACGAACATCAACATCATCTTCAGAGTAATGTAATGTCCACATTGGTTGAGACATGACTATAGCTTGTGATTCGCAGAACAAATGATTAGGGTTTTTGTGGGTTGGAATATGATTTGATGAAAGTGGTTTAGAGATTGAGAGGAAAAATAATGAAAAAGTAATGGGGATGTGAATTAAAATGGCGGGTTTTTAATTAACTTGTTATAATCGATGCAAAATGGAAAAGACAAAAATACCCCCACTTGGGACGGGCTTAACTAGACTTAACGAAGAAATAAGACGACCGTTAGAGATAAAGGTGAACAGTGTTACACAGTTTATTTTTTAAGGATGGACGAGGCAAAAAAAAATGGGATGACTGTAGGGATTTCACGCAAACCACAAGGACAAACCATGCAATTTACTCTTTATATCATTTAGACATTCATTAAACAAAAAAACAAT
Organism: Chrysanthemum makinoi; assembly: GCA_910596185.1. NCBI lineage: Eukaryota > Viridiplantae > Streptophyta > Magnoliopsida > Asterales > Asteraceae > Chrysanthemum > Chrysanthemum makinoi. Next base: position 144,987,507 of record OU343221.1, on the reverse strand, counting down.
CTTGTTTAATTTTCAGACATTTCGCCCCCTCAAATTTAGATGTGCTAATCAAACTCATAACCTCTTCATAATCAAACGGCACCTAAGTTCAAGGATGACGACTATATCCTATCCATTTCATGAAGTCCAAATCATTTAAAGTTGTTGGCTATAATATGCAACATAACAAAAACTGCAACAAAGCCAATTGCGAAATTCCACAAGATAAATGATATCAAACTATTCACGAGAGCGTGGATGATGAATAACAATATTTAGATGAGAAGCATGGAACGAAAACTACAATAGCAAGAAAGTACCCAAAAGTAGGGGAATTCAAGTAAACAAAACAGACCGTCAGGTGTTAGGCGGTTTACAAAACTATTCGAAAATGGGGTATTGTTTATTTTTACGGACTGTCACATTTATTATATAACATGTTATATGGAAACCCCAAAGTTGTACGAACTGCCGATCCATACATTATCTTGAACTCCTTATGTTAGTTACATGTACAACGCAGAACAAGCTCTAGAATTAGACAACACATTCACCCGTCATATTTCAATTCATCTTTACCAGAGTAGAAATGGCGAAAAACGCAAGAGAAGTCCTTTGTCCCATGACCCTCGTCACAAAGCTTTGTGAATCTGTGAAGAGAAAAAAAAAATGGTGATATAAATTTAAAATGTCGATATTGGATTATTAGAAAAATATATGTTCCTTTTATAAATGAGCTAGGATAGCGATATAACTAACAAGACACACAAGTTGTCTTTTTAAGATGCATGTTATCGTCACATACAGTAATAGCAACAATCACAAGAAAATATATCTAGCATTAAGCAGTACTACCTACTAAAACTATACGGGCACTACGTGTCAAATTGAGTATCGAAAAACATATGGGTACTTTTGTACCCATACCCATAACCCATGTAGCCAGCTAGTCATCGGTACCCACAAATCTAATCGTAATCAGGATAATATTTTTTTGAAGGTGTGATACTAATTTTTGTTCTTGCTTTCTATTTAGTTATCTCGACTCTTGACCACTAGTATATATCTGTTGTATATGAATCTTCATCAAGTGTTCTTTTTAGTTTGTGAAATTGTTATTGAGCTTTCGGTATGCAACATAAATCAATAAATTATCTTGTTCTCATAATATTTTAAAATTAGTAAACTCCAGGTACATGTAATGGGTCATCACATTATGTTACGCCCATCTCATGTTAAGGTTACATTGAAAAAGGGAGACAAAAACTAATGGGACTGATCTTACATGTCTTTTGCATCAGATGTCAATGGACATTCCAGAGCAATTTCTTTAGCTGAAGCTGAAGCAAGGTTTAAATCTTTTGCCTGCATTGTATGAAAAGGTTTTATAAGCCATCATATAAAAATACTGTAAAATAATGGTGAAAGGATGTGCTGGTAGGTAATGGCAATTTCACCTCATTTGCTTGTTAGTTGGTCCATATGGATTGTCTTTTATTTAGCTAACAAAGGAACGGGTCAAACAAGTTGAAAGTCACCCGAATTCTATTTTCACTGCATATATATCGTATATTATAATATGGCACTACCATTCTTTTTAGATTCACAATTTTGTGATAAAGAAGCGCACCCTACATTTTCTGTTACCGGAAAAGCAATTTCACCTCATTTGCTGGTTAGTTGGTCCATATGGATTGTCTTTTATTTAGCAAACAAAGGAACGGGTCAAACAAGTTGAAAGTCACCCGAATTCTATTTTCAATGCATATATATCGTATATTATAATATGGTACTACTATTGTTTTTAGATTCACAATTTTGTGATAAAGAAGCGCACCCTACATTTTCTCTTACCGGAAAAGCAATCCCACTTTTTAGAAGAAAGACATAAATTTGTAGATCAACCATACAAAATACCAAACGCACTCAATTCCAAAATCAGTATCAAAAGTCCCAGAAACCACAAATTCTTAAGCTCGGCAACATATGTCTAATGTGTATCAAAGTCATAGGTTCACAAATCCTAACTTTAGCTCTCATATCATGATGTGACTGAGGGTTAGTAAAGTATAACTTGGTGATTCGTTCTGATTCCTACTTACCTGCACAATTGTATCCAAAATCGACTGCATGTATCATGACTTATGGGTTTTTTCTTCTAATTTTAAAACGTTTCAATGTGCTAGTTTTCATACAGCAGCCTGGCAACAATGAAGGTCTCGCCCCGGTGTAATAGCCTATATATGAACTACAAACACAGAAAAAAGGAAATATAGAAGAATAAGAAGAAGCATATGTTGGAAGACATACCATCAGCGTAGATGCAAAGCCACCATCATAATTTCTAGAGGAGGGTACTCCATCCATCACACCAGGTACAGGATTGTACGTATCACTGACATGTGTATATATTAAATAAGTATTTGTAAAAATTCTTCTAGACTGTAAAACTAAATCAAAAAAGTACTTCACTAGACGCAATTATATCATTGCTGTATTTATGTCAGCTCAGATCCAGTTTTGTCAAAAGGCAAGGGAATACTGTAATTTATAACATGAATTAGTACCTACTCCAACAACGAGCACTTGAAGAGTTGAAGATTTTGGTTAACGTAGTGGCTGTAATGCCCAGAGACTGACCAAGAACAAATGCTTCAGAGACACCAAGCATACTCACAGCCATTGCCAAGTTGTTGCAGATCTTAGCTGCCTGAACACACCATTGTCCTAACCAAATCATCCTTACACTAACGCTAACATCAAAAAATTAAAAAGAAGCTAAAATACTTTTCCATAGTGTTGAATTCACAATAACTTACAGAACCAGTCCCTGCACTACCACAATATATGGTATTTTTCCCCATGGACGAAAATAATGATCCTGCAGCCTTGTAAGCTTCCTCTGGTCCACCAACCTGACAAACCATTAGATTAGTATCGTAAGATTTTTATTTTTATTTTTATTTTTATTTTATTTTTTATTTTTTTCCGGTCATACTTTATTACTTTAACACATTTTTTTTACAAATTTAGATTCATGGGTCAGTCTAACCCAACCTTCCCATTTCGCCGCCTTTACATGAAACGTTATACGTAAGATGATGGTTTAGAGTATTCCCGCATTCAGAATTATATATTGAAGGTATTGCTTATACCATGAATGTTAGTGTTCCATTTTCTGCTGCAGGAACACCTCCAGAGACGGGAGCATCCAGCATAACAGGGGTATCCCAGGAATCTAGAATACATAAATGTTCATTACTTGGAAGAATTGAGCTAGGCAAAAGAGCTTTTTTAACATAATAGAAGCATAGGATAATAATCCTTACAATTCTTTGTTCTAATACATAGGAAATTAACATTTGAATTGGAAGCGAAATAAATTCGATCACATAGTGTTTATGTTTTTGTTTCAATCATAAACCCGTTTCAGCAATATAAAGTGGAATATAGTCTGCCACTTTGAGGAATTTCATTTGGGTGTATCAACTTCTAAATACAACACAAAACAGTATTAACAAAATGATGTGAAACAACAGAAAAGAAACCAGTCACGGTCAAATTAGGAATATTACTACAGTGATACATGTAGACATCACAACAGAAACACTAGAAGAGAGTACCTCTATCCCAATTAGCAATTAGCAATTAACAATATAACAAGTAGTAAGATATACAGGTGTGGTGATTTAGGAAACTGAGTCAAACTGGTTCAGATTAAACGGATCATTGCAAGTACATGTTAAAGACTCGCAGTAACTTTTTTATCCAATTTTCATAGTAATAATCTAAAGCCTACAATAAGATTAGCTAGGAAGTTTTACATAGCTAAAAACAGACTATGAGTGAGACTTTCAACCTGTTGAACTGATTTCACTATTTAGCTGAAAGAAAATTTTATTTGGCCTAATTAAACACAACTCAAATCGACATGTTAATAGGAATGGGTTAAACCTTAAAAGTGTCACGTCTACTAGAAACCAAAGTGCCCTCCTTGCTTATTAGCTATCTGCTTGAATGTATACGGTCTTACAGACTCCTGAGATGACTATTATACGACTTCCCATCAAATATGACATTATCCAGTTAAACATGTTTAAAATACAACACTAACCACAAAGAGTATTAAAGCACATGAAAAGACCAGAGCATCAGAGCTAACAGAACTATTGTAGAGCATGCCACATAAAAGGGAGCTAGATAATGAAGCATACAAGTATTTTTAGTTTTTCCTTTCAAAGGATCAATGGTCTCACGAAAGCTATTGAGCAACTAGCTTATGTATTCAGTGTCCACAAAAGCCTATCAGACTGCTATATATGTCTAAACCTGGATATGAAGTGACTTGCATGCCTTAATTGTGCCAGATCAAAAAAGATATATATGCTTAATGTGTGGAGGTACTAATTTTTAAACAGAAACAAACCAATTTTGAAGTTACTGTATAATTCACAAAGACTTGACCTCACTTTAACAGTTTTGCAAATACATCACATCAGAGGCAAAGCCACGCACATAGAGATTATAGCTCAGTAACTCTGTCAAGTGCAACAAATATAAGTGCCTAAGTGGCATCCCTCATTTTTATATCATTCAAACCAAATTTTGAAAACAGAGACTTAACCCCTCACTTTCACAAGTCTAGTTGATTGACTTTCAGACAGCACATGGTAAACACTTACAAGTGATGTCATAAGCTATAGCAAACTGGAACTTACAGTTCTTCAAAGCAGCATTTACCAGAAAGATGCTGTAAAATTATAGGTTGATAGTATTTAGCTTTGTTCTACATACCTTTCTTTTCAATTAAAGCACAATTAGATACAGCTGAAGCTAGCTTTCTTGTTGTTTGCGGGTCAATTGTTGATGAATCTATATATAACCAGGGCCTCACACGATTCCCACCATTAAGTAAACCCTTTGGTCCTGTGTAAACATCTAATACCTAAACAAGGAAGTACACCACTTTAAACTAAATGCTGCATACACAAAAACAGGAATATGAGTTGCAAATAAAGCATCAGATTGACGTTTTGTACAATTAATTAAGTAAACAGAAATATCCTTAAACTTACAGTGCATATAAGTTAAAAACATAATCATCTCATCAAGGATACGAAAACAAACATGTAAATTATCTCGTGGCAAGGAGGGCGTATACGTTCATTTAAATAAATTTAAATATGTGTACAATCTAGAACGGGTAGAAGTTAATAGAATGTATAACTTACATGGCTTGATGAAGGCAACATGGTAATTACAACATCGCTAATTTCTGCAACCTCCATCGGTGATCCTTTTACAGATATTCCCTTGTCCGAAAACATCTTTATGGCACTAAGATTTCTGATAAGAAAACACAAGGGACGGAATCATGCTCAATGTAAGAACTTGCATTGCAGTTGACGTCAAATAAAAAGATCAAAACAGTATCATGTGAAAGCATTAGAGATTAAACAAGCTTAATACTGCAGAACTTCAGCATGTAATTCTGTTTAAAGGCCTAATCATGACTCAGGAGTCAGGACTACAGACCAACTAACAATCATACATAATATAGTAAAATGTCGTTTAAAACAGAAGAAGAAAATTACATGTCATGAACTGCCACATTTAATCCTGCCTTAATCAAGTTATTCGCCATTCTGGACCCCATGTTTCCTAGTCCTATGAAACCAACCCTCTGCAATACATTATACAAGTCATATTAGGCAAAAAAAAACATAATTGCAGCACTTCTGTAAAAGAAACGTATTCAATTGGAAAATACCAAATACAGGACATTGAGAAGAAAACAATATAATGATATCATGTCTAAAGTTATGTCCCCATTTGTTTTCTGGCACAGATTTAAGTTGCACGTTAACTTTAAAGCTTAGTCACATCGTTTTAAATAATGAGATCAACTTAAACTGCCTTTTTAGTTATAAGAAACTACAATTTAATATAAAATAACATGAGTAAATAACATTATACTAGTCATTTCAGGCCATCAAATAAATTATAAATGACGGATCTTCGAATAATGTGATGCAAAAACTAATCAGCTGCGCGGTGTTTAACAATATTAAACTGACTATATAGAATCAATCCTGTAGCTTTTAGTGTTCCAAACTTATATGGATTATACTACAAGTTTAACGCAACATTTATATGCATAGTACTTCAAAATTCGAAAGGTGAAATCAAATAATCAATAGCAATGTTATGTATCACTCGTAGTTGTATAACCCCAAAGGTCATATAACCTACTTCCCTGTTTGGTTTTTCATTTTGATTTGGGATAATGTATACATAAAGCCACCAAATTCTAAAGACAACATTACAAACCACTCAAATATCAAAATGGTTTTGTTTATACCAATTCCATCAAACATAAAAACTTGCCTTGATGAGATCAATGCCCTCAGAAGTTCAAATACACATCAATAACCTTGATGAGGAATAAACAAATATTTATCTTTATCTTTATACTATATATAAAGAGGGAACAACATTAACCTAAAAAGTGAGTAAAGTGGTTTGACAAAAATACCTCTTTAATGTTACTTAGGGGGTGTTTGGTTGGGGCATATTGGGGGATATTGGGGGATATTGAATTTGAATTTCCTTCAAATATTGTGTTTGGTAACACAAATGAAGTAATTTACAATTACTTGAATTGCCAAAATGGAGAATTAGATTTCCACGAAAGTGAAAATTTTAATTTAGGAAATTTTTTATAAACTTTTTTCTTATTGTTTTTATAAACTTTTAAATATAATATTTATGTTTTTTATAAACTTTTTATAAATTTTAATAAACTTTTTTATAATTTTTTATAAACTTTTTTATAAATTTTTATATTTTTATAAACTTTTTATAAAAATTTTTTATAAATTTTATTTATAAACTTTTTTTTTTTTAAATTTATAAACCTTTTTTTATAAATATTTTAAATTTTTTTTTTATAAATTTTTATAAACTTTTTTATAAATTTTTTATAAATTTTACAAATTTTTTTATAAATTTTTATAAACTTTTTATAATTTTTTATAAAATTTTTATAAACTTTTATAAACTTTTATAAACTTTTTATAAACTTTTTTTTTTAAAAAATTTATAAAATTTTTATAAATATTTAATAATTTTTATAAACTTTTTATAAAATATTTTATAAATTTTTATAAATTTTTATAAACTTTTTTTATAATTTTTTTTATAAACTTTTAAATAGAATATTTATGAAATTTACATTTAAAAATAAAAAATATTTATAAATTTACTGTCAACAATGCGTGCGAAGGTATTTTAAATTAGAATTTTAAATTCTCAAGAATTTAAATTTGCTAGAATTTAAAATTCCAGAATTTAAAATTCCCCCAACCAAACGGCCCCTTAGTAGTTTTAAATTTGAACTTTTTTGTTAATCATTCAATTACATTTAATTAACATACATATATAACACAACCATTTTCACAATCTACCATTTGTAGAAGAAGATTTGGTTTTTGTTTATCATTCAATCACGCTAATGTTGATGACATTGTTAAACAAGCTTTTAGCCACGACGAGGTTGATGTAAGAGTGTAGTATTTTGTTTATTGCGCTTTTATGTTATACCAATCGCTTACTAATTTTTTTATGGGTTTTTCTAATTTATGCCCTAGGGGCACAAGTTAAGCACATCATAAGTACAAAGTGACTCACGAAAAAGTACACAGGGATCCACATAAAAGTACAGACAAGTATACTTTTATGTTAGTCCCTGTGTACTTTTTGTGCACTTATGGTGTGATTATCTTGTGCCCCTAGGGCACAAGTTAGAAAAACTCTTTTTTTATATATACTTCATATTCATCTTAATCCCGATCCCTACATCTTAACCACAATATCGCAATATGTAACTTTGTCAAAACTGTTTATCTACATTAAGTAGACTATACGAGTACCCGTGCATAGCAACACGATTTTATATCTGCAGATAGTTTTAATGATAAACAAAAGTTTATGGGTTATAAATGAAAAATAATAAGAGTTTGAGAATTTGGGGATTAAACATAATGTTTTGAAATCCGGTTCGACCTGGGTGGTTCAACCGGTTAAACCGCCCCGTTCGAAAAAATGGGTCAAATTAAACTAGATCAACCCGCCGGGTTGGGTCGAAAAAACGAGTCAAATTATACCGGGTCTATCCGCCGGGTTTGAAGCGACCCGAGACAACCTGGTTTTCGATGTGTATAGTAGTTTCGAGCTTTACATATGCTTTCGAAATACTGTAAGGACTTCCTAAAATATTTTAAGTTTTCACTTTCACTTTGTAGGTTTTTTCATTATATATAGTATAGATACACACTTATGTTAAGCAATCACAAACACCATCTAACATTTTCAATACATACATCACATATCTCTACTACTTATAAAACATATGTCTTTTCTTGAAACTTAAAATCTCTTAAAAATAAGTGAAGTTGATTTCCCAAACACCTATTAAGATAATTAACTTACATTTAAACTATATATAAAGCACAAATTAAAATGGTAACATCTATCACTAATTTAATAGTTTAAAATATTGTTTAATCCTCAAACTTTTATATTTTTCGTTTTTAACCCATAAACTTTTTTCTCAAAATGACTACAAGTTGAACTCGCAAGGTCACACCAAAACAACAAGTTTGCAAGTATACTTATTTGCCGCTATACGCTCTATGCTTTGCGCGGGTATTTAGGTTTAATAGAGATAGAGGTTATTACTGCACTTTGAGTTTCTGATCTTATTAAACGGAGACATTTAGCTTACTTAACTCGTAAAATTTAGATTTTCGGATCACTAAACTTATTAAACACAATTTTTAGGTTACATAACATTTCAAAAGTGATATAAATAGCATGTTAGTTAATTAGGGGTGTAAACGAGAGTCGAGATTGACTCATAAACTACTCGAAAGTGAAATCGACTCAATTTGAACGAGTCGAGCTCGAGCTCCAAAATACTCAAATGTAAGGCTCGACCTTATCGAGCTTCGATTAAACTACACTTTTACCCATTTATATACATGTAATCACTTAGTTTTCATAAAAATGGAGTCAAGTCAAGCTTGATATGTTGATTCTTCATCGGGTTCGAGCTAGGGGTGGAAACGAGACGAGCTAAGCCGAGCCGAAGCTTGCGAGCTTACGAGCTCGGGTAGTGAAAATTTTCACAAGCTTCGATCTCGGCTCGGGCGACAATTTATATGGCGTGTTGAAGAAAATAAAGCTAAAATGAAACTCGGCTCCTTAATCACACTAGGCTCGAGCTTGTTTAAATATTTTAAGATCGTTTATACATAGTTATGCATTATAGACAATATATATACGTCTATATTTCTAGGGCTTTCGTTTAGGCTCATGAGCCTAATCGATCTTTATATATAAAGCTCGGGATCAAGCTCGATTACTACATGAGCCCAAATTTAGACTTCGAAATTCCGTTTAGGCTTTCTCGTTCGAGCTTTTTGCCAATTCGACCACGAGCTTTTCACGAGCAGCTCCGCTCGTTCCACCCCTAGTTCGAGCTTGAAATGTGTAAACAATCGGCTCGTTTAGTGACTTAATTTAGTAAGTTCAGTGACCTAATCGACTAAAAATGTAGTCGAATCCCAAGTAAAAAAACGCAAAATACAGTAACCTCGGTATTGATTAACCCTTTTCTTCAAGATAACCATTTCATAAAGTTACGCATAGGAAATATCACATATGCAAAAAGGCAAAATGAGCAATTTTAGTATAAATTTCGTATATTCATGCGTTGCATGCGTATAATTATATACATATAGAAGTAATAAGTAATCAAAACATATACATGTAAAAATTAGCAGTGAGTAGAAAGCTTACATGTAAGTGAGGCGGAATGATCGATGAAGAAAATCTTCTAACTGATTTTGCTAGTGTTAGAAATGATCTTGCTCTGTAAATTGCCATGGTTGGATAGAAGCCTAATTTTGTTGGGGCAATGAAACAGTTGCATACAAATATTAACACACTCACATAAAGTGTTTTTGTTTGGCAGGGAGAACATATAGTTTGACACTTTGACTAATAATTTGATTAAAGGATAAGCACGATATATTACACCTTTAATTACAAGATTTTTTTTTTTTTTTTTTTTTGAACAGAGACTTCATTTCACACCTCACAAATGGAGGAAATTTGAACACAACAAGTTACATCGAACATAAACCGACTTGCCAAACAAAATACACGAGGTAACAAGTTAAGCCAAAACAAGACATACACCATAATAGTTGTGACAGACTACAGCAACACCATACAAGGGTGGGGGAATCACCAAAGTGAGCTTTTGGTAGACACAACCATATGAAGATGTAACTTGACAAAAGTACATAAAATACATAAAACTTACATAGAAGATAAAACTAAGCATCCTTAAAGGAGCCAGACCTAAATCAAACAGATCTAAAGTCAAAACCCAAGGCAGCAGCGAGATGTTGCGAAAGGTTTATTTGTTACTATTAAAATATTAGAGAATTAGTTAATGTTGCCCAACACTATTTTATTTTTAGAAAAAAATCGTGAAAACATTTCGGTGTTTGCCTAGAAATTAACGTTAAAAGAAAAAGGAAAAAAAAAATCATCTTGTAATTAAAGATTATGAACACAACTCTCCCCCGCCTGGACCTCCTTCTTCCATCTTTTGTACTTTTCTTTTACCACAATAAAATCCTTACTCACAGATCCGTCATCTCTCATCTTCACCGCTGCCGCTGTGTCGCTGCCGCCACCGCTGTCTTCTGCTCAGATCTTATATTTTAATAGTAACAAATAAACCTTTCGCAACATATAAAATCATAAACGTAAGAGAAAAAAAAAAAAAAAAAAGAAGAAGAAGTCGTTACGTAATTAGAACTAGCGCCGGTAACGCGTTGGAGCGCCAACAGCGCACCAACCTTTTGTTAAGGAACGACTCGATTTTTGAAAGTCGGATTTCCCCATACCCGACAAATATGGTTCTTTCATTACAGGTGTGTATATGATAATTGAGTCATTATCATCATTAGAAACGAAGGTTAGACTTAGAGGGATACAAATCAAGACATTTCGTTTTTGACAAAACGCCAACTCAATATATTTTACCAATTGTCTTTAGGCCAAAACTCTTTTTTCAAACCTAGGACAATCTTACTTTCAATATAACTATGCGAGTACCTGTGCATAGCAATGGAAGTTTCTAGCGGCAGTGATATGCTATATTGTGGTAAGTGTTTCGTATAATGTTTAAAATAGAACATGAAAAGATCAAAATGTAATTGCAAACGGTTGTAAGATGCGATAACTCAACTCAAGTAAAAATTCTTAGCATGTACCAAAAAACTTATAAAAATATTTAGTGAGACTGCAAAATAAAACATTAAATCAATTATGAGATACTAACAATGCACATTACTCGTTGCGTAAAACTTCTTGGTAGACGACATTTGAGGTGTAGACTCCTCCTTAACCAAACTCTTTGATTGGCTTCACTAATACCTTGGTATTTCTACGTGATATTCCTCTAGACAAAGAAACATAAAGTTGGCCATGCGAGTGATGTGTTCTTAAACACACATCATTTTATATTTAAAAATATGCCAAATCAGACTAATAATCATTAAATATGTCAAACTATATTGCAAATATATTGGATATGTATTATTATGTCTTGCATGTACAAGGGTTTGAAAACAAAGAAAAAACGGTGATTTTCGGATGAGTTTCAATGACGTTTTCGCATTTTTTGAGGTTCAAACGAAGTCGTAAAAAATTTTCGAGCGCACCATTGGAAAGAGCACTAAAAAGCGATTCAAACGGTATATTTTCTCAATTTTTGATAGTTCATATTAACCCTTAAAATGACAGTCCCAAACTGCCTTGACCCCCTTTGTATTATATGAATTGGACCCGATCATCTTTGTGCTTAAATAAAACCAAGAGCGCTAATATTATTGAAGGTATGCCCAACACAGCTGGGCATCACCTTCAACTCCCACAACAATAGCCCGGGTTCGACTCCTATGCGGGTAAAGTGACGATAATATTGCTAGTGCCACGTGGCACCTGCTGACGTGGTTGGCGGCTGGCCAACCAGGTGCCGCCACGTGGCGGCGGCACCGTCAAACTAATGATTGTTACGAGGTTGTAGGTACACAGGTGGCTGACCAATGGGAGAGTGACACGTGGCTAGCGGCTGTGGTACGAGGTTTAGAGGAATGTTCCAGAAGGCGTCTGCCCAATAATGGCGCGACACGTGTCCTAAATGTGATGTCTTCTGGTGGAAGGGCCTAAAAGCTGATTGTGGGCTATAAAAAGAGAAATTTTGCTCATTTGTAGTTGTCCGGATAAGACACCAAAATTCACACACATTTCATTTTTTTTTAGATTTTATTAGTAGTAGTTTTCTTTTAGCTTATTATTGTAAAAGCTTATTTCTAGCTTATTTAAAGTGCTTATTGTATTAACTTTTATGATTAATGAAGATAATATTTCCTACTTAGCTTATTTCTTCTCCTTTATTTCTTTCTCTTCTTTTCTTTTCTTATTTAATAATCTATATTAGCTTTATAGTTTATTGTAGCTTATTAGATTAGCTTATTTGTGATAAGCTCTCTCGTAGCTTATTCACTTTAAGCTATTCTCTTTACATCTTTTTGTCTTGAGTAAGCTCCACCTTATAGCTTATTTTTAGACTAAAAGATTAGCTTTTTTGGATAAGCTTTTCATATAGCTTATTCAATAAGCACTTTTTATTTATTTAGCTTCTTTTCAAAACCTTTTTATTATTAGTTCTAAAAATTATTTTTACAACTTATGTCTACAAAAGCTTTAATCTTTAGTGCTTATTTCTTAAAAAGTTTTCATCTTTTTTAGTTTTTATCTCATAATAAGTTATTCAATAGCTTATTCTCTTAGATCTAATCTTTAAACATACCCAATCGGCGTTTGATCATCGGATTTAACACCTTAGTTTTGGGTGGATTTAGATCTAGTACTTTTTGCTTTTAAAGTTTTAATCTTTTTAGCTTTTCTTTAGCTTATTTCATCTTTAGCTTATTTATTTAGATCTAGTCGTTAAATACACCCAATCCGCGTTTATTTTTCGAAGTGAACATTTTAGTTTTGGGTTGATATTAGATCTAATCTTTTATCTTTTCACAGCTTATTTTGATTAAAGTTTGGTGCTTTTTAAATCAATAAGTTTTTTCATAGCTTATTTGGTTCATATAAGTGCTTATTCATTAGCTTATTGTCCTATTCTTGTTAAAGTTTTGATTTTTAAGCATCCATTCATACATCATAAGGCATGGAGCTTAAGGGTCTTAAAAGCTAGCTTATTTATTGTTGGGAATTATGTGAAGTAGGACTCTGCTGTCATTACTGCCGAAGGTTTCTGCTGAAGTAGAAGCAGTTTCTGCTGAAGAAGTGATTCTACTAAAGAGTACAAGCGTTGCCATGTTACTGCTGAAGAGTGAAAGTCGACTAGGATCAAGATGCGCCTTATGCATTAAATGCTAAACTCATTATTATCTTTTAAGCCCCAAGGTCGACATGGGTATTATTGTACTAATCTATAGTTGTTTTAATGTATTAGACATTAAATGCATGCAAAGATGTTTAGTCGTTTGGGTAGTAAGAGATTAGGGTTCCTTGTATATAAAAGGAACCATATAGTTTGTAATAAGCAAAAAGAGGAAACATAGAGTTTCAGTGAATAAAAGGATCCATAGAGGATCTAAGTGTTCTTAGTGATAACAGCTTGTGTTTACATTCCGCTTTAGAACACGAATTGTAGAGATTTTCTATTAGTTTGCTTATGATTACATAGGCAACACTAACGATCCACGAGTGCTAGATCTTTCAAGGTGCTGAGTGTACAACGTGCGTAAAGCGTTCTACAAGTGGTATCGAGCCTCGAGAGTCTCTACGATCGGAGAACCTTATTTTCCTCACCCACATACAACCAAAAACTTATTCACAATGCAGAATCGATGATGAATCGGATGTCACAAACACCAACAACAACAACATCATCAAAAACACCACTTCTATGCAACAACTTAGTCTCTCCAACAGTAATGGCAAGTTTCCTTATCTGAAGAAGGAATAATATGATTCGTGGACAATGAAGATGCAAAACTGGATCTCCAATATTGATTGGAATCTATGGGAGATAGTAAAAATGGCAATAAACCTAAAGAAGACCATCCCGGATCTTGATGGTAAGTTCACCATTGCTCCTCCCAAAAAACTGGCGAAGAGGTTTTGGTACGTGCAAAGAGAGCACATGGTAAGAACCATCCTCCTTCAATCAATTCCTGAAGATCACTTAGGTGATTTTCACCACATGGTTGATGCAAAGGACATCCGGATGGCTCTCAAAGCTAGGTTTGGTGGTAATGAAGAGTCCAGAAGAATGAGGAAGTCCATGCTTAGACAACACTTCCAAGAGTTCAATATTTCGGAAGAAGAGGGTATCCACAAGGGATCTGACGGGTTTCACAAGATTACGAGTCAGCTAAACCAAATGAATGCAAAGCGACAATGATGATAGCAATTCTAAGTTCCTTCGATCTTTGCCTCCATCTTGGTTGCATGTGAGTATAGCCCCGAAGCTAAAGGTGGGTGGACATGCTCACTTTTGACGAGCTATACAACAAACTTCGGATCTCTTGAACACGATGTCAGATCTCCCTACCGTGCAACCTCCTCCGGTCATTCAGCCTTTGTTGGGACATCCCACTCGAATATGATGATGCATGCTTCAAGTCCATCTTATTTACCATCATCATCCTATCGTCCCACTCCTTCACATCCTCAAGCTAAGACTGAAAGTATATTGGAGGATGTCCTTCACTCCTTTGTTGCTGATTATGACACTCGGCATCGGTATATGAAGACTTTCACCAAGTGGACCCACTTGAGATGGAGGAGATGAAGCTGAAATGGCAAGTGGCCATGCTTTCAGTGGATATCAAGAGGTTTGAAGAGAAGGCGGGAAGGAAGTTTGGATTCAAGGGAAAGGATCCATTCGTTTTGACAGGGAGAAAGGTCAAGTGTTTCTCTTGTCACCGGATGGGTCATTTCTCAAGGGAATGCAAAGACAGGAAGAGTGGAGAGAGTACCGGCTACAATACCTATCGCGAGAATCGAAAGGAGCTAGCACTTTAGCAGCTCTAGTCACCTTGGATGAACATGTCAACTGGGTTGCTCATGAACACGTGAATGAGGAAGCTGGCTGATACTGAGAAGCTTGATCTGCGGCAAGGTGCACCGAAGATAGGCATGATCGGTTGCCTTCATGGGTCTTTCTCAGGTACACAACTGTATATTTGGTTGTAGTGAAAGATATTCGAGCCCGAAAGAAGCCTATGATACTATAACCTAAGTACAATGCATGCTATGTTGATAATGAAGCTTATAAAATTTTGTTAAAAACATTAGAAAGACAAAAGGTTTGGTTTCAAAATAATCAGATAGCTTATGAAGAAAAGATTAAGGTGCTTCAGTTTGATCTAGAAATTGCTAATATGAACTTTAAACGCAATGAAAAAGAAAAAGCTGATACTATTGCTGAGAATCTAGAGCTTAAAGAGAAACTTGCAGAGGAGATAGCTAGACATAAACAATGGTTAATATCAGGAGACAATCTAGCTCAAGCTCTCTATAGTAGTCAGGCAGTGAACTCAGGAATAGGATTAGGCTTTCAGAAGTATGTAGGATTGGAAGCTAGGCAAGATGGGCGTAAATCTACACCTGCGGGGCCTAGAACACTTTAGAGAAGAAGGTGATTTACATGCTGTCCCTGGTCCTATTAGAGGAGAATTCATGCCCACTGACCTATCTGTTAATATTGACTTTGATGGATCACACCATCTGTATGGCAAAAGTCAAAAGACTTGCCTGACAACGATGCTTCATCTTATGACTTTGTCTCTTTCTCCGACAGTGACAATTCATCGGATCAAGGATCTACTACGTGTGATTCAAGTGATAAGTCAGATCTTGTCAAGCCCTCACTGACCCTACACCCAAGCACGCACCCAAGTCTATCTACAAGCCTTCTAGGATAGGCTGGCGAGGAATCCACTTCCAAGCCTGTTTCCCCAGAAGACTTGTCTTTTAAATCTTTGAATAATATGTCTATTAAAACAATCCATTTATCTTGTTTCGGTTTAAGTCCTTCTACATGTAATCGAACATCTTCTTTGTTGAATCCATCTTCCAAAAGGAAGACTTGTTTTGTTCTTGGAAGTAAATTTCATTTAATTAAGGATTGTGATTTTCATGAGCAAAGATCAGGTGCATGTGCTCTTCATCAGAAACCAAGACCAGTGTGGACCAATGTTAAAATTATTCCACCATATGTCCCACAAGCTAGAATTGACCCTTCTTGGAGGAAATCTCCTAATAGACCTTATGTGCGACCCACTAGCCCATACTTTAAACATGGTCATTGGCCTGCATATGTTGACTCTATGAATAAAAGGAAACAATGTTGGGGCACTCTTGTCAAATCTGTCAAAACTTCAAGAGGTTGTTCTTGGAAGAATAATGAACAAAATTTTACTAGAAACCCAAGAATAATGGTGGATCTTTCTCTTCCCTTAACTGCAAAGTTTAAGGGGAGGCATATGCCTCAGGGGAGGCATATGCCTCAAGGGAGGATTTTATAGTAAACTTTGTGTTTATGTTGTTTGCTAACTCCTGTTGTAGTTTTTGTATGGTATGTCTCTGTTTTGTCTCTGAGTTTGCTTTGCAGAATGCCCTGTTCCGTTAACATTCATCTAGTGTGGTTCATTAATATTTGGTCAAGTTAGCTAAAAGCTTATTGCTTGTTTCTTCCAAAATTTAAAGTTCTGAAGAAAACAATTTGATTCCACTGAAGCCAAAATTCTAAAGAGAAGAGTTTGAAGTCACATTGTTCTTTCATTCATTCAAGAAAGTTTACAATACGACTTACACATATCATCTTCAAATGCATCTACAAGATACGAGCTATACACTTACGCTAATCCTAATCTAGTACATATCATCTATTCAAACATCTAAGTGAATGTTGGATATGCATGATCGCTCACAACTTTCACACTAGATCTTTGGATATGCGTTTGTAGGTCTTGCATAACCACCCATTCCGTCTATCTAGATGGCTGGATATGCATGACCAATACGACGAAGATGCTAAGGATCAAAATGGAGAGGATGGATTGATGAAAACGTTGATGATGACGATGACCACACATGATGATGGAGAAAAATAATATGTCCTTTGTGCTTCATCTATTCATTTCAACCAAAATGCAATCCATCCACCCTCCTTAAGCCCTTCCTTTATACGATGTGTGTTGATGCACCAAAACCGGGTGCAGAAAGACCTTGGACCACCTCTCTATCCTTAGGGAGTGGCGGATTTCTGGCTCGTGGCCTTCGTGGAGGCTGTGGTGCTGGAGATTGGGAGTATGATGTTCTCTCCTTACAAGAGTCATCAGAATCTTCAACGGGAAGGGAAGGCTCATTCACATCGCAAGGGAGGCTCTTTCACTTTCTTTGAAGTGGCTTCCTCATCTGAGTCTTCATAAGGTGATACATAAGAACTTATGGATGAGTTGTCTTCTCCACACGCTGGATTGCTTGACAAATAACTTTTCTTCCACCTCTCAAGACTGCTTATAGAGGTTGCATTGTCATCTGATGAAAGAGTGATTGGGTTGGAACTTCTCATGGTTAATTGTGATTAATTTTGGAACTTTGAAGAAACCAGGGTTTATAATGATATTTGGGGATCTTTGATGTAGAGTTATGTGTGCATTGGGATCATTTTATAGACGGTTCGAGGTTAAATGGGAATTAATACGAGTGGTTGGCACAATAACTCTCTAGAATATTACCAAAGATATTTTTATCTTTGATGTTTGCTGAAGTGTATAACTCCAGAGATTGATCCATCTGTTTCTGAAGCGTTACACTTTCTTGGGTCACGTTGAAATACACGTAAGCTACAGTCAACCAAACGGTCTAATTCTTTTGACTATAACTTGGGCAACAACTACCACTCCACCACTCACATTATTCCACTTCAAAACAAAACGATTCCCTCTCCTTCATCCAAAACACTTCATTACGAGAAACATAACCCTAAAATCTCAATTCATCACATGGCAGTGCAAGAAACAAACCGTTGTGGCTACCTCAACTACTGAAGCAGAGTATGTTGCTGCTGCAAACTGCTGTGGGCAAGTACTATGGATCCAAAACCATTCTTTGGACTATGGGTATAAATTCATGAACACAACTCTTTTTATTGATAATCAGAGTACCATATGCATTGTCAAAATCCAGTTTTTCAAGAGAACCAAACATATTGAAATTAGAAACCACTTTATAAGAGATGCATATGAAAAACATTTGATAAATGTGGCTAAAATTCATACTGATGATAATGTGGCAGATCTGTTAACTAAAGCTTTTGATGGACCAAGGTTTCAACACCTAGTGGTCAATATTGGGATGCTTAACCCTTAACTGCCTAGTTTAAGGGGAGGCATAGGCCTCAGGGGAGGCATATGCCTCAAGAGAGAGTTGTATTTGGTCTTATTTGTTTTACTTTGTAGTTCTTGTATTGTTTGTTATTCTTAGTTAAAAAAAAAATTCTTTTGCAGTTTTGTCTTTGAGGGTTATTAACTCACCTGATATGCCTTGTGTGTATCAAAGAGTTGGCTAGTCCAAAGGGTACAGCTTTGGTAAAGACATGTCAAATCTGTTGATAGTTGTAATGGTTTGCTCAAAATCATAGGGTCTGCAACCACCCATGCTTAATTGATGAGAGTTGTATGGTCCTCAATTCACCATGGTCTATTCCTTTTGGAATCCAAGAATTGGCTAGCCCACACGTATATGGATTGTGGTAAAGGCAACTATCTCCATATTTGGTTATCAATTCACCAATTCTAAGAATTGACTAGTCTGAGCAAGCGGCTACGGTAAAGACACCTCAAATCCGTTTATATAGTTGCTGATTTTCTCATAAATCAGATGGTTATCAATGTACCATAGTTTACGAACTTAAACATCTGGCTACTCCAGGTAGTAATGGCTCTTGGTAAAGAGACATCAAATCCATTATTTTCAATGATTCACCTCTCTCAGATGTTAACACACCGGGATGTGATGAGAATAGTATGCAACTAATAAGTATTGATGTACATTATGTCATGTGTTGCTGCAAAGACCTGGCGTTTCAAAGTTTGCTCATCATAGAGATGATTTTGGTTTTGGTTCTTTGCTACTGATGTTTGAGAACAATCCTCTAGTCTTGAAGTCTCTAAGATCTATCAAGGTAGGAACCGGAACTTAACCTACCAAATTCCAGTTTAGGGGAGGATTGTTGGGAATTATGTGAAGTAGGACTCTGTTGTCATTACATCGAAGGTTTCTGGCGAAGTAAACGATTTCTGTGAAGAAGTGATTCTCTTGAAGAGTACAAGCGTTGCCATGTTTCTGCTGAAGAGTGAAAGTCGACTAGGATCGACATGCCTTATGAATTAAATGCTAAACTCATTATTATCTTTTAACGCCCAAGGTCGGCATGGGTATTATTGTACTAATCTATAGTTGTTTTAATGTATTAGACATTAAATGCATGCAAAGATGTTTAGTTGTTTGGGTAGTAAGAGATTAGGGTTCCTTGTATATAAAAGGAACCATATAGTTTGTAATAAGAAAAAAGAGGAAACATAGAGTTTCAGTGAATAAAAGGATCCATAGAGGATCTAAGTGTTCTTAGTGATAACAGCTTGTGTTTACATTCCGCTTTAGAACACGAGTTGTAGAGATTTTCTATTAGTTTGCTTATGATTACATAGGCAACACTAACGATCCACGAGTGCTAGATCTTTCAAGGTCTGAGTGTGTACAACGTGCGTAAAGCGTTCTACATTTATTAAAGTTTATAGCTTTTCTAGTTTCTAATAAGCTATTTAGTATATAAAGTTCACAACTTTATCAACTAATTAGTAAAATAGAAGCTAATAAAGAAGTAATCTTTAGTGTTTGCTTTAGTTTATAAGATCGGGTGGTTTATTCGTTTCATCTCATTGATCGGGTTCTATTTTCTTATCTTTTTCACTTTTAGTTAATTTGTTTATAAATATGCTTATGTTTGTTGGATTTGTTGTTGCTGTTAGCTTGTTTAATATGAGTAGCGAGTAGGTTTTTATATGCTTGTAAGTGAGTAGTGATTTGGATTTGAGTGTGAAAAGCTTAAAAATTGTTGATTGATAATCTTCGGTTACTTGAGTTGATTTTTGGTTATATCAAAAGGGCAAAAGCAGTTTGAAAAATTAATCTTCTAAATCAAGTAATTTTTACCAATATAAAGAATTGTTATCAAAATAAACCAACGTTGTGAGAAAATAGTTTCTTTAAACGGGTATCGAAGGTTATTGATTAATAATTTTCAGATTATTTTTAGATATATTTGGTTGATGGTTGGGCAAAAGCCGTTTGGATAATTAATTATTTAGATCTAGTGATTATTAACAAGAAGAAAAAGAATTGTTTTCAATATAAGCCAACGTTGTGAGAAAATAATTTTATTTTGACGAGTATTAATTAAAGGGGCATAATAAATTATTGACACTTAATTACCTTTTCTCCTCACTTGACAAACATAGCTTTTATTATCATATTCTTAGTTTTATCTCTATTCGTCATTAGTTGTAGTCTAATCTTTAATTAGTTAAAAATATTCCAAATTAGAGTTTTAAAAATCTTTTATAAAATCCCAACCAAAAAATATATTTGACAATCAAGCATAAAACAAAAGACACAGATGTAAATTTCAATTCATATCTCGCCGTGGATTATGACTTCGGAAGATTGATTATCATTTATCCTCAAGTGATTATTAAATCTAACGGGAAAACTTAAAATATTAAAAACTGCTCATGTATAACGAATCAGCGAGAAAACATAGTCGAGCAAATAGACACCCTGATGAGTGCTTATTCACTCATCATTTTTACCCGCCTAAGACCTCAAAAATGACTAAAAACACCCAAATATGATCAAAATATGTTAAAAATATCCTCGGAGTGTGTTTTATATCTTTCAGGTACAAAAGGATTGAAAACAGAGCGAAAACGGGCAAAATCGAGCTGAATCTGGAAAAGTGCAGTCAAGACGTAACCGGGAAGTGATTTTCTACATTTCTGAAGCCCAAGACACGTTCTGAGAGTTAGCAGGGGGAAACAAACTCAAAACCACGCCATAAACCCAAAATTACCATTTTACCCGTCCCCGATACCCAAAGTGACCGAATTGCCTTTTAAACCCAAAAAAATCCATAAACACTATTTTAAGCCTTAAAAACCATTTTGTAAAAATTCATTTTTTATTAAAACCAACTTTTTTTCAAAAAAAAAACTACAAAACTTAAAAAAAAAATTTACGTTTTACAAAAAAAAAAACTCTTTTACTTAAAACCTTTTTACCTTTTCACTTGCCCTTTCCCCACTTAAACCTCTCCTAATGACCCCTCCCTTTTTTCCCTCTTCTTTTTTCTTCCCCAAACCAGTAAACAAAATAAAAAATCCCAGAACACCCAAAGCCCGCCAAGAATCCTCCTCATTGCTTTGTCATCACCCACTACCTTTCCCCCTGTCACTCTCCATCTTGGAAGCTGCATAAAGAGAAGTCAAAAGATAGACATAAGATTGCATAACACCTTGGCAATCCTACATGCTCCCGTTGGAGCTCTATAATCCAAGAAGACATCAATGGTTTTGATCAAGTGGCTGATTCTCCGAAGTGTTTCAATGGACAGGATCATGTGAAAAGAAACACAAATTCACTCAGCTCTCATTTGCCACACAGAAGAAACACACACCATGTGGATTTGAAGACTTGAAGAAGTAGTATAAATAAGAGCTTGTAGCCAATGTATAAAGCACCCTTTTCTTAGTTTTCAAAATCAGTTTTATGTTTTTCAATTTCTATTGTAATGTTCTTTTTAATTAATGAAAGCATCCTTCTTTTTATTTAAATGATGCAATTCTTTTTAGTGTTCATTAAGTGGAATTTAGTTTTCTAAATTAGTGTTAATCAAGTTTCATTTCAGCT
This sequence comes from Chrysanthemum makinoi, assembly GCA_910596185.1. NCBI lineage: Eukaryota > Viridiplantae > Streptophyta > Magnoliopsida > Asterales > Asteraceae > Chrysanthemum > Chrysanthemum makinoi. The sequence goes on along the minus strand of OU343221.1, from coordinate 144,965,388 downwards.
TTCATCAAAAGAATTCATAAGTTCAAGTTTTGAAAAAAGTTTAAAGAGTGAAGACAACTCCTTAAGGAGTGTTTGGGTTAAGGTGGAAAAGGGTCAAAAACAAGTTTTTACCCGTTTGACTTCTGAAGTCAAAGCTTCTCTTTAAATCTGAAATCAGTTGTTTAAGGTAGAGAACTAATGGGATAAGTATCTTGCAAAAGTTGGTAACAAAAGAAAAAGTGCTCACTGTTTTGTTTGCTGCAAGATACAGAACAGCAGCAATAGCTGCTGTTCATGTGCTTATCTCTCAACTTTTTGGAAACTCAAATCTTGAAAAATTTGGTTTTCCTCAATCTTTACAATTCCAACTAGCCTTCTGTCCATATTATTTGCATCTCAAGTCTCTTTAGCATAGTTTAAATCAGTGTCCAAAACTGTCCCTCACCCATTTTTTTGAAACTGCATCAGTTGAGAACATGGCCAAAATAAGCTGATAACAACTTATTTCCAAGCTGTTAAAAGCCACTTTCTTGACCCCAATCAGTTTATCTCTAATCTTTGCTATGCTAACTTGAAGTTTCTGTAGCTTGTCCTTGCTTTGAGGAAGTTTTGTAGCTTAAAAATAAGCTCCAAACAAGCCACTTCAGGCTGTTTTGAGCCTGCAGCTTACAATCCCACAGGTCAGTTTCTTTGGCACATTGCTTATCAGTAGGATTAATGGCTTATTTAGGAATTCTAGTGCTTAATAAGTATGTTTAGACAAGATTAGAATATTGTTAGTTAATTTAGTGCTTATTTGTAAATTTTAGGAGTTTATGTTTAGTCATTAGCTTAGGATTTCCCTAGAGTAGCTAAATGATACACTGCTTATCCCTGTTCTTTCAGCTTATTTTGCTTAGATTTAGCTTAGTTTCAATCTTTATTGCTTGTTCCATCATTAGTGTGCTTATTAAACTGCTTTTCTTAGCTTACTTGTGCTTAACCAGTGGCAATAGGGTATGCTTGGCTTTGTTTTTGTCCCAACAGATTGCAATAAGCTGTTCATAATAGCTTACTGTAAGATTTCATAAAAAAAGTTTTCACAAAAAACTTGGGATTTGATAAACTCTTTAAGCTTTAAAAGAAAATTTTCAAAAAAAAAATGTTTTACAAAAAGGTAGCGGCCAGGATTCGAACCTGAGACCTCTAGCCTACGCACACGACCACAATACCAACACCTACCACCAGTTGCCCTTGGGACTTGTCTCATTATTTTCTTGCACAATTAAAACCTTAAGTGTATTTGGCAGTTTTAGCTTTAAGAGTTTTTTTAGCTTATTCTGTAGCTTATTTCCAAAACAAGTTACTGTTTTATTAATTTTCTTAGATCAAGCATAAATCAAAGTACTTTCTGTGAATTTTTTAGATTTTTCCAAAGTAGTTTAGTATTTTTAACTAATTAATTAGTTTTTAATTCGTAGTAATTAATTTAAAAGTCAAAAAAATTCCCGGTTTTTTTCTAAAATCATTTTTAGTAAATTAGAACGTAGGAAAATTGTTTTTGCACCCGTAGCCCTTAAATTGCAAAATTTTCACGTTTATGGCTCAGGTCATTCCCGGTTTTTGCGTTTTTTAGTTTTAGCACCCTAGGGCGTAATTTAACTTAGTTTTATCATTGCTTAGTAGTAGTTAATTTGTGATTTACTTTGTTCCCTTTGCCTTAATTACTTTCCCGTTCATTAATTTGTAGAAAACGTAAATCAAAATCCAAAAATCATTAAAACCAATTCAAGTTATAAATCATAAAACTCAACGAATCCTTCCATTCACACCTCGTTGGGAAACGACCTGGGAAATAACTTTCCTGGAATCACTTTTATCACATTCGTGAGACTTGGCACATAAACCCTTTTCCTAAAAGGTTGATTTGTCAGGGTTTACGATTAATTTGATATATTGATATTGTGTTTATTTCACCACACTCACAACAAAGAATCACACCCACATTGGAATTGTTTGGCCCTGAGCTTTATTGATAGTCATTGCAAAGCTAAGACACACAGAGAATTGTGTTCTCTTTAGTTTGAAAGGGAACATGTCTTCTTCAGATGGAGCAAGAGGAATTGTTGGCAAGAGCACTCTAACTCCAGCGTGTTGTCTGACGACAATCTCAGCATTGATGAAATTAGTGTTAAAAAGTTTACATATCAACCTCATGCCATTACATAATTCATTTGCTGGATTGAGATTCCTTAAAAGAATAATCGGGCATCCAATTTTCAAACGCAAGTAATGAGGAGGCAATCCGCTCACGTTGAGCGAGTTTAAGAATTCCAAATGATAAAAGTTGTGGGTGTCGTCTTCTGCTTCATTAAAACTATTATAAACCTTCTCTTCACCAGGAAATCTGTAAATCAACATATCCTTAATGCTGTCTACATGTTCATTTTTAGTGGAAAAAATTTCTCTTGAAACTATATCAGTAGATGAATGAGCGTTGGCGGCGAAGGAAGGAACCACTTCATCGATTAATGCATCCTTTGAGGCAGCCTCTTCAGTGTATGGGATAGTCATGTCATCAGGTATGCTTACATAGTCTTCATCGATGGATCTTCAACTCCGTCACCAACTCGTAATATGAAGTTTGAAAACCATGGGTCTGTCTGTGCCCTAATGTTTATGGTTAACTGCATATTTTTAATTATAGACTAAAGAGGTAGCTCGTGTTCCACTTTGGTCAAGCATGTTGATATCTTGATTTTCATGAACATCTGCTTCATGGGTTGACATTGCAGTCTAGTGATAAAATTTTAAACATGAAGTATATTATGATTTTTGTGTTCGTTAATAGAAATAGCGTCATTAAACGTTATTTATATTTTATGATCTTTACCTAAGTTTTGTTAACGACAAAAGTAAATTTAATTTTTATAAAGCTTAAAGCTTGTCAAGTTTAATAGATATTAAAACAAGCTTTTCAAATAATATCTTCATCACTCAAGCATTTACATTATGATTAATCATATTTTGATATGACTCTAAACCATAATGTATGTTAATATTTTTAGATCAAGAATGTTTTGGTTTCTTAAAACAAAACATTACATATGTATTTACATTTTAACATATTTCTAAAAATAGAAAACCAAACACATGACATCATGTAGTGCATCATTGAAATCCTTAGAAGATTTCACTAGATACTTTGTGTAGATTTAGACTCTACATATCTTATACAATCTTGGATAGCTATGGTTGACTTTGGTAAGATTTTGGTGATCTTGCTGTCAGACCCCGGCGGCACCAAAAATCAACACGGACGGAACCCTTTTGAGGGATCCGTGGTCCGTGGTGCCTGCTGAGTATTTTGGCTATAAATAGCAAAGCCAAACCAAGTTTTTTTTCATCCTTTTCTATCATATTCACATACATTCCTTCTATCTAACACTTCTAACTCAGTTTCATATCATATTAGTGATCTCTTTTGTAGCAAAGAAGATCAAGGCATATTCAAGCTTCAACAAGTTGTTGGAAGTCTTGTTTGTTTGTTGTTGTATGATCTTGTGTTGATTCATACATCATTATTGTAACAAACCATCATAATCTTGTGAGTGTGAATGGTTAGTATTTTAGTCCTTAAAATACATAGTCTGTGGGAGTGGTTGTACCTTTGAAAAGAACTCGACATCTAGTTTAGTGTCGGAAATAGTGTGTAAGCGAAGTGTAAAGGTTTCTCCGCTGGTGAAAGGAGCTTGTTGACTAGTGAAGTTAAACTCTCGAGTGTGAGACTCGAGGAGTGGAGTAGGGCAAGGAAAAAGAGTCCTTGTAGACTGAACCACTATAAACAACTTGTCGTGGTTTGATTGTTTCTTTCCTTATCTACTCTTTATATATTGTTTGCATATTGATTATCATTCACTAACATATCTAAGATCAATATCAATTGATCTTTCAATAAGTTTCAAAACAAAGTTTTTAATCGGTAAACTATTCAACCCCTTTCTAGTTTTCCACAATTGGTACCAGACCCTCGTTGCTCAAGAATTTCTAAAATATATTGTATTTTATAAACTTGAAACGATCCATGGATTCCGAAAACTTTAAAGAAGGGAAATCTATGCAAAGACCACCACTCTTTGAAACCAATGGATTTATCTATTGGAAAAACTGTTTTGAAACATATGTAAAATCAAAAGATATAGATCTTTGGTTTGTTATAGTTAAAGGAGACTTTAGCTCTACAACAAAAGATATTTCTGCTGATGATCAAAAGAAATTAATAGCTAAAAATAACGAAGCTAAAATGATGCTTAATAAAGCTTTTCCTAGAAAAGAATATAAAAGAATTTTTATGTGTGAAACCGCTAAAGATATTTGGGAATCTTTGATTATTACACATCAAGGAAATTCACAAGTCAAGGATAACAAAATTGATCTTCTTGTTCAACAATATGAACAATTTGTTATCCCTGAAGATGAAACCATTGATTGTGGCTTTGCTCGCTTTAATACTGTCACAATTCTCAATTTCCGGTCATTTCTCACATTTACTATTTCATCGTATATCGTAAACTAGGTTTACCAGTATTAAATTCGCGTAACCTTAGGGGTTTAGCTGCGAATTCATAAACAATCATCAAGGACATTTCATATAGACTAGGTTTAGTTTACATATCATTAGCATCATTATCATCACATTAGTTCATGCATGGTTTTGCATTTCACGTTAAACGCATAATTTCTTATTAAATAAACGCTATCGCGTAATTAATTATTTTGAACAATTGATCCGATACTTCCAAAAATTATCCCGATATATTTTTATACTTATATTAAGATTATAAAAATAATATTATTATTAGTTTACCCGGTGTTATAAATTTATTTTGTATATAAATTGTTAAATTTATATAGTTACGACGGTTTTCATAAAAACTACACGATAATTATTATTTCACTTAAATTTTGCAAGAAATATATTTTTATAATTTTTATGACTTCAACATATTTTATTTTGCTCCGTTAAAATTTATTTTTAGCTAACGCTACCCTAAAAGCTCAAATATGTACACAAGTGACTAAATATCTTTAAATAAATTCACATCTACTCTACAATTACATACTTAAAAAAAAAACATACACTAATTATATTCAACTCACCCTTGTCGACAACAAGGGTGACTCACACCATTTGATACCAAATATCTTGCATATATTATTATTAGACTACTAAACAACACATTCATACATAGTACCAAGTGTAAAAAAAAGAAAATCTATCCTCTCTTTCCCTTGCTCAAGAACCGGCCACAAGGAGGATCAAGGAAGAACATCAAAATTTTTTTTTCAAGTCAAGTTAAATTTACAACCCTAGCATACTCTTAAGTAAGGTTTTGAAATAAAAACCTAGGGTATTTAGGATTAACCATTATTCACTTCACCTCATCAAGTAATTAGTAAGCATCTCATATTCATGTTCATCTTTCATATATATTTTTATGTTCATTTTAACATGCTCAAGCAAAACATGCAAGTTATGTGATGTCTATACCACTTAAATTGTTTATAAGCACTATAAGTTTATATATGTTATCCTATAATTACTCCTTGAAATATATCACTTTTGGTGATGTCTAGGAAACCATGACACCCTAAGAAGGTGTATGGTAGGATTAGAATAGCTTCGGAGTTGGTTTGAATTGGTTAGAATAGGTTTGGCGCGAGAAAAACTCATTTCGACAACTATATAATAGGGTCTGATGGTTCTGTGAAATCTGGGAAAATTCGACAGTTTGAAAAATATTTTGGACTAGATATTTGGAAAATATACTTTAAAACGAAAACGTGTCCGCTTGAACGGGTTAAAACGGAGCTATAACGAAAAAGTTATGCCATTTTGAAATTTGACGACGAAAACTATTAATTTCAGAAATTTCAGCATGTTAATATCACTTTTTACGAGTCAAAAATGAGGCTTAAGCGTTATGAAATGTGTCGACTTATCAAAAATATATTAGTATACTTTAATACGAGTCTAAGGATGTAGAAAACGTAGAAAACGGACTTGTAACGATTAAATTACACGTGTTTATACAAAGTTGCCGTAACTATATTATATAAGAAAAACTAATATATTTCTATTAGACAAATATTACGGCCACGAAGGACCATGTTGAGGGTCGTTTTTAACAATGATGTAGTACTTTTCATAAAATGATGTCTTCTAGTAAAAGTAAGTTTGCCTAGCCTATTTTCCAAAATGTCCAACCGTTTGTCAAGCGGAGTTGTAACGAATAAAATACGGTCACTTAAACTTTGTCGGAAACCACCCTAAAACGATATTTTGGACACAAGTACCATACTTTATCTATATTTTTCTCCATGATCGAGACCTCTATGACGAAAACTTAAACACTAAAACTTTGAGATAATGTTACAAGCTTCCCAAAACCTTTGAGTTCGTTTCCCAACACTCGACGTGCACCATTTTACGACTAGCTTTTTGAGGCCGTTTAGTCACTTTCATGAAAATTTCAACGACACTATTTTACGACGAAAAGTTATAATTTCACAATAAATCACTAAATGATTATCGTAGGATATCATTTCAACGTAAATACATGTAAAGTAATTTTAAAAATGGTCAAGACGTTACGAGATTATTTTTCGACGATAGGTGTTATTTTCAAAAATTCACAAGCGGTATAGATATCATACGAATTGCATGCGTAACATTACATCATGACTTATTATATATCATATCATTCATAATAGGTCAAGTTTAGAGATTCACGCTACATTTCTGTGCATCCACTTTGCCATCATAACTATTGCAACAGGTGAGTTCATACCCCGCTTTTACTCGTTTAATTCTTACAAACTCTTTGGGGGAGATCCATGCTTAAATACTTGTTTTTACTCTTGCGAATACTCAAACCATTTATACAATTGTGTTACACTATACTTCTTATACTCTTTGGACATTATGTGTGGTTTATTGCGATATGTGCCTTAATGTGCTAAACTTGTTTTCAATTATGCTTCAACATACATACTTTAGCAACTGGTTAACTCCTGCGGGGGCCGGCGGAGAGGTATTGATAGTACTATCGGTCTGACGCCCCACCCTTGAGTCCCTGATGACTTGATCTGGGGTGAATATAATCTGTATTCAATGAGACACAACAAACAATGTAACTTGTCAAGAGGTTCAGTTGGCTGTGATTCTTTGCATTAAGTACTTGTATATATCGTATGCACATATGTCTTACTTACAAACAAGATTGACAATTCTATTTTTGGCAATGGGTTGTGAACACATAGGTTGCGAGTTTTGTATGGGCGAAACTCGGAACTGAATGGATTTACAATGCCTTTGCTGCATCAACATTCTTTAAAGACTTTTTCGAATCATTTTCAACAAACTTATGAACTCACCAACCTTTGTGTTGACACTTTTTAGCATGTTTATCTCAGGTCGTAAGGCGATAGAATTTCATGGAGCTTTTGGGTCACATAGCATACACTGGAGTCTTGTGTTTTTATCAATTACCATTCGACATGTTTTGTAACCCTTTATGTATTATCAAAATTTGGGATCTCATGTTTTGTAAACCTTAACTTTATATAATCGAATGGTAAACTTTTCAAAACGTCTCATTTTAGAGGTCGTTTTCTGTATCCATGCTTTGTGCTATGACATCATACCCCAAAGACACTATCGTTCCGCCGCGATATTTTGGGGGTGTGACAGATTGGTATCAGAGACTTGGTTATAGAGAACTAGGTTGCATTTTAGTTCCTAGACTATAACCGCTTTCACGTCGATCCTTTCTTTTCCTATCGCCTTACACACTTTTCGTGCGCATATGTTTTTTTAAAAATTTCTTCTAGACCCACCTCATTGGATAACATGGTTTTCTTGTACCGATAGGGGAGTCCCAAAATCTAGTCAAGTCATCAAAAATATGGAGCTCAGTAATGAGCACTTATCTAACTTGATCCCGTGATAGTTCTTGTTTGATGAGACACGAGATCGAGCTAAATAAGTGTTACTATATAGCTGTATAGATTTGATGATTTTGCCCGAGGATGGGAGTTCTCTTGAGGATACTTTGGGAACTTCTGGCGACTAAACCTCATCGTGACTTTAGCACCTAAAGGAATTTCCTATACACCAAGTGCGACACTCCCTAGATACCTACCCTAAATTCCTCCTCCACCGTTTAGAATCGGATGATAGAATGGCTACCTATTTCAGTAACATCAATCGCCAAGACATGTATGCTTGGTGGTATGTACACGTGTGAAATGAGGCAGTTATAATTATGGTGGCCAACATAATTATAAATGCGTCACAACCCACGTGGACATATGCGACCACACATATGTAGATCGGTGTGGGCACACCTTAGGAACCAATTTGTGGCGTGGTATTATGTTTGAGGACGTTAAGTATAGACATTGGGAACTCAACGGTCCTTTCCTTGCAGAGATCATGCCACCAAAGAGGGTAACACGCAGCACTAGCCGAGGTGGTGCGGCGCAAAGGGGTGGAAGGACAGGTGAGTGTGGAGGTAGAGAAGGCGGTCGCGTCATGGGTAGCAATGACAACAACGCTGGCGGAAACCCTGATTTTGCCGCCATCATCGCTCAACAACTTCAAATCTTGCTTCCCACTATTGTCACACAAGTTGGAAACCATATGAATAACTCGGGAAACCACGGGAACGGGAATGGCGACACCAACAATGTAGTTGGCAGTGGCAACAATAACAACACCACCACCACCACCACCAACAACAGAACTGGATGCACGTATAAGGAATTTTCGGCATGCAAACCAATAGATTTTGATGGTATAAGAGGCGCCTTGGCGTATACTCGGTGGGTAGAGAAGACAGAGTCGCTGATCGACATCGGCAATTGTGCCGCACATCGAGAGGTGAAGTATGCTGCTTGCTATCGGGAAGGCATTGACATGGTGGAACACACAGCTCTGGCTAGAGGCGAGAAGCAGCTATAGGTATGACATGGGATGAATTTAAGGCGTTATTGAAAGAGGAGTACTCGCCGGACAATGAAATGCGAACTGGAACATGAACTTTATCATCACTCTATGATAGAGCTGTCACGCAGCCTACACAGATCGATTCCATGAATTAGCCAGACTAGTTCCTCATATGGTTACCTCTGAATCCAAGAGAATCGCGAGGTACATATATGGTCTTGTGCCTGAAATCCGTGGAACTGTGAAAACAACTGAGTCGTCTACAATACAAAGTGCAATACTGAGGGCCGGAACCCTGACAGACGAGATGGTTAGAAATGGTACTTTGAAGAGTAGTGATAAGAGGAAGGAAGCGAGTGGGTCGAATAGGCAGATGGACATGGTAGCAGACAACAAAAGGGCAAGAGTTTTGTGGCAACTGGTACTGAACAAAGAGAGTATGCGGGTACACATCCCAAATGTGCTAAATGTGCTTATCATCATTCGAAGACCAAGCCCTGCCACTTGTGTACAAATTGCAATCGATACGGTCATTTTAAAGAGTAGTGTAAAACACAGGTAACACCAGCTAATGTGGGTAACATGAGGAATAATCAAAGGACTTGCTTCGAGTGCAACAACCCGAATCACTACCGGAATAATTGTCCTAGGTTGAATGGAACACAGGGACAACCACGGGGTAACCATCACCTAGCTCTAGCAATTGAAGGAAATAACCCAAACCAGGTACTCAATATCAGTCCACCCCGAGCTCGAGCATTCTATTTAGGGACCGAGGCAGCCCGCAATGCGTAACTGGTACGTTTTCCCTAGACCATTATTCAGATTCAGTTAGCCTCATTAGATAAGAAACCTAGACGCGTAAGTTTTGGCATAAGCACTTTGACCATACACCCCGATTTCGCGAAACCTAAGGGTAGACCTTTAAGTATCATCGATTGAATCACGAGGACGTGATTCCTCTAACCGGGGAAGAATGTCACAATTCTCAATTTCCGGTCATTTCTCACATTTACTATTTCATCGTATATCGTAAACTAGGTTTACCAGTATTAAATTCGCGTAACCTTAGGGGTTTAGCTGCGAATTCATAAACAATCATCAAGGACATTTCATATAGACTAGGTTTAGTCTACATATCATTAGCATCATTATCATCACATTAGTTCATGCATGGTTTTGCATTTCACGTTAAACGCATAATTTCTTATTAAATAAACGCTATCGCGTAATTAATTATTTTGAACAATTGATCCGATACTTCCAAAAATTATCCCGATATATTTTTATACTTATATTAAGATTATAAAAATAATATTATTATTAGTTTACCCGGTGTTATAAATTTATTTTGTATATAAATTGTTAAATTTATATAGTTACGACGGTTTTCATAAAAACTACACGATAATTATTATTTCACTTAAATTTTGCAAGAAATGTATTTTTATAATTTTTATGACTTCAACATATTTTATTTTGCTCCGTTAAAATTTATTTTTAGCTAACGCTACCCTAAAAGCTCAAATATGTACACAAGTTACTAAATATCTTTAAATAAATTCACATCTACTCTACAATTACATACTTAAAAAAAAAAAAACATACACTAATTATATTCAACTCACCCTTGTCGACAACAAGGGTGACTCACACCATTTGATACCAAATATCTTGCATATATTATTATTAGACTACTAAACAACACATTCATACATAGTACCAAGTGTAAAAAAAGAAAATCTATCCTCTCTTTCTCTTGCTCAAGAACCGGCCACAAGGAGGATCAAGGAAGAACATCAAATTTTTTTTTCAAGTCAAGTTAAATTTACAACCCTAGCATACTCTTAAGTAAGGTTTTGAAATAAAAACCTAGGGTATTTAGGATTAACCATTATTCACTTCACCTCATCAAGTAATTAGTAAGCATCTCATATTCATGTTCATCTTTCATATATATTTTTATGTTCATTTTAACATGCTCAAGCAAAACATGCAAGTTATGTGATGTCTATACCACTTAAATTGTTTATAAGCACTATAAGTTTATATATGTTATCCTATAATTACTCCTTGAAATATATCACTTTTGGTGATGTCTAGGAAACCATGACACCCTAAGAAGGTGTATGGTAGGATTAGAATAGCTTCGGAGTTGGTTTGATTTGGTTAGAATAGGTTTGGCGCGAGAAAAACTCATTTCGACAACTATATAATAGGGTCTGATGGTTCTGTGAAATCTGGGAAAATTCGACAGTTTGAAAAATAGTTTGGACTAGATATTTGTAAAATATACTTTAAAACGAAAACGTGGCCGCTTGAACGGGTTAAAACGGAGCTATAACGAAAAGTTATGCTATTTTGAAGTTTGACGATGAAAACTATTAATTTCAGAAATTTCAGCATGTTAATATCACTTTTTACGAGTAAAAAATGAGGCTTAAGCGTTATGAAATGTGTCGACTTATCAAAAATATATTAGTATACTTTAATACGAGTCTAAGGATGTAGAAAACGTAGAAAACGGACTTGTAACGATTAAATTACACGTGTTTATACAAAGTTGCCGTAACTATATTATATAAGAAAAACTAATATATTTCTATTAGACAAATATTACGGCCACGAAGGACCATGTTGAGGGTCGTTTTTAACAATGATGTAGTACTTTTCATAAAATGATGTCTTCTAGTAAAAGTAAGTTTGCCTAGCCTATTTTCCAAAATGTCCAACCGTTTGTCAAGCGGAGTTGTAACGAATAAAATACGGTCACTTAAACTTTGTCGGAAACCACCCTAAAACGATATTTTGGACACAAGTACCATACTTTATCTATATTTTTCTCCATGATCGAGACCTCTATGACGAAAACTTAAACACTAAAACTTTGATATAATGTTACAAGCTTCCCAAAACCTATGAGTTCGTTTCCTAACACTCGACGTGCACCATTTTACGACTAGCTTTTTGAGGCCGTTTAGTCACTTTCATGAAAATTTCAACGACACTATTTTACGACGAAAAGTTATAATTTCACAATAAATCACTAAATTATTATCGTAGGATATCATTTCAACGTAAATACATGTAAAGTAATTTTAAAAATGGTCAAGACGTTACGAGATTATTTTTCGACGATAGGTGTTATTTTCAAAAATTCACAAGCGGTATAGATATCATACGAATTGCATGCGTAACATTACATCATGACTTATTATATATCATATCATTCATAATAGGTCAAGTTTAGAGATTCACGCTACATTTCTGTGCATCCACTTTGCCATCATAACTATTGCAACAGGTGAGTTCATACCCCGCTTTTACTCGTTTAATTCTTACAAACTCTTTGGGGGAGATCCATGCTTAAATACTTGTTTTTACTCTTGCGAATACTCAAACCATTTATACAATTGTGTTACACTATACTTCTTATACTCTTTGGACATTATGTGGTTTATTGCGATATGTGCCTTAATGTGCTAAACTTGTTTTCAATTATGCTTCAACATACATACTTTAGCAATTGGTTAACTCTGCGAGCGGCGGAGAGGTATTGATAGTACTATCGGGCTGACGCCCCCACCCTTGAGTCCCTGATGACTTGACATGGGGTGAATATAATCTGTATTCAATGAGACACAACAAACAATGTAACTTGTCAAGAGGTTCAGTTGGCTGTGATTCTTTGCATTAAGTACTTGTATATATCGTGTGCACATATGTCCTACTTACAAACAAGATTGACAATTCTATTTTTGGCAATGGGTTGTGAACACATAGGTTGCGAGTTTTGTATGGTGAAACTCGAATGAATGGATTTACAATGCCTTTCTTTGCATCAACATTCTTTAAAGACTTTTTCGAATCATTGTCAACAAACTTATGAACTCACCAACCTTTGTGTTGACACTTTTTAGCATATTTATCTCAGTGTCGTAGGCATAGCATTTCATGGAGCTTTTGGGTCACATAGCATACACTGGAGCCTTGTGTTTTTATCAATTACCATTCGACATGTTTTGTAACCCTTTATGTATTATCAAACTTTGGGATCTCATGTTTTGTAAACCTTAACTTTATATAATCGAATGGTAAACTTTTCAAAACGTCTCATTTTAGAGGTCGTTTTCTGTATCCATGCTTTGTGCTATGACATCATACCCCAAAGACACTATCGTTCCGCTGCGATATTTTGGGGTGTGATGATTGGTATCGAGACTTGGTTATAGAGAACTTGGTTGCATTTTAGTTCCTAGACTATAACCGCTTTCACGTCGATCCTTTCTTTTCCTATCGCCTTACACACTTTTCGATGCATATGTTTTTTAAAAATTTCTTCTAGACCCACCTCATTGGATAACATGGTTTCCTTGTACCGATAGGGGAGTCCCAAAATCTAGTCAAGTCATCAAAAATATGGAGCTCAGTAATGAGCACTTATCTAACTTGATCCCGTGACAGTTCTTGTTTGATGAGACATGAGATCGAGCTAAATAAGTGTTACTATATAGCTGTATAGAGTTGATGATTTTGCCGAGGATGGAGTTCTCTTGAGGATACTTTGGGAACTGCTGGCGACTAAACCTCATCGTGACTTTAGCACCTAAAGGAATTTCCTATACACCAAGTGCGACTCTCCCTAGATACCTACCCTAAATTCCTCCTCCACCGTTTAGAATCGGATGATAGAATGGCTACCTATTTCAATAACATCAATCGCCGAGACATGTATGCTTGGTGGTATGTACACGTGTGAAATGAAGCAGTTATAATTATGGTGGCCAACATAATTATAAATGCGTCACAACCCACGTGGACATATGCGATAACACATACGTAGATCGGTGTGGGCACACCTTAGGAACCAATTTGTGGCGTGGTATTATGTTTGAGGACGTTATGTATAGACATTGGGAAATCAACGGTCCTTTCCTTGCAGAGATCATGGCACCAAAGAGGGTAACACGCAGCACTAGCCGAGGTGGTGCGGCGCAAAGGGGTGGAAGGACAGGTGAGTGTGGAGGTAGAGAAGGCGGTTGCGACATGGGTAACAATGACAAAAACGCTGGCGGAAACCCTGATTTTGCTGCCATCATCGCTCAACAACTTCAAATCTTGCTTCCATGGAGCTTTTGGGTCACATAGCATACACTGGAGTCTTGTGTTTTTATCAATTACCATTCGACATGTTTTGTAACCCTTTATGTATTATCAAACTTTGGGATCTCATGTTTTGTAAACCTTAACTTTATATAATCGAATGGTAAACTTTTCAAAACGTCTCATTTTAGAGGTCGTTTTCAGTATCCATGCTTTGTGCTATGACATCATACCCCAAAGACACTATCGTTCCGCTGTGATATTTTGGGGGTGTGACAAATACTGTTATTACATCTCTTAAAGCACTTGATGAATCTTTTCGTAGTAAGAACGTTTTCAGGAAATTTCTTAGAGCACTCCATCCGAAGTGGAGAGCTAAAGTGACGGCTATTGAGGAATCAAAAGATCTCTAAAAAATGTCACTAGGCGAGCTAATCGGAAACCTCCAAGTACACGAAATGGTGATGGAGAAAGATTCGGAAATCATCAAAGGAAAAAGAGAGAAAATCAATTCCGTTGTTCTAAAAGCAAGAACGGAATCAAGTGATGATGACGAATCTTGCTCCGGTAGTGAAGATGAGGAGTATGCCATGGCCGTTAGAGATTTCAAAAAGTTCTTTAGAAGAAGAGGAAAGTTTGTAAGACAACCTCGAGAAGAAAAGAAGCCATTTCGAAAAGATCGGGATGACAAAAAGGGTAAAGATGAAAGGAAGTGATTTAGATGCGGTGATGCAAGTCATCTAATAAGAGATTGTTCTAAGCCACCTAAAAGCAAAACTCAACGAGCTTTTGTAAGTGGTGCTTGGAGTGATGGTGAGGATGATGAAGAATCAAGCAAGGATAAGATCGCTCTAATGGCACATGAATCAAACGAGGTACATTCCGACTCATCTTATTCCTCTATTGATGATGATACTTTGCAAAAACAATATAATCAATTGTGTGAGCTTAGTCTAAAAATAAGTTTTTAAAGACTAAAAATGAATTTTTAGAAAATGAAGTCTATGAGTTAAAAGAAAAGGCAAAACGATTAGAAAAAGGAAAAGAAAATGACGATGGTTGCAAATCATATCAAGAGTTTAATCTTGAAATAGAAAAACTAAAGCTCACACAAGATGTTCTAATCGAACATAATTCTAAATTTAAAAGGTTTAACAAAAACATTGCTTGTGCCGATGAAATAGTTAGAATTCAAAAAACACCAGGAAACATGATAGGACTAGGATTTAATAAAGTGTTAATTCCAAAGGGTCAAACAAAAACGGCCGAAAAAGACAAACAAACTGTCAAAACTGCTGCAGATAAGGACCGCGGACGGACCCAAAAATAGGGTTCCGTCGTTTGTAAAGAATGGTGCAGTGGGGACGGCAGCAGGACATAATGTTTGTAATACGGACCGTAGTGAATTTGTCAAAGTAACAAAGAAAACCAAGGATAATGTTAAACTAAAACCTGCTGTTACATCAGGAGTAGGACTTCCTAGAAATGAATTTAGATCTAAAACTACTCAACAACGACATAAAACACCTTTTGCCAAACGCCCCTTTCCTAAGAGCAACCACAACATACAACCCAACTATCAACATAACGGTTGGAATCAAAACTTTCCTAGACCATATCAAACTCCAAATTACATGCCATGGAACCCTTACCCATCATTTCCATACATGAACCAAGTAAATGGTATGTTTAACCCAAACGGACCCATGAGATATTGGGGACCAAATGCTTGAGTTATTTGTGTCTTAGGTATGCTTGAAAGTTGGATTGGAACCTGATGAGTGGATAAAAGATAGTGGATGCTCACGACACATGACGGGTAACAAAAGCCTCTTCTCAACATACCAAGAGTATGACGGAGGTAATGTCACTTTTGGTAGCAATCTCAAAAGCAAAATCATTGGCAAAGGTACGATCACTCATAACTCCCTAACTATTGAAAATGTTGCTCATGTCGATATGTTAGGATTTAATCTACTTAGTATTAGCTAATTATGTGATAAAAAGTATAAAGTACTATTTGAAGAAAATGGTAGTCAAATACTAAAAAATGGTATAACACACAACTTCTCGGCTCCTCGAACACCTCAATTAAATGGAGTTGTAGAACGTAAAAATAGAACCATTCAATAAATGATTAGACCAATGCTTAATGAACAAAACATTCCTCAAAAGTTTTGGTGTAACGCTGTTGACACTTCTACATATATTTTAAATAGAGTCTTAATACGTCCTTTTTTAAACAAAACACCATATGAACTATATAAAGGTAAAAAGCCAACTTTAGGATATTTTAGAGTGTTTGGATGTAAATGTTTCATTCTTAACACTAAAGGCTATCTCACCAAGTTTGACCCAAAGTCTTATGAAGGTGTATTTCTTGGTTACTCACAAACTAGTAAAGCTTACATTGTCTTAAACAAAGAAACAATGAGAGTCGAGGAATCGTTGAACATAACATTCGACGAAAGTCCACCTCCCTCTAAGACATCACCTTTGGTAGATGATGACTTAGTTGAAAGTCAACTTGTGGAAAGTCAAGAAATAATTGAAAATGACAAGGAAGATGAACCATTAAATAATGAAATTATAAACATCAAAGAATCCAAAAGTCATCCTTTAGAAAAGGTCATAGGATAACTAAATCAAAGAACGTTAAGATCACAAGCCCAAAATCAAAGTAATCAATTTTGCTTTGTATCTACCATTGAACCAAAAAACATAAATGAAGCAATAAAAGATGAATCTTGGGTAATTTCTATGCAAGAAGAGTTAAACCAATTCGTTAGAAATGATGTTTGGAAATTAGTTCCAAAACCTAAAGATCAAACTATAATTGAAACGAAATGGGTTTTTCGAAATTAAATGGATGAAAATGGTGTAGTGTCTAGAAACAAAGCTAGGCTTGTCGCACAAGGTTATAATCAACAAGAGGGGATTGATTATGATGAAACTTATGCACGGGTAGCTAGGCTCGAGTCTATTAGAATCTTACTTGCATATGCATGTGCTTATGACTTTAAATTATTTCAAATGGATGTTAAGAGTGCATTTCTTAATGGGTTTATTAACGAAGAAGTATATGTTGCTCAACCTCCCGGTTTTACCGACTTTGAGAAACCACATCATGTCTTCAAACTCAAGAATGCATTATTCGGTCTTAAGCAAGCACCAAAAGCTTGGTACGATAGATTTAAGACTTTTCTTGTTGAAAACAAATACACCATGGGATTAGTAGATAATACTCTTTTTACCAAGAAAAAGGAATCACACATTATCATTGTTCAAATATACGTTGATGACATCATATTCTGATCAACTTGTCAAGAGCTATGTAATGATTTCTCTAAAATCATGCACGATGAGTTTGAGATGAGTATGATGGGTGAGTTAAACTTCTTACTAGGACTTCAAATTAAACAACTAGAAGATGGCATATTCTTTAACCAATCTAAATACATAAAAGATATGCTTAAGAAATTTGGTCTTGAAGACTCAAGACCAACTAAGATACCCATGTCTTCGGGCACTAAACTTACCAAGGATGTGGAAGGTGAATCGGTAGATAACACTAAATATAGAGGAATGATTGGTAGCCTACTCTATCTCACGGCTAGTATACCCAACATTATGTTTAGTGTTTGTCTATGCGCTCGATTTCATTCAATCACTGAGGATCACAGTTTGAGACAACACTAAGCGTAACCTACAAGGAGTTACTGAAGTGACCTGCTGTCAGGGCTGTTTGATGTTGACCCTGGCAGGAGTTTCCATTCAATCACTGAGGATCACAGTTGTGAACCCCTCATAAATGTTCTCGACAGATTGCTAAGATCTGTGAAGGACTCTAGAATTTATCACTTGCGTCCTTATTGTTGAACGACAAGTGATGAAATGTCAAGTGTTCCTAAGAGATATTTTGATGAATCTCGTGGCTCTAGACTCAATAGTGCGCTTTGGTTTTCTGAGTCTAGGAGAGGGTCTCCTTCTTCAATACCAACAATCTCTAAGAGAAAGCAGATAGTTTACGTAGGGTTCCCTGTGAGAATGAAACAAGCTTCTGTTGAGAGAAACTTGAGTGGCTAAGAAGGTTTAGTGCATGCGTCACTGGGTCCATGACGACTTTAATCTTCAATAACGATGTCATTAAGTGACAACCAGTAGCATATGAGTTGAACCCGGTGTCTGCCCATAGTTGAATAATCTGGAGGGCTATTTCTTTTCACCCTTTTCTTTACTTTTCTTTTTAATTCTTCAACTCCTTCTTTCTTCGATTCTCATTTTCTCCTTTTTATAATCATACCTAAGGACTTCTAAATTCTAACTATTGGTGGTGTCCTTGGGTAGATCCCTCCAGCTCTGGCGGATCATAGGACGGTTGTTCCTAACCTTAGTCACCTTATAACTCCATGACTAACCTATGTTGCCATAAGACCATTTTCTTGAAAAATCTCTCAAAGTGTTTATGATTAAAAAACATTTTGTGCCACTGTGACAATTTTTATATTTTGCAAAAATACTCCTCCTCCACACGTGCTTAAGTATTTTGACAGAAATCTGCACGGTGAGAGAAGAGCGCGCACTTTTTAATTGATCAAATCAAGATAGACAATTCCCCGCGAGACACGGTTACATCACTGACTAGGTCAGCTTGAAGTTGTAAACACTCCTTGGTAAGGAGGTTTGACCCGTCAAGGTTCATGTCTACAAAGAGTTTCTCGAATGGTACATTCTACTAGGACAAGTCCTTTGCGAGACACGTTTACATCACTAGTGAACTAGCTTGAAATTATTACCCGTCCTAGACAAGTCTTTTTGAGTTACTAACATTTAAGAGCTCTTCAATTCATTGGTTAAGTCTTTAGCACGAAGATTCAATAGCAATTCACAACATATTTCTTATCACATAATTTTTCTCCCCCTCAAAAATGGCATATAAATCTTATTTTTGATGAAATTTTGATATCGAATATGTCCATTTTGAGTTTTGTGGGAAGATTTCCACGAAGAACAATTTGTGAACAAAGTTTTAAGCAAATACTCCTCCTCAACAAGTGATGTTAACTTTTGAGGTTTTGAAAATCATAAGGGGAAGTACTTGTTCTTTTGAGCAAAACTTTGAAAGTAAAAGTTTTGATTAGTTTTACTCAAAAGTAAGAAGCTTTCGCTCCTTTTATAAGGATTGTGGCACTGAAGTGTACCACAGGGTCCTTTTATTACAAGTACGGGTTGTACACTGTTATGTGTGCATAAGCCATCATCAAGTATAGATCAACACATCCAAATATTAATGAAAGAAACAAATCAAGGAGTACCAGGAAGTCCGTCAATAACACCAGGAGTTCTTTCTAGAAGTTGGTAGCCTGTTAGAGATATGCTCTGACGTCCACCCACGAAACTCTCCAAATTCCTCATCTGATCGAGACGAAATAACCTTTCATCAATCCTTGTAATGATCTTCTTCGCATCCCTCTTTTCCCTAGAATTCCACCTTTCTTTCGACCCTATGCCTTCAAGAATCTCCTTTAACCGATATGCTAACCCGTCCCGAACCTTCTTTAAAGTGTGGTCTCAAAACTTGTGAAGCTCCTTGCACGCCATGAAGCAATTACGGTGAAGTTCACTGCGGTAAACTACCCCAAACATTGGTCTCTTAAGGATGGTGTACTGAGGCAGGTGGTTGATATCGGGAATGTATAGCTTTGGTGGTGTGAGATTAACACATTTTTTATATGATTCCACGGCAAGTTGAAGGTCTTCAAAACGTTCCTGGATGACGATGCTTCTGATGAATATTAGCAATGACTTGATGTACTGGAGCTAGATGTTGGTGGAGAACTGTCGCATTCGACCTTGTACCTTAGCAAGATACATGTCTTCAATGTCATTGAGTGACAATCTCAGAAATCCGCCAGAAAGTCATATTCTGCTCTGCTTGGCGTTTGACTACGATTTTCTTCAGGAATGAGTAGTCCACTTGGTACAAGCTAACATGCATTATGGCAATGATTCCTGGTCACCGTACACCTCTTTATTCGATTTGAGTACCCGCATTGTAGTATATTCTTCTTCGTTCGTGCCAATGATGAATTCCATATAGTGCATGAGGTCATACTTTACCTATTATCAACGAACATATGGCTTCTTTCCTCGATGGCCACATTGTTGGAGAAGATTGCTGTCCGGAAAGGGAAGGTGAGTGAGGTAGCGTATTTCTTGCTTTACATCGCTACCGTGGCTGGAAATTCGGTCATTGTTGAAGAAATATCAGAGGGAATCTTGTTGATCGTGTCGGCCAATGGTGGGTAGTGGTTTTGTCCAGTCAGTGTAGTATGGAGCCTTGTCAGGTCTGGTGAAGTCGATATTGGATTAAGGGTTGAGCCAATCAATGTTTTTGGACATGGCTCGTGCAATGATGTCGAGATGATATTCGACTTCAATTGCAATGTCGTAGCTGTCTTTTAGCAGTTGAAAAGCTTCGTTCTTGATGCGTCTTATCTCTGCTTTCGTCATCTTCTTCACCTTAAACTTATCTTGAATTAACTTGGCATGCTCCAGAGTTCAACCATCTACCGGTTCTTGGCCTTCTGGTAATTGAGGGGTTGCATCAACAAGCTTAGAAAACCAGTCATATTCTTCAGTTTCATCTTTATCTAGCCATGATGCAACTGATGTTGACTTTTTCTTCTTTGGCTCGGAGGATGATGCTGGTTGCTTAGTTGATGTAGAAGAAGGAGGTTGTTGTTGGGGCTCAGGAATCTCCTCATCGTCACCACCAGTATATTCAAAATGATCACCAGTTTTCTCCGTTGGTGGTGGAGACTCGGAGTCCTGAGGTTTGTCTGTAGCAGGAGGACGTTGTGGAGATTTTCTAGTGGTTGTGGTCCTTTGGGGTGGTGGAGGCATAGATGATGATTTATCGTTTTTTCTTCTTACATTTTGGCTCAGAATCCTTGTCCGCATCATCGTCATCTTGTCGCTTAGCCCTTTCAGGTGACTCTTTGCATGAAGTTTTGAGTTGATATTCCAGAATGCCTCAAATAGTTTAGCTTCGTCGAAGTAAATGTTGGATCGTTGAGACATTTGTAAAACAAGCTTGGAATCAATTCCGCATCGAAGACAACCGTAGGCGGGATGGATTGATTTGCATTGCAAGGAGTAGATGCCATTGTTTGCTTGACCAATCGCGAGATTAGGATAGAGTTGTCAGCGAACATCTCTTGTCACCCCAGGACGCGGTCGAGAAGAAACTCATAGTATATTCTCGATCGTCTTGTCCATTTCCCTTGGATATCTCTATTTAGAAACTGTTGAATTGCTCTTTCATCCGAAAACTCGTTTATCACATTCTGAAGTAGATTGACTTATCCGCAAGTGATTCGGTCTTGTTAACAACGTTGCTTTCCTTGCTTGTCGGGGCTTTGACAATCTTTGTCTTTGCACGTGATGCCCAAGTATCGATCGGTTTCTTTACAGATCTGGATGCGGATCTGGTGGTAGCATCTTTGGATGGTGGTGGTGATGAATGAGATGATGAGGCAGACGAAGAGGAGTCATGAGAAGGATCTGGGTCATTTGGTGGGTCAGAAGTTTGTTCCTGGTTATGTTCAGGACTATCTAGAAGATAATCATCGCTTCTTTTTCGCCTTTAGCCTGTTCATCGCTTCTTAACTTAGCCTCTTCACGCTTTAGCTTGAGCTTCCTCTTCACTTTTCTTTGGTAGCTTCCTCAACGTCTTTGTCTGTGACCATCTCCTCCTGTTCTTGTCCTTCTTCTTCCTCAAAGGTGAATGGGACTTCATAGGTTTGCTGTTGCTGTTCTGTTGATTCCTTAGTGGTGGCACCAGTTCGATTATCGGGTTGATTAACCGCATCACGAATTGGTATGGTAAGTGCGCCACCACTGGAACCTCCAGGGCCTCTAGTTTGTTGAAGATTAAATTCCTTAGCAACATGTTGTAGCCTGAGATTCTTCAGTGTTTTTTTGTAGTCTTTATCCTCATCCTTTGGTTCTTCATCTAAACTCTCTTCTTCTTCTTGTTCTTCTACTGGAGTTTTACCCTTGTCGTTTAGGACTAAGAGGTTTTTCTATTGTTGTCATTATCCGTAGCGATTTCCGTAGTAGTGAACCTCTTCATCCGTGTCGATCCCTGAGTCCTCGTCCTCTAATTTTGGTGTCGGTTGAGGATTAGGAATAGCACCCTTATATGGAACTTTCCTTTTGATGGTATGAGTTCTCTTTGGATACTTGCGTACTCCCGTACTTGCTGCACTTCCAAAGATGCCCGATCTCCGTCTTCTTGACTGTATAGCGGAAGACTTTTCATCAATGAAGCCAACTTTTCGATGCTAACGCTCTTGATAACGGAAGTACGATTGAAGATTCTTAATATCGCAGTGAGAAGGCGTCAGCAAAAGCGCACCTTGTTTCTTTGTTGTTGAGTCTTTGAATCTGACAACATTTAGAGTAGGTTCAAACAACGCGGAGTGATGGTTGGGGTCATCAAGTCTCAAGTTAATGTCCGTTATTCCCGAGTATCCTTTGGATCAATAACTTATATATCTCATGTAGGGGACCTTGTGCAGGCTTGAGGTAAGACATCATGTCTTACCAAATCGACTTCATGAAGTCAATATGCATCTTGTTGACCATGCCCCGAATATCGTAGTTCCATGAGCTTAGGATGCTCATAACCGCTATCACGCCCGGAAAAAGATTTGGCAATCATAATGTATAATGTTCTCCACGGCTGAGGGATGTTCTTTAAATCAACTGAAGAATGTTTAGTAATGATCCCAACAGCTTCGTCATAGCCAATATTGACCATGAATTGGAGTGTAGCCTCTTCCGATGGAGTGGCAACATATTCAGCATGCTCGATAGCAGGGAGCAGAAGAATTGCTCTCAAGTCCGCAACAGTGATGGTGACTTGTTTCTTGTTGAGAGTCACCGTGACCGCATCTTGACCATCAAATTTCTTCATAATGTGCCAGAACTGATAGATATAGATTTCTGGTACTGTTGCAGAATTGGTGAGCATGTTGTGGTAGGGATGAGTCTTCAGAATGTCCACAGCAACACGGCATGAAGACTCAGAGCATGTGAAGTTATCAAAGTCCACTTTGAGATTATTCTTTCCAATCTTCATGTTGTAACCGGTAGGGAAAATATCTTCCATTGTGAGTATGTTTGGTGCGTTAAAATTTTCCATTGTGACGTCCATATTGTGATCTGAAAGATATTGAGCCAAAAGAACCAACATATCTAGAGACATTACGTTAGTCAAAAGTTGATTTTTATTGTCCAATTATTGAATATGTTATGTTAATGAATGTTACGAGTCTAATGTCACTTGTTTGTCCAATAGTCCAAAGTAGTCGTGATAAGTATCGTGAGTTTATTAATTTTGATTTTTAAAGTCCAAATTTTCACTCATTCACACAACATTATAACCATTATAGCTTATTAGTGACATTTTGGTTTTGTGACGTTATGAGTTATTTATTTACAAGTTTGTACGTGTAACAATTCATAAGTAAGGTTAAAATAAGGCTTAAGCGTAAAATTGCAAGCTTATGTGTACAGTGTGTCACGATACGGCAGAGGCATGCTTTACGTAGGAACTCCTCTTACGCGTAGGAAACGAGCTCTTGGCATAAGGCTTACGCGTAAGCGTATGTGGAGCTTATGCGTAAGGTTTACCTGAAGAGTGAACCTTACGCGTAAGACTCAAGTTTACGCATATCCTTCACAGGATACGCGTAGTCCCTATGTAGAACCTTACCTAAAGAGTTACGCGTGAGATTACTCTTACGTGTAACCTTCTACGCGTAAGGTGATCCTTATGCATAGAGTTCCAATTCTTAACCTTGATTCTGATTTTTCACGCCTAATAACCTAAAATAAATTCATCATAAAATATCCATTAACACTTTATTCAATCCTTTTTCACAGATCACACGGTATGACAAATTATGAAGGTTATGTGTAGATTAAGCCTTAGGCGTAAAGTTTAAACCCTAACTTATTCAAATCCTACACCTAAGAGATTTAACCATGGGAATTCACCCAAACTTTTTCTGGGATATCTTAGAGACCATATGAGTTAACTAGAACAAGTTTTAACATCAAAAACCTCAAGAATAAAAAATGCCCATTTTAACGTGTTCTTAAACCCTAAATCTCAATCAAGCAAAATTGGAGTTTCTAGGTATGATTCAAGGTAGGTTTTGGTTAATTAAGCATGTAACAATCAACATTCAAGCAACTAATTATCCAGAAACACTCTCAATAGGAAATACCCAAATCTTAGCATAAACCCTAAGTAACGATTAAGATCAAGAACGGTTTCTGGGTAGATCTTTTTGATGAAAATGTTCATAACACTTGTTTTTAAACATTTTGACACAATCATTTTCATCATAAACACCCAATGGTGATTTCATGTTCATACGCATACGCGTAGAACACAAAATATTCCTTTGTATAAAATCAAACCGTTAGATTTCAATAAGATTAAAAACCATTGTTTAAAATTACTCAAGAAAGCTTAAACCACTTACAAATTTGAGATTTAAAATACGGATTTGAGGATTTGATCTTAGGCGTAGATGAGAGTGGTTGAGTATTAAATGTATGTAATAAATGTAAGTAAAAGATTAGGTGGAGTGGTTTTGTTTAAAATAACTTTAAGCTTTTGACAACTTTGGTCCCTCCACCTTAACCATTCTCATCCATAGCCCATAACTTCCATTTTGGTTAAGTATGAAGTGTAAGTTTGGAAAGAAACATGACGACACTCCCCCTCGACTTTTAAAATAGAGAAATTTTACAAATTTGGGTCCGAGGAGTGTCAAGAAACAAGAAATGTATCCACCATTATCAAAGATACAACCCGTTCTGGGTAACATGCAAGTACAAGGTTTTATGAAACAGAAAATATTTTACTTTCTCCCCCTCAACACTTGTTCGGGAAAATTGTGAAAATTTTGATAGAACAAAGTGTTGACGGAAGTTTTGTACTTGCAATGTTTGAAAGAAATTAGATAGGAGAATATTTTTTTATTTTATAAGGTTTTATATTTTTCTATTTTTGTTTTTGAAAAATTTATTTACAAAAGAGGTTTTGGTGTTTGACTGGTTTTAAGATTGTTTTAAAAGTTCATCCAGTTCCTCTGGAGTCAAACACCTCATACAAATCCGATGGACCAACTCAGTAAACCTAGCAGGAGCTAAGGCTTTGGTGAGAAGGTCTGCCAGTTGATATTCAGTACCCACAAAGTATAATTCAACGGTACCCTTTTCCACATGCTCCTTGATGAAATGATATCAAAGATCAATGTGCTTAGACTTGAATGTTGAGCGAGTTGCACGAGATCGTAATAGCACTTCATTGTCGCAGACATCGATTCGTCAAATACGTAACCATAGTCCTTGAGTTGTGTTCTCATCTAGATGACTTGAGCACAACACCACATGGCTACATATTACGCTTCGGTTGAGGACATCGATGTACAATCCTGCTTCTTTCGCCCATGACACCGGTTTATCACCAAGAAATTGTAGAGCTCCTAAAGTACTTTTCCGAGAATCTAAGCAACCTGCGTGATCCGTCTAAAAGCTATTAGTTCAAAACCAAAATCCTTCGGATTCCAGATCCCCAAATTAATGGTTCCCTTGATGTATGGAGGATTCTTTAGCCTCGAGAGGTGAGTTTCAGGTCGACCGGATAACGAGCAAAGATATACAAAGAAAGACAATGTGTCTATTGGTTGTTAGATACATGAGACCCAATGATTTCCGTATTTGGTAGGGTCAACCAATTTCCCATGCAAATCGGCCCGTTTGGTGGTATGTGCCATAGGTGTGGCATAGGTATCACAGCTTTGCATTTCATGTTTGTTTAAAATTTCAAGAGCATATTTGGACTGACTCAAGAAAATACCACGGGTGATTGATGAACTTGCAGTCCTAGAAAGAACGTAAGTTCACCCATCATGGACATTTCAAAATGTTTTTTCATAAGTTTTGAAAAAGTGTTTGAGTACTTTAGATGTGTTGACCCAAAAATGATGTCATCCACATAAATTTGAATGATTAAAATGTGTTCCCCATGATACTGTATGAATAGTGTTGGGTCGACCGATCCTTTGACGAAATTATGAGAGATAAGAAAGGATGACAACTTATCATACCATGCCCTAGGGGCTTGTTTGAGACCGCAGAGAGCCTTGTTCAATTTGTAGACGTGATTAGGGAACTCGGGATCAACAAATCCTTTTGGCTGACTAACATAGACCGTTTTCTCGGTTTACCATTCAAAAGCAGTTTTGACGTCCATCCGAAAGACCGTGATGTTCATGTGAGCGCGAATGCCGAAAAATCCGAACAACCTCAAGTCTAGCAACCAGTGCGAATGATTCCTTGTAGTCAATCCCTTCTTCTTGTCTATAACCCTTAGCCACCAGACGTGACTTATTTATGATAACCGTGCCTTCAACATCCAATTTGTTTTTCCAAATCCATTTTAGACCGATAACATAGACCCAGTTGGTTTTTCAACCAATTCTCATACTTCAAGACATTTGAAATTATTAAGTTCTTCTTGCATGGATTCAATCCAGTTGTCATATGTCATGGCTTCCTTAATATTTTTGGATTCAGCTTGGCAGACGGTAAGTGCATAAAGGCAATGTTCACCGTCAGTCTGAAGGCGTTGTCTAGTTACGACTGGTTGATTCGGGTTTCCAATAATGTTCACAAGAGTATGGTCTTTAGTCCAACGATGAGTGAGGTTGATATATACTTGCGATTAGGAGGATTCAAATGGTGGTAGATGATTCCGCAACATCGGTGGCGTTTCATTTGCAAAAGGGTTGAAGAATGCATTTGGATCATAATCTGTGTTGGGGTACGTCATGGTTCGAAGATCATTACCGTCATTGGATGCGGTTTGTCTTACGTTGTTGTAGAATCAATTGGAGGTGCTTCTTCAACAGTTGTTGTTGTTTCAGTGTATCGTGTATGGATTATTATCGTTGAGCAGCGGAAACATTTGATACATCGAAGCACGTTGATCAATATCATCACTAAACGAGCAAATAGTCGCTCCATTTGTTGACGAGTAAGTCGTAAGCTTGGTTCAGTGATGATGGGTTTGGAGGAAGTTTAGACGGTTATGTCCGGGTTCCAAGTTATTTTGCTTAGAAGCCATATCGTAAGCTCATCGAATTTGCATGAATCATTCCATAATTTCCTTGTCTACGATTCCAGACGGTAACCCTTAGAGTTTTCACAGTATCCAACAAATACTCCAATGTCAGCTTTGGCTTTGAGCTTACTGATTGCTCCCGAACCGTCAAGTTTTATCACACAAGCTAACCACTTGTGAATGGTCAACCGTAATAAACTTAAAACAGCTCAGAAAGCAATGCAATTAAGATCAGAGGAGTATAGTGTATCCCCGGGTCGTTAAGTCCCAACGAGGTGTGAACACTGTAGTACAACGAATATGTGATCGGGTGATTATTGAACAGGAAAGGGGTTATGATTTATTTATACTAAGGAAATTAAATCTAACAAAGACTTTGAAGTCTTTTTAATTCAATATTTAAAATCGTTAGATAAAAAATGCAATTTACATCCTACGAGTGCAAATATAATTTTCCTACATTTTAATTTACTAAAAATAATTTTAGGAAAAAGCTGGGTATTTTTTTGACTTTTAAATTATTTTCTACGAATTAAAAACTAATTTAATCTATTTAATTAATTAAAAATATTAAACTAATTTATAAAAATATGGGAATATTACAGAAAATACTTTGACTAGTGCTCGATCTAAGAAAAATATAAAAAGGGTGGACTTCTTTTGAGATAAGGCTTAAAATGAACAATAAGCTAAGTAGTAAACCGCTACTTGTGTTTAAATAATTAGTTAAGGAAAACATAAACAAGGGACTACTCTAGCAATGATGGTAAGTTGTTGGGAGTGTATGCGTTGTAGAAGCCAACATGACACTGGTTCGAGTCAGTCATGGTACTTTTTTTATTTTTGGTTTTTCTGCTTTAGCACATCAAACAAGAGAACAATTAAGGCTTATTGACAAAATCTTAAACTAGGTAAAGCTTAAAAATAGCTGTAATGACTTGGTGAAAGCAGAGGGACTGTTTGGGAATAGCTAACTAAGGGACCAAGAACACTTGTAAAAACTTCAAACAAGCTAAAACTAAGCCTTATAATCAAATTAACTAATAGGAACTAGATTAAACCTACATAAGCCAAGGACTACACTAAGAGCTAAAAAGAAAAAGAAAAGTTTGTCACATTATGCATATTTGGAGAACACAAAATCATTTTGACTTTTTAAGATATGAACCATGGATTTTATACTTGAACTAACTCCTAAGAACCTATTTATGTCTATTTGGATAACTCCTACCACCTAGTGCATATCTACACTAAAACTTCCATGAACCAAACACCCCTTACGACATTCAAAGCTATCGAGGAAAACTTATTAAGCTAGCATGACAATCCTAAACCAAACTAAATAAACTGCATCTAAAGATACAAGACAAGATAAGTTTAACAATGAGTAAAGACTAAGTATCTAAAGCTAACCTTTTGCTGTTGAGTTCAGGAATAAACAGTCAAGATTAGTCTCTGAGACAAAGCCTAATCAAGCTCCAAAGTCAAAAGAAAAAATTGAACTTTGAAATTGGAAGTTACATGAAGATTAAATGACAATGAAAATAAAAGTGATCTAGAAACTGATTCTAGACTCAAAACTAAAAACTAAATTAAAACTAAAAAAAAACTAACTCTTGCCACATAATGGCTACAAGCTTTTATACTACTACTAGATGTCTTCCTCTTTCTTAGCTTCTTTCTTTTTGCTTGCTGCTCTTCCAAAGCCCGACATTGATGGGCAAGAGATGGGCAAAAGGAGTAGTGTGATTGTCAGGGACAGTGATGGGATGGGGTTTATTATTGGTTTGGTGATAACTAGGTAAAGGATGGGATGGAGGTTGAGTGTGTCAGGAGAAGGAAGAAAAGAGGAAGGATGGGTTTTATTTTGGAGGGAAAAGGGGTAAAGGGTCGGCTGGGTGTGGGTTTATTGGCGGGGTTCAAGGCTCAAGCAAGGGTCAAGGTTCAAGGCTTGGGTTTGTAATACAAAAGGACCAAAACTGCAATTCCACCAACTTGAGGGACCAAATCTGTAATTTTCCAAAGTTTATTATAAGGACCAATTATGACAAGTTTAATTTTCCCAAGGACCAAAAATATTAATTTTCCAATTTAAAATGTCCAGGGGTAAATTCTGTCAATCTTTGAAACTTCAAGGACTAAAGTTGCCATTTTGCAAAACTGAACTTTATAAGGCTAATTTTGACAACTTAAAAATCTCACGAGGCCTTTTATGAAAAATTACATGTTTTGAATAACCGGGACTAGATTTACAATTATTGAATAAAACACAGTCTAAATATTTTTTCTGTCTTCTTGAGACTTTTTAAAGTGTTTTTACCGTTTTGGTGTTATGCAGAAGAAACAAAAATGATGAGTATTTACACACTCATCAATCCCCCACACTAAACTATTGCTAGTCCCTAGCAATCTTTTGTGAAAACTTAATGGATTTGAATCTCTTTACCAAAAGCCATTACTTCTAGAGTAGCCAAATATTTTAGTTCAAGTAAGAACCTTGGTACAATGATAACCAAATGATTTTGAGCAAACCACCAGCTGTAAACGGTTTTGATTTGTCTTTACCAGAAGCCGTTTGCTTCTGGACTAGCCAACTCTTAGATAAAATATCTTTGGTGAGTCGATTACCAATTATGGTTTTCCAACCGCCTTTACCACAAGCCATAAACTTGCGGGCTAGCCAACTCTTCACTAATTAAAGATATGGTGAGCTGAACACCATACAATTTTGGGCAAATTGCAAGCCGTCAACAGATTTGATAAATCTTTAACAAGAGCCGTTTGCTCCTGGATTAGCCAATCCTTATGTGGGTTATACATGGTGGACTGATTACCATTTGTTGTGTTTAGTACATAGTACTTCCACTAATTTTTTTTTTTAAATTTGGCCATTTTGGGGGAAAAAGGGACTAAAAGGGTACATTTATGATCAAATTCGCCAGAATTTCCCCCCCACACTTAGAAAGGAATATTGTCCTGAATATTCAAAGTCCCGGCTATTATGCCGAAACTGAGAACGTAAAAGAGAAATACTACGACCATTATTTGTGATTTTTTTTTTTTTTTGTTTTGATGAAAATTTATATACATAGCGGGGGGCAACTCCCCCACACTAGGGTGGTACACACGGGTGAAAACCATGTTTAACTATCTTGTTACCGAAGTGCTATAGCTTGACTCGACCCCGGATTAATTTTTTCATGGGGAAGTAAGTGGAAGAGACAATCTCCATCGGACTTTCATTCAAGATGTTTGTATAAACATTGAAGTACGTGAAAGTTCTACACCGATGAGATATACATAGAACCGGCTCACAAATGATAAATGAAAATGCCGGGGTCAAAGATAATGTCTTCATTCCGAAGAGTGAAGAACAGAGAAGCCACGCCATCTGAGAAAAATGGAATAAAGATGTGCATCACAATGCAATCCCATTCTTCATTAGTGAGGAGAAAATCACCATTTGTTAGATTTTTGCAGCTTGACTTGAAGCTTGTATGGTGATTGGCAACAAAATTTCGAGAGGAGAACTGGAAATGGTTCTTCAATTAAGATTGTCCAAAAGGATGTCTCCCTCCGAATCAAAGTAAGTATTGTCAATCCCTGTTGGAATTGACTCATCACTAAGAAAAGCATCGACCTCCTTCCAAAAGTTGTCATCTTCCTCATGCCTGGAGAAGGAATGGTAGGAAATGGGACAAGAAATGAGTGAATGATCATTATATAGGAGACTTTCAATTTCTCCAAGATCGGCTTCAAAATCAAAGAGATCATCGTCACTTTCTGATGAAAGTGGACTGATGTGAGTGAGTTCATCGGTGAACTCCTCAAGAAGAGGATCAGACTGTGGGAGTGATGCCTCAACATACTCAATGTCTCCATAAGATTTACAATCATCGCTAAAATCGGAGAAAGTTTCAAAATGATCTTTTGAACACTCAAGAGGGGAAAGAAAATCACACATATGATCAGAAGTTCCCTGTGACTCTCCCGGGATTGGGACAAGGTTCTCAACACTAGATGATCTGCGCAAAACCGTCAAGTTTTCTCACGCAAGCAAGAAACTTAAAACAGCTTAAGCACAGATGCAATGAAGATCAGGGGAGTATAGTGTTTCCCCGGGTCGTTATGTCCCAGATGAGTCTGTGCAATGGATTATCAACGTAAAGTGATCGGGAGATTTGGACTAAAAGGAGATTTGGAATGATTATAGCTACTGGAAAAGCCAACAAATTACAACGGCTTAAATGCAAATTAAAGGAAATTAAAAAGATAAAATCTATTAAATAAACGCTATCACTATATTTAAAGTGATGAACGTTTAAAACTTAAAACTAAAACTTACGTTTAAAATAAAATTACGTAAACGTGTAAAATAAAAAGTGAAACTTATTCAATATTAACCCTAAAAATATATGAAAATACATTTTACAAACCTAATGATAAAAGAAAATTTATAGAAAAAGAAAATTATTTTTATGACTAATTATCTAATTATTATTAATTAAAACTATTTTTAACTATTAAATAATTATCTAAAATACAAGAAATTAGGAAATAAAGCTAGAAAAATAAAATTATGAAATGGAAAAGTCTAAAATATCAAAATAGAATTTTTCAAAACTATTTTTTGTATTTTTATGATTATTTTTCTATTTTCTAGGAATTAAATATTATTTAAAACTATTTAAATTATTTAAAAATACAAATTTAAATAAGAAAAATCTAGAAAAATATTTTTTTCTCTTTTTATATTTATCTAAACTTAAGAAAATGAAAAATTATTTTTTTGAACCTTTTCTAAATTTTTGTATTAAATGCTATTTAAAAATGCTTAAAAACTAGATAAAATGCAGAAAAATACCAAACAAGCTAGGAAAAATCTGAAAAATTCAAGAAATGCTTAAAATAATATTAGGAAGCTATGAAAAATGGAAAAACAGGAGCTTGTTTGGAGGATTTTGAATAAGTGCAAAGGCTTATTGAAATAAGCCTTTGAATAAGCAAATGGAATCCAAAGGCACCAACTCAAAACAGGCTACTACTATATGCTAAAGGAACTTAAAACAACCAATCTCAACTGCTCTTAACCAATTGGATTACAAGCTAGCACAGATTTGAGGATATGAGCTACAAGCTAAAAGCAGATTCTAGGTGTCTACTATAAGCAAGAAAATAAGCACTACAAAGCTGAAACAACAAACTTGGAAATGGGACCCCTGACTAGACCTGGGTGGCTATTAACAAACCAAAGACCAAGCTTAGAAAAGCTATTATGACCTCTGTGCAAAGGCTGCAAGATTTGATGAAATGGGCTTATGGCAGAAAACTGTTAAAGGGGTACCAGGTTGCGACTTAAAATAAGTTACGGATAAGCCAAAACCTAGAACCAAATATTACAATCTCTAACTGACCTAGCAAAGTACTTGTAAACCAAAATGAGCTACTCTAAGCTCTTATGAGCTTGTGGATAGCTCTACAATTTCCTGTCTACACTGTTGTACAGCTGCCGGGCACATTAGGTCTACTTGACAAGCTAATTAGGAACTTAAGGAGCTTCTTGAAAATTTTGCAAAAATAAGTTTTGGACACTTAACCAGCTAAAGTTGTTAAATCTAAAATACCACTTGAATTGAACCAGAGATGAATACATGAAACATCTGTGAAGTTTTGTGAAAAACAGGTTATGCAACTTTGACTTTTGAGGAAGAATAGAAAAGGTTGACTTAAATGAGATTTGGGTTCAATTTAAGGACTGAGACTGATGTTTATGGATGGAATAAGACTAATGCTAGCTTTATCTAGGTATTTGGAACACACAACAAGAATTGGATGTGCAAAAATTCCAATGTGAGTGCTAAGGTGATTGCAAGTGAAATTGACTTTTGAGCTTTGTGGGTTTAATTTAAAGACAGATATGAACACATATTAGCTAACAAAACTTGAAGCAACAATTCCAAGCCACTGAACAGACCTAATAGACAGGTAAATCAGTAAATCCAAACACCACTGTAAGGACAATTTAAGCAATCAAAACGACCTAACTCTTGTTCCATCTTGTACCCATGCTCAAACTGAGCTTATATGACCATAATACAACTACATCAACAAGTTTAAGCTATCCATGACTACCAATATAAGTACAAACAAAAACTGCCATTTGACTAGAGAATTGAAAGTGAGAAAAGCACTCACCAATGTCCAAGCTGCTAAGACTAAAAACAAAACCCAAAGATCACTATTCTAATTCATTTCCAACCCATTCCATCCTCTGCATCAACATAAAATCATCACCATTCCCTTCCTTGGCCCTGTTTGACTTTCATTGACCAAGACCCAAAATTTCTTAAATCTTGAATGTTAATGACAAAGCTACAAGCGGCTTATATAAGCTTATTAAAACTTGGGAAGAAGCTATATGAAGCTTAACCGTATGATATTGAACTGAACTTTTCAACAAGAACCACAAAGGTATGAATTGTGAACACAACTTGAATTGGTACTTAAAAATGGTTGCAATACATTGAAATACTGTAAGTTTGATACACTTAAGCTTAAAATTACATCTAAAAGACTAATGAAGACATAGAATTAAAAACGACACATATTTTAAAACTAAAACTAACTAACTCTCTAAACTTCATTCATCCTCCTCTTTATATACTCCAAATGCTTCCTCTCTCTAAATTAATCCCACCATTTTTCTGACCCTTGGATTGATTAAAATCATTTTTGGCCATTGATTGTTTTTGGCGGAAAATGGGATTTAAATGTTTGTGGGGATTGAGTGTGGGAGAGGTGAAGACTTATTGTTTCTGTGTATTCTTCTGTTTTGGAGGGAGACATGTGAGTGGGATCATGTAATGGATAGGTTGAGTGTGGCAGTCGGATTGCGTGTCTAGTGGGGGGAGAAGGGAAAATGGCGTAATGGGGTAGTCAAACCACATTTTGACCCAAAGGTGGTATTAATAAAAGGGGCAAAAAACTTATATATGGGGGTCAGGGCTTAAGGGTCAAAATGGGTTTAAGGTTTATTAACTTAGGACCTTAGTTGTAAATTCAATTTCAAGGGACTATCGCCAAATAAGCAAAGTTTCCAAGGACCATAAGTGACACTCTCAAAAGTACAAGGACCAATTTTGCCATTTTGCAATTTTCAGGGCCATTTCTCGCCAAATTTCAAACTTTGAGGACCATTTTTGTAATTTTCTCAAACTTTTGATATTTTTCACCAAAGGACTAAATTTGACAACTTATGACATTAAAGGACCTTTGGTGATTTTTCTTTTGAAATTTTGACTCAGGGACTATTTTTGATAATTTTAGAAACTTGGGGGACTAAACCTAATTTTTGCAAAATTAATATGTTTTTCATCTGATTTTGATATTTTTGCATTTAAAACACATAAAACACCGATTTGTGATATTTTGATCATTTTGATGTGTTTCTGAGTGTTTTCAGATGATTTTGCAGTTTATATTGTTCAAAAATGATGAGTATTTACACACTCATCAATCCCATCACAGATAATATTGCTAGTCCCTAAATGATTGAGAAAACATAATGGATTTTAATCTCTTTACCAAAAGCCATTACTTCTGAGAGCCAAATGTTTCAGTTCAAGTAAGAACTATGGTACACTAATAACCATATGATTTTGAGCAAACCACCACTAACGATTTGTTCTACTGTAGCGGCCTACCCTGGACTAGCCAACTTTTAAATAAATTATCAATATTATCTTTGGTGAGTCGATTACCAATTATGGTTTTTCCACCGCCTTTACCACAAGCCATAATCTTGCGGGCTAGCCAACTCTTCACTTTTTAGGATATAGTGAGTTGAGAACCATACAATTTTGGGCAAATTGCAAGCCATATAAACGGATTTGAGAAATCTTTACCAAGAGCCGTTTGCTCTGGATTAGCCAATCCTTTTGTCTTACAGACATAGCGGACTGATAACCAAATGAGTAAGTGCAAAAACACTTACTCCAAAAAAATTTTTGGCCAAAACGAATTGGTATAATTTATATGATAAAATTCCTGAGAATTCCCCCCCCCACACTTAGAAATGAATATTGCCCTCAATATTCAAAGTACCCCATGTGTTGCTGAAACAAAGAACGTGAAAAGGGAAATACTACTACCATTATTTAGAAAGTTAAGATTTTTTTTTTTTTTTTAAACATGTGGGCAACCCCCACACTAGGGTGGTAGAAAGTAGAAAGAAGTCAGAAATATGGGTGAAAACCATAGTGTGCTATTTTTGATTCCCGAAGCCTAGCTTGACTCGACCCCATTAATTTGTTCACGGGAAGTAAGTAAGAGACAATCTCCATCGGACTTTCATTCAAGATGTTTGGATAAACATTGAAGCAATGAAAGTTCCACAATCGACGAGATATACAGAGATCCGCTCACAAATGCATGAAAATGCCGATCAAAGATAATGTCTTCATTCCCGAAGGAGTGAAGAACAGGAGAAGCGACGAGAATATATGAAGAAAAGGCAGAAAATCATGATAGAAATCATGACTAACTCTTCATCCTCAATAGGAGAATTCATAGTAGCATGAATCTCATCATTTAAGGTCAATTGGTCTAGACATATCTCGGGTGTGTCTAGATCAAAGTGAGTTATCATAATCTCGGAGATATGATATACAGTGAGTTCATTCAGAACTCCATGAAGGTGAATGAATCATATTCAATTGATATGAGTGTTTCCCGGGCGAACTCCTCAAAGTAAATGATCTCATCGAGGAGAGAATTATGAGAATGAGAAGTGGTATCGCCACTAATCTTCTCTCCCATAATACTATCAAAACAGAGGCTTACTTCCTAATAGAATCGCCGGAAGAATGTCACTACCTTTAATGGGGGTAGGAGATGAAATAGGTTTCTCTTTGAAAGCCTCGATTTTAGAAATGAGAAGACTGACATTCAATAATGTTGCTCAAAGAGCTTCATCTTTGATTTCAAGTGTCAGAATCATCATTCTTCTAAGCTTAACAAGCTCAAGGTTCTTCCATTATGAAGCGATGTCTCCACAAGATAACGAATCATCATAATCAGAATCGGAGAACATCTCAACATGATCTGGAAGATAAGAGAGGAGGATATCACACACATGATCAAGAATTCACGTGACTCTCTTGGATTGGGACAAGGTCCTCAACACTAGACTTTATGAATTCGTCCGATTCTTTTCAAAAGGAGCATCTAGATGCTCGCCCCTAATAATAAAGAGAGTGAGTGGGAGCTGCGGGTGTGATAGCAGTTGTTTGAGATGGAATCTCAACTGCTGGAATATCAACCGACCAGGGGTTGAAATATTATTTCTAAAAGGATAAAACCCCTCGCTCTCATCATCATAAAGCAGCCTAAGAAATTGGGAACGCCAGAGCCGCATGCCTAGGGCTAATAGCCCTCATTGGCGGCTTCTCCTTTTGCTAACAATTCTCCTATGGTCTTTTCACCACTCACTTGATTCTTAAAGTTACTCATCATATCATCGTGTTTTCATTAAGGTTTCAAGATCAGGAGATTTCTTAAGTGAGACAACGGCTCGTATGGAGTTTGAACCGTATAGTGTCAGGTGGAGGTTGGAAATTTTCAAAT
>OU343221.1:144886258-144928383 GCA_910596185.1 Chrysanthemum makinoi | reverse complement strand
ATGGTCCATTATAAATGCAATAATATAATGTACATCTAAAGAAAAAATAGGTAAATTTAGCATAAAAAATTAAACTTAAAATATTTTTGTCAACGCTGTTGTATAAACTGAAACATATTTTGATGTCGGGTAGTATGTTTTCTAGTTCTTTTTGCAATTAGAATGTACTTTTACGTCATTAAAACATAGTTTGTTATAAAACCTTGGATGTTGCCCTCTTCTTTAGAGAATGCTCAAAAACTAAAATCTATATATCAAATTATAAATTGCAAAACTATTATAAAGCAATGACTCCAAAATAAAATATAACCAAATCTCAAATAGAACTTATGAAAAGAAATCGTTATGAAAAACTTGTAAAGGTAAAAGAAAAAAATAGTACGACAAAAATAATTTGAACTTTATATATATTCGTTGTGGTAAAAGCCGGATGTACTATATTAAGTAATTATAAATGAAAGGAATTAAACTTTCAATTAAAATAATAATTTAGAGGGCAATGTTGGTAGAGTGTGTTGTTGAATCACTTAGCATGTTTATTAGCAAAAATGGTTAAGAGGCACGTGGAATCGTTCAGCATCATAAATTGCAACTATCAAACACCTCAATCTCTAACCTCTGGGTCACGTGATTAACAAGCTATCAAACACACCCTTAGTCTATGCCCAAGTCTAACATACTCACTCACTGCCAATACATCATAGGGGGTGTTTGGGATTGCGTTATGAACGGGATTATTTGATTATCACGATCTGGAACACAAAATCAGGTTAGGAGTGTTTGGATGACAAAATAAAAAGTGATTATCTGCGTTTATAACAAAACGCAGTTTTTAATAATCCACTTGCCACATGCTTTTGCAAAACGCAGTTTTGGAAAGGAAGATCGTTCAATATCAAATGACCAGATTACCCCTAAAATACACCTTGTCATGTTCCTCAAAGATCTCTGTTGTTAGTTGTTACCTTCCTACAACTCAGCCAGTGAATATGGTTGTCTCCGGTGCACATGGTCGTTTCCACCGCCGGATATTCTTCACACCATAACTAACTTCGGTAAAGTTAACAAGGATCTGATTGTTTAGATTAAATTGGTGAAGGTTTGTTGATATGGATTTGGAGTAAAACGAGAATACTGACCGTTTGTTTGAGGTCAAGATATATGCCGCTGTTGACTTTTGTGATGGAGAAGGTGAGAACCAATTTGGATGGGAACAGTTGTTTTTTATGAAGCTAAATGGGTATATTTTGTATCTATCAGATAATAATAGAATAATGTGTTATCAAAAGAAAGTCTACTCGTACATATACGTATAAACATAAAAGAAAGGCAATCAAAATATTTAGGTAATGTTCACAAATATTGTTGTCAACTCTATAAAAATCATTATTCGTATATGCTAGCAAAAAGTTTGATAATACAAAAAATGTCCATTTTGGTCATTTTACCTTTTAACTCAACAAATAATTTGTTTTGCTTTATTTGTAAAATTGATTATCGATTATTGCGGTTTGAAACAACGGTCAAATCAAACTATTTAAACGTTTGTCGGTGATATCGATTATCTCACGATATCAGCAGCATGCCAATAAGCATGATACATAGTCATTTCCTAAAATGTGTAGGCCAGTATCCAAATCACAACCAGTTTTTTTGAAATGATAGAACATGGTCACATTTGAACTATAACCTAACTTCATCACCATGTCACTTAGTTCAATCACAGAAAACTTCCCAATATCAATGCAGTCAAAAAATAGAAAAGTCACCATTCACATAACTCCTATGCGGGGGACTAGTAAACATGCCTGCATAATGAACCTTTAATGAAAACAAAGCATTGTTCTCCTCTAAAAAAAATAAATAAATAAAAAGCGCCTACATCAAAAAAGGGATATCATGAACAAAACATAATCAAGAAGACATTCCAATCAAAGATGAACAAAAACAATCTATTATTCACATACCAATCACATATTATTCAAAAACTTAAACAAAAAAAAACAATAAAAAACCTACCATAAAATTCACGAACATCAACATCATCTTCAGTAGTACGTAATGTCCACATTGGTTGAGACATGACTATAGCTTGTGATTCGCAGAACAAATGATTAGGGTTTTTGTGGGTTGGAATATGATTTGATGAAAGTGGTTTAGAGATTGAGAGGAAAAATAATGAAAAAGTAATGGGGATGTGAATTAAAATGGCGGGTTTTTAATTAACTTGTTATAATCGATGCAAAATGGAAAAGACAAAAATACCCCCACTTGGGACGGGCTTAACTAGACTTAACGAAGAAATAAGACGACCGTTAGAGATAAAGGTGAACAGTGTTACACAGTTTATTTTTTAAGGATGGACGAGGCAAAAAAAAATGGGATGACTGTAGGGATTTCACGCAAACCACAAGGACAAACCATGCAATTTACTCTTTATATCATTTAGACATTCATTAAACAAAAAAACAATCTTGTTTAATTTTCAGACATTTCGCCCCCTCAAATTTAGATGTGCTAATCAAACTCATAACCTCTTCATAATCAAACGGCACCTAAGTTCAAGGATGACGACTATATCCTATCCATTTCATGAAGTCCAAATCATTTAAAGTTGTTGGCTATAATATGCAACATAACAAAAACTGCAACAAAGCCAATTGCGAAATTCCACAAGATAAATGATATCAAACTATTCACGAGAGCGTGGATGATGAATAACAATATTTAGATGAGAAGCATGGAACGAAAACTACAATAGCAAGAAAGTACCAAAAAGTAGGGGAATTCAGGTAAACAAAACAGACCGTCAGGTGTTAGGCGGTTTACAAAACTATTCGAAAATGGGGTATTGTTTATTTTTACGGACTGTCACATTTATTATATAACATGTTATATGGAAACCCCAAAGTTGTACGAACTGCCGACCCATACATTATCTTGAACTCCTTATGTTAGTTACATGTACAACGCAGAACAAGCTCTAGAATTAGACAACACATTCACCCGTCATATTTCAATTCATCTTTACCAGAGTAGAAATGGCGAAAAACGCAAGAGAAGTCCTTTGTCCCATGACCCTCGTCACAAAGCTTTGTGAATCTGTGAAGAGAAAAAAAAAATGGTGATATAAATTTAAAATGTCGATATTGGATTATTAGAAAAATATATGTTCCTTTTATAAATGAGCTAGGATAGCGATATAACTAACAAGACACACAAGTTGTCTTTTTAAGATGCATGTTATCGTCACATACAGTAATAGCAACAATCACAAGAAAATATATCTAGCATTAAGCAGGACTACCTACTAAAACTATACGGGCACTACGTGTCAAATTGAGTATCGAAAAACATATGGGTACTTTTGTACCCATACCCATAACCCATGTAGCCAGCTAGTCATCGGTACCCCACAAATCTAATCGTAATCAGGATAATATTTTTTTGAAGGTGTGATACTAATTTTTGTTCTTGCTTTCTATTTAGTTATCTCGACTCTTGACCACTAGTATA
The DNA here is from genome assembly GCA_910596185.1 of Chrysanthemum makinoi. NCBI lineage: Eukaryota > Viridiplantae > Streptophyta > Magnoliopsida > Asterales > Asteraceae > Chrysanthemum > Chrysanthemum makinoi. The sequence goes on along the minus strand of OU343221.1, from coordinate 144,924,867 downwards.
TATCTGTTGTATATGAATCTTCATCAAGTGTTCTTTTTAGTTTGTGAAATTGTTATTGAGCTTTCGGTATGCAACATAAATCAATAAATTATCTTGTTCTCATAATATTTTAAAATTAGTAAACTCCAGGTACATGTAATGGGTCATCACATTATGTTACGCCCATCTCATGTTAAGGTTACATTGAAAAAGGGAGACAAAAACTAATGGGACTGATCTTACATGTCTTTTGCAATGGACATTCCAGAGCAATTTCTTTAGCTGAAGCTGAAGCAAGGTTTAAATCTTTTGCCTGCATTGTATGAAAAGGTTTTATAAGCCATCATATAAAAATACTGTAAAATAATGATGAAAGGATGTGCTGGTAGGTAATGGCAATTTCACCTCATTTGCTTGTTAGTTGGTCCATATGGATTGTCTTTTATTTAGCTAACAAAGGAACGGGTCAAACAAGTTGAAAGTCACCCGAATTCTATTTTCACTGCATATAGATCGTATATTATAATATGGTACTACCATTCTTTTTAGATTCACAATTTTGTGATAAAGAAGCGCACCCTACATTTTCTGTTACCGGAAAAGCAATTTCACCTCATTTGCTGGTTAGTTGGTCCATATGGATTGTCTTTTATTTAGCAAACAAAGGAACGGGTCAAACAAGTTGAAAGTCACCCGAATTCTATTTTCAATGCATATATATCGTATATTATAATATGGTACTACTATTGTTTTTAGATTCACAATTTTGTGATAAAGAAGCGCACCCTGCATTTTCTCTTACCGGAAAAGCAATCCCACTTTTTAGAAGAAAGACATAAATTTGTAGATCAACCATACAAAATACCAAACGCACTCAATTCCAAATCAGTATCAAAAGTCCCAGAAACCACAAATTCTTAAGCTCAGCAACATATGTCTAATGTGTATCAAAGTCATAGGTTCACAAATCCTAACTTTAGCTCTCATATCATGATGTGACTGAGGGTTAGTGAAGTATAACTTGGTGATTCGTTCTGATTCCTACTTACCTGCACAATTGTATCCAAAATCGACTGCATGTATCATGACTTATGGGTTTTTTCTTCTAATTTTAAAACGTTTCAATGTGCTAGTTTTCATACAGCAGCCTGGCAACAATGAAGGTCTCGCCCCGGTGTAATAGCCTATATATGAACTACAAACACAGAAAAAAGGAAATATAGAAGAATAAGAAGAAGCATATGTTGGAAGACATACCATCAGCGTAGATGCAAAGCCACCATCATAATTTCTAGAGGAGGGTACTCCATCCATCACACCAGGTACAGGATTGTACGTATCACTGACATGTGTATATATTAAATAAGTATTTGTAAAAATTCTTCTAGACTGTAAAACTAAATCAAAAAAGTACTTCACTAGACGCAATTATATCATTGCTGTATTTATGTCAGCTCAGATCCAGTTTTGTCAAAAGGCAAGGGAATACTGTAATTTATAACATGAATTAGTACCTACTCCAACAACGAGCACTTGAAGAGTTGAAGATTTTGGTTAACGTAGTGGCTGTAATGCCCAGAGACTGACCAAGAACAAATGCTTCAGAGACACCAAGCATACTCACAGCCATTGCCAAGTTGTTGCAGATCTTAGCTGCCTGAACACACCATTGTCCTAACCAAATCATCCTTACACTAACGCTAACATCAAAAAATTAAAAAGAAGCTAAAATACTTTTCCATAGTGTTGAATTCACAATAACTTACAGAACCAGTCCCTGCACTACCACAATATATGGTATTTTTCCCCATGGACGAAAATAATGATCCTGCAGCCTTGTAAGCTTCCTCTGGTCCACCAACCTGACAAACCATTAGATTAGTATCGTAAGATTTTTTATTTTTATTTTTTATTTTTATTTTATTTTTTATTTTTTATTTTTTTCCGGTCATACTTTATTACTTTAACACATTTTTTTTACAAATTTAGATTCATGGGTCAGTCTAACCCAACCTTCCCATTTCACCGCCTTTACATGAAACGTTATACGTAAGATGATGGTTTAGAGTATTCCCGCATTCAGAATTATATATTGAAGGTATTGTTTATACCATGAATGTTAGTGTTCCATTTTCTGCTGCAGGAACACCTCCAGAGACGGGAGCATCCAGCATAACAGGGGTATCCCAGGAATCTAGAATACATAAATGTTCATTACTTGGAAGAATTGAGCTAGGCAAAAGAGCTTTTTTAACATAATAGAAGCATAGGATAATAATCCTTACAATTCTTTGTTCTAATACATAGGAAATTAACATTTGAATTGGAAGCGAAATAAATTCGATCACATAGTGTTTATGTTTTTGTTTCAATCATAAACCCGTTTCAGCAATATAAAGTGGAATATAGTCTGCCACTTTGAGGAATTTCATTTGGGTGTATCAACTTCTAAATACAACACAAAACAGTATTAACAAAATGATGTGAAACAACAGAAAAGAAACCAGTCACGGTCAAATTAGGAATATTACTACAGTGATACATGTAGACATCACAACAGAAACACTAGAAGAGAGTACCTCTATCCCAATTAGCAATTAGCAATTAACAATATAACAAGTAGTAAGATATACAGGTGTGGTGATTTAGGAAACTGAGTCAAACTGGTTCAGATTAAACGGATCATTGCAAGTACATGTTAAAGACTCTAGTAACTTTTTATCCAATTTTCATAGTAATAATCTAAAGCCTACAATAAGATTAGCTAGGAAGTTTTACATAGCTAAAAACAGACTATGAGTGAGACTTTCAACCTGTTGAACTGATTTCACTATTTAGCTGAAAGAAAATTTTATTTGGCCTAATTAAACACAACTCAAATCGACATGTTAATAGGAATGGGTTAAACCTTAAAAGTGTCACGTCTACTAGAAACCAAAGTGCCCTCCTTGCTTATTAGCTATCTGCTTGAATGTATACGGTCTTACAGACTCCTGAGATGACTATTATACGACTTCCCATCAAATATGACATTATCCAGTTAAACATGTTTAAAATACAACACTAACCACAAAGAGTATTAAAGCACATGAAAAGACCAGAGCATCAGAGCTAACAGAACTATTGTAGAGCATGCCACATAAAAGGGAGCTAGATAATGAAGCATACAAGTATTTTTAGTTTTTCCTTTCAAAGGATCAATGGTCTCACGAAAGCTATTGAGCAACTAGCTTATGTATTCAGTGTCCACAAAAGCCTATCAGACTGCTATATATGTCTAAACCTGGATATGAAGTGACTTGCATGCCTTAATTGTGCCAGACCAAAAAAGATATATATGCTTAATGTGTGGAGGTACTAATTTTTAAACAGAAACAAACCAATTTTGAAGTTACTGTATAATTCACAAAGACTTGACCTCACTTTAACAGTTTTGCAAATACATCACATCAGAGGCAAAGCCACGCACATAGAGATTATAGCTCAGTAACTCTGTCAAGTGCAACAAATATAAGTGCCTAAGTGGCATCCCTCATTTTTATATCATTCAAACCAAATTTTGAAAACAGAGACTTAACCCCTCACTTTCACAAGTCTAGTTGATTGACTTTCAGACAGCACATGGTAAACACTTACAAGTGATGTCATAAGCTATAGCAAACTGGAACTTACAGTTCTTCAAAGCAGCATTTACCAGAAAGATGCTGTAAAATTATAGGTTGATAGTATTTAGCTTTGTTCTACATACCTTTCTTTTCAATTAAAGCACAATTAGATACAGCTGAAGCTAGCTTTCTTGTTGTTTGCGGGTCAATTGTTGATGAATCTATATATAACCAGGGCCTCACACGATTCCCACCATTAAGTAAACCCTTTGGTCCTGTGTAAACATCTAATACCTAAACAAGGAAGTACACCACTTTAAACTAAATGCTGCATACACAAAAACAGGAATATGAGTTGCAAATAAAGCATCAGATTGACGTTTTGTACAATTAATTAAGTAAACAGAAATATCCTTAAACTTACAGTGCATATAAGTTAAAAACATAATCATCTCATCAAGGATACGAAAACAAACATGTAAATTATCTCGTGGCAAGGAGGGCGTATACGTTCATTTAAATAAATTTAAATATGTGTACAATCTAGAACGGGTAGAAGTTAATAGAATGTATAACTTACATGGCTTGATGAAGGCAACATGGTAATTACAACATCGCTAATTTCTGCAACCTCCATCGGTGATCCTTTTACAGATATTCCCTTGTCCGAAAACATCTTTATGGCACTAAGATTTCTGATAAGAAAACACAAGGGACGGAATCATGCTCAATGTAAGAACTTGCATTGCAGTTGACGTCAAATAAAAAGATCAAAACAGTATCATGTGAAAGCATTAGAGATTAAACAAGCTTAATACTGCAGAACTTCAGCATGTAATTCTGTTTAAAGGCCTAATCATGACTCAGGAGTCAGGACTACAGACCAACTAACAATCATACATAATATAGTAAAATGTCGTTTAAAACAGAAGAAGAAAATTACATGTCATGAACTGCCACATTTAATCCTGCCTTAATCAAGTTATTCGCCATTCTGGACCCCATGTTTCCTAGTCCTATGAAACCAACCCTCTGCAATACATTATACAAGTCATATTAGGCAAAAAAAAACATAATTGCAGCACTTCTGTAAAAGAAACGTATTCAATTGGAAAATGCCAAATACAGGACATTGAGAAGAAAACAATATAATGATATCATGTCTAAAGTTATGTCCCCATTTGTTTTCTGGCACAGATTTAAGTTGCACGTTAACTTTAAAGCTTAGTCACATCGTTTTAAATAATGAGATCAACTTAAACTGCCTTTTTAGTTATAAGAAACTACAATTTAATATAAAATAACATGAGTAAATAACATTATACTAGTCATTTCAGGCCATCAAATAAATTATAAATGACGGATCTTCGAATAATGTGATGCAAAAACTAATCAGCTCTTGCGGTGTTTGACAATATTAAACTGACTATATAGAATCAATCCTGTAGCTTTTAGTGTTCCAAACTTATATGGATTATACTACAAGTTTAACGCAACATTTATATGCATAGTACTTCAAAATTCGAAAGGTGAAATCAAATAATCAATAGCAATGTTATGTATCACTCGTAGTTGTATAACCCCAAAGGTCATATAACCTACTTCCCTGTTTGGTTTTTCATTTTGATTTGGGATAATGTATACATAAAGCCACCAAATTCTAAAGACAACATTACAAACCACTCAAATATCAAAATGGTTTTGTTTATACCAATTCCATCAAACATAAAAACTTGCCTTGATGAGATCAATGCCCTCAGAAGTTCAAATACACATCAATAACCTTGATGAGGAATAAACAAATATTTAAGAGGGAACAACATCTAAAAAGTGAGTAAAGTGGTTTTATCTTTAGGGGTGTTTGGTTTACTATATATAAGAATTTCCTTCAAATATGTGTTTGGAACAACATTAACCAAAATAAGGAGAATTAGATTTAAAAAGAATTTTAATTTACTTGAAATTTTTTATAAACTTTTTCTTAGTTTTTATAAACTTTTTAAATATAAAGTTTTTATAAACTTTTTTATAAATTTTAATAAACTTTTTATAATTTTTATAAACTTTTTTATAAATTTTTATATTTTTATAAACTTTTATAAAATTTTTATAAATTTTATTTATAAACTTTTTTTAAATTTATAAACCTTTTTTATAAATATTTTAAATTTTTTTATAAATTTTTATAAACTTTTTATAAATTTTTATAAATTTTTTAAAATTTTTTATAAATTTTTATAAACTTTTTTTATAATTTTTATAAAATTTTTTATAAACTTTTATAAACTTTTATAAACTTTTTATAAACTTTTTTTTTAAAAAAATTTATAAAATTTTTTATAAATATTTAATAATTTTTATAAACTTTTTTATAAAATTTTTTATAAATTTTTATAAATTTTTTATAAACTTTTTATAATTTTTTTATAAACTTTTAAATGGAAATTTACATTTAAAAATAAAAATATTTATAAATTTTGACAAAAATACCAGAATTTTAAATTTAAAATTTAAATTTCTTTAATGTTACTTAGTAGTTTTAAATTTGAACTTTTTTGTTAATTATTCAATTACATTTAATTAACATACATATATAACACAACCATTTTCACAATCTACCATTTGTAGAAGAAGATTTGGTTTTTGTTTATCATTCAATCAAACTAATGTTGATGACATTGTTAAACAAGCTTTTAGCCACGACGAGGTTGATGTAAGAGTGTAGTATTTTGTTTATTGCGCTTTTATGTTATACCAATCGCTTACTAATTTTTTTATGGGTTTTTCTAATTTGTGCCCTAGGGGCACAAGTTAAGCACATCATAAGTACAAAGTGACTCACGAAAAAGTACACAGGGATCCACATAAAAGTATAGACAAGTATACTTTTATGTTAGTCCCTGTGTACTTTTTGTGCACTTATGGTGTGATTATCTTGTGCCCCTACCTGAATAAAAACTCTTTTTTTTATATATACTTCATATTCATCTTAATCCCAATCCCTACATCTTAACCACAATATCGCAATATGTAACTTTGTCAAAACTGTTTATCTACATTAAGCAGACTATACGAGTACCCGTGCATAGCAACACGATTTTATATCTGCAGATAGTTTTAATGATAAACAAAAGTTTATGGGTTATAAATGAAAAATAATAAGAGTTTGAGAATTTGGGGATTAAACATAATGTTTTGAAATCCGGTTCGACCTGGGTGGTTCAACCGGTTAAACCGCCCCGTTCGAAAAAATGGGTCAAATTAAACTAGATCAACCCGCCGGGTTGGGTCGAAAAAACGAGTCAAATTATACCGGGTCTACCCGCCGGGTTTGAAGCGACCCGAGACAACCTGGTTTTCGATGTGTATAGTAGTTTCGAGCTTTACATATGCTTTCTGAAAATACTGTAAGGACTTCCTAAAATATTTTAAGTTTTCACTTTCACTTTGTAGGTTTTTCCATTATATATAGTATAGATACACACTTATGTTAAGCAATCACAAACACCATCTAACATTTTCAATACATACATCACATATCTCTACTACTTATAAAACATATGTCTTTTCTTGAAACTTAAAATCTCTTAAAAATAAGTGAAGTTGATTTCCCAAACACCTATTAAGATAATTAACTTACATTTAAACTATATATAAAGCACAAATTAAAATGGTAACAACATCTATCACTAATTTAATAGTTTAAAATATTGTTTAATCCTCAAACTTTTATATTTTTCGTTTTTAACCCATAAACTTTTTTCTCAAAATGACTACAAGTTGAACTCGCAAGGTCACACCAAAACCACAAGTTTGCAAGTATACTTATTTGCCGCTATACGCTGCTACTTTGCGCGGGTATTTAGGTTTAATAGAGATAGAGGTTATTACTGCACTTTGAGTTTCTGATCTTATTAAACGAAGGCATTTAGCTTACTTAACTCGTAAAATTTAGATTTTCGGATCACTAAACTTATTAAACACAATTTTTAGGTTACATAACATTTCAAAAGTGATATAAATAGCATGTTAGTTAATTAGGGGTGTAAACGAGATTCGAGATTGACTCATAAACTACTCGAAAGTGAAATCGACTCAATTTGAACGAGTCGAGCTCGAGCTCCAAAATACTCAGCTCGTAAGGCTCGCCAGCCTTATTGAGCTTCGATTAAACTACACTTTTACCCATTTATATACATGTAATCACTTAGTTTTCATAAAAATGGAGTCAAGTCAAGCTTGATATGTTGATTCTTCATCGGGTTCGAGCTAGGGGTGGAAACGAGACGAGCTAAGCCGAGCCCGAGCTTGCCAGAGCTCGAGCTCGGGTAGTGAAAATTTTCACAAGCTCGATCTCGGCTCGGGCGACTAATTTATATGACGTGTTGAAGAAAATAAAGCTAAAATGAAACTCGGCTCCTTAATCACACTAGGCTCGAGCTTGTTTAAATATTTTAAGATCGTTTATACATAGTTGTACGTATACACAATATATATACGTCTATATTTCTAGGGCTCGTTTAGGCTCGCGAGCCTAATCGATCTTTATATATAAAGCTCGGGATCAAGCTCGATTACTACATGAGCCCAAATTTAGACTCGAGCTCGTTTAGGCTCGGCTCGTTCGAGCTTTTTGCCAATTCGACCACGAGCTTTTCACGAGCAGCTCCGCTCGTTCCACCCCTAGTTCGAGCTTGAAATGTGTAAACAATCGGCTCGTTTAGTGACTTAATTTAGTAAGTTCAGTGACCTAATCGACTAAAAATGTAGCCGAATCCCAAGTAAAAAAACGCAAAATACAGTAACCTCGGTATTGATTAACCCTTTTCTTCAAGATAACCATTTCATAAAGTTACACATAGGAAATATCACATATGCAAAAAGGCAAAATGAGCAATTTTAGTAAAAATTTCGTATATTCATGCGTTGCATGCGTATAATTATATACATATAGATGTAATAAGTAATCAAAACATATACATGTAAAAATTAGCAGTGAGTAGAAAGTTTACATGTAAGTGAGGCGGAATGATCGATGAAGAAAATCTTCTAACTGATTTTGCTAGTGTTAGAAATGATCTTGCTCTGTAAATTGCCATGGTTGGATAGAAGCCTAATTTTGTTGGGGCAATGAAACAGTTGCATACAAATATTAACACACTCACATAAAGTGTTTTTGTTTGGCAGGGAGAACATATAGTTTGACACTTTGACTAATAATTTGATTAAAGGATAAGCACGATATATTACACCTTTAATTACAAGGTATATATATATATATATATATATTTTTGAACAGAGACTTCATTTCACACCTCACAAATGGAGGAAATTTGAACACAACAAGTTACATCGAACATAATAGGCAAAATCGAAACCGATTTGCCAAACAAAATACACGAGGTAACAAGTTAAGCCAAAACAAGACATACACCATAATAGTTGTGACAGACTACAGCAACACCATATAAGGGTGGGGGAATCACCAAAGTGAGCTTTTGGTAGACACAACCATATGAAGATGTAGCTTGACAAAAGTACATAAAATACATAAAACTTACATAGAAGATAAAACTAAGCATCCTTAAAGGAGCCAGACCTAAACCAAACAGATCTAAAGTCAAAACCCAAGGCAGCAGCGAGATGTTGCGAAAGGTTTATTTGTTACTATTAAAATATAAGAGAATTAGTTAATGTTGCCCAACACTATTTTATTTTTAGAAAAAAATCGTGAAAACATTTTGGTGTTTGCCTAGAAATTAACGTTAAAAAAAAAATCATCATTAAAGATTATGAACACAACTCTCTCTCTCTAAAAATTTTTTCTCCAACCTCTCTCTAAACTTATTAACCCAACCGAACATCTTTTCCCGGTGGTCGGTTTTGGCCGGCCGCCTGGACCTCCTTCTTCCATCTTTTGTACTTTTCTTTTCCCACAATAAAAGCCTACTCGCAGATCGATCATCTCTCCATCTTATGCATTTGCATTTGTGTCATTGCCGCCACCGGTATCTTACTCTCTTAGATCTTATATTTTAATAGTAACAAATAAACCTTTCGCAACATATAAAATCATAAACGTAAGAGAAAAAAAAAGAAAAAATGAAGTCGTTACGTAATTAGAACTAAGCTAGCCGTAGCGTTGGGCGCAACAACCAGCGCCACCTTCGTTAAGGAACGGCTCGATTTTTGAAAGTCGGATTTCCCCATACCCGACAAATATGGTTCTTTTATTACATGTGTGTATATGATAATTGAGTCATTACCATCACTAGAAACGAAGGTTAGACTTAGAGGGATACTGATTTGATATAAAAATCAATAATAATAGAAGTGTGTAGTATGTGGGTAACTCAAACGTGTTAGGGTTTGAGCACCGAGATCGTTCCGAACGAGGGTTGAATAGAATTTCCAACTCACGTCTCGATTATCGGGATTTGAATGGGAAAAGGGGATAAAATTGATGTTTTCTAAACTACGGGACAAGGGAAGCATAAAATGGAAATTACACTACGGGAAATCCTAAATACGCAAATTATACTAAAACGTATTAAATGAAACGAAAATAAAATGCAACTATGTCTAATCTAAGTCCTAAAAATGATCTAAAATTACTTTCTAACTAAAATTGATATTTAAAAAACTATTTATGAATTAAAACTTAATTTTATGATTTTTATGGAATTTATTTGAATTAAAAACTAATTTTAGACATTTAAAATAGAGCTAAAATACTAAAAATTAGGAAAACAAGCAAGAAAATTACAAAACTATTTTTCAAAAATCTTAAATAACTAAAGAGAATTTTCAGAACTGGAATCACATTTTTTTTTTACTTTTTCTCAATTTATTATAAATTTAAAACTATTAAAAACTAATTAAATTCCTAGAAAATACTATTTAATATGAGAAAAATCTGGAAAAATAATGTTTTTGCTTTTTATAATTTTCTTAATCTATGAAAATTGAAAACTTATTTTTTAGAAGCTTTTCTGATTTATCTGTATTAAAAGCTAATTAAAATACCTTAAAAATTGTTTTAAATCAAGAAAAATAGTAAACAAAGTCTAAAAATTATGAAAAATTCAGGAAAAGTTTAAAATATTATCCTAATTTTATGAAAAATATAAAATACTAGGCTTATGTGTGAGAAATGAGAACTGATGTGTAACACACTATGAATAAGCACTTAAGAATAAGCTATAAGCTCCTATAGTGAACCAAATGATAACTTGCTGCTAAATAAAGCTAAAACTACTCAAAGGCAACCTAAATGAACTAATCTAAACCTCTAAAGTGCAAGCTATAATGAAATGACTAGATTGACTATATAAAATGAAAGCAATTTCCTACAACTATAAGCTAAAACCACAGCTTATTTAGTAAACCAAATTGAAAACCAAAAGTTGATAACTCAAGATCACCAGCTAAGTAATAAGTGGACCAAGTTTCAGACCCTAGATACTTAATATGAGACACTTGTGCAAGATGTGCAAGATCCACTGCTTCACACTCAGTTTACTCACGGTGTGAGCAGGAAAACTAACCTTTAGCAGACTTATTTAGAGCTTATAGAAAATTCCAAAAATTCCACAAAAATAAGCTTTCAGAACTTGACCAATTAGACTTGTTTATCTTAGAATTTCACAGATTTTGACCCAGAAATGAGCCAATTAAAAATCTACAAAGTTTTGTAAAAGCGAGTTTTTAACTTATGACTTTTTAATAAGAGTTGATAATTTTGACTTTTGTGAGATTTAATCTCTAAAACCAGATTGATTATGATCTAATAAGCTATAATGCAACTAGAATTAGCTACTCTAATGATTTGTAAACCTACTAGAGATTCCTATAACTATCTGATGAGACTACAAAAGCTTAATGAAAAGGATTTTGACTAATAGTGAACACAGATGCAAAATAATGATCAAAATAGCCTCAATACACCTAAAAACGATTCTAGCAACTAAACTTATCTCTTGAATAAACCTCAAGCTCAGATTAAATCCTAATGCCAAACAGTCCTTAATGAGTTAAATATGCAACTTATTCTAACTTAACCTATACTTATAATCTAAATCAGCAAACAACCATGATCTAATATACAGAAATGAACTAATAAATGCATAACTAACAATAATAATCAACAATTCAGACTAAATTAGATTATGCAATAGAGCGGATAATATAGATGAATGAAATAAGTACTCACAAGCAGTCCAGCTTATACATAGCTTATAACAGAACCAAACTATCCTATGCTAAACTAAATCCAATTCCAATCCAACTCTGCATCAACCCAAATCCACATCCAAAGCTGCAACTCATCCATTCAACTCAGATGTGCAGATTAATATTTTTATTTACTGAGAAAAGTATAGAGTAGAATCTGAGTAAACATAAGATAAGCTATCAGAAAACTTTATAGAGATTTGTAAATCATTAATTAACAGCTGAAATTAAACTCAAAACAGAAATTAACAAATGAGATTTTAAAACTGAAAATTACTTCATCAATGAAACTTGAGTACAAGAAATTTAAATACAGAATTTAAACATTAAAACAATTAAAAACTACTCAGAACTACTCCTATACTACTCCTAATCTACTTTTATAACAATGAAATGAAAGGGCTATATATAGCCGAGCTTGAGGTCTTGGAAGCTTCAAGAAGAACTGATTTGTGCTTTCTTTGGACGAATAACAGCCTTTAGATCATATCCCAAATGCCTCTAATCCATTTCCACCTTAGGATCAAAATTTCCCGCGTATCTACAACCAATGGGAAGCGAGGTTGGACTTGAGCACACGGATAGTGACCTGGCACCCACATGTGTCAGTGTCGAGGAAGAAAGTACAATAATACCCTTAATTACGGTAATTTTGACCAATTGACCATTGAGGTAATTAGGGTTTATGTGATTTCCAGGTTTGGGGTAAAAGGCGGGGGTTATTTTTATATTTGTTTGATAATCTTGACCGGGTATTGGGTACTTGAATTTATAAAAATAACGGTCATGGCTTTTTATGAACCGGGTATAGATTTAGTATTACCGGGTCTTAGTTATTGGACTTGGGCTTGGGTTTGTGTTTTGGGCCAAGGTAATGAATTTGGACTTAGGACTAGCTTTGAATCCAAATAACATCATAAGGTCTAAACATGTACAAACGAAACTTCGGGGCCAAGCGTAAAATCTGAAAATGTTCTTCAAGGACCAATCTTGTCATACTCAAATAATCCAAGGGTTGATTTTGTAGCTTTTGAAACTTGAGGGTCTTTTTACGTCATTTGTTGAAAGTTCGAGGGATTGTTTCGACATTTCTTCAAACTTTGATCAAATCTTCACAAATCATCCTTAGAAAGTAGAAATCTTCACAAATGCATAAATCGACGCCAGGCTTCAGTTTTAGCTCTCTTGATCTCTCGTGCTTTCGGATTCTCGTCGATTTGGCTTCTTTTTGTGTGTTTTACATATCCAGGTACTGCACAAGCACAAACTCAAAAAAACAACAGATATTAGCAATAAACGGCTCTTTCTTGGTTATTTTGGGTCAGATTTGATAATGAAAAAGTATGTGTTTTAGCACATACCAAATACAAAATCAAGACATTTCGTTTTTGACAAAACGCGAACTCAATATATTTTACCAATTGTCTTTAGGCCAAAACTCTTTTTTCAAACCTAGGACAATCTTACTTTCAATATAACTATGCGAGTACCTGTGCATAGCAATGGAAGTTTCTAGCGGCAGTGATATGATATATTGTGGTAAGTGTTTCGTATAATGTTTAAAATAGAACATGAAAAGATCAAAATGTAATTGCAAACGGTTGTAAGATGCGATAACTCAACTCAAGTAAAAATTCTTAGCATGTACCAAAAAACTTCTAAAAATATTTAGTGAGACTGCAAAATAAAACATTAAATCAATTATGAGATACTAACAATGCACATTACTCGTCGCGTAAAACTTCTTGGTAGACGACATTTGAGGTGTAGACTCCTCCTTAACCAAACTCTTTGATTGGCTTCACTAATACCTTGGTATTTCTATGTGATATTCCTCTAGACAAAGAAACATAAAGTTGGCCATGCGAGTGATGTGTTCTTAAACACACATCATTTTATATTTAAAAATATGCCAAATCAGACTAATAATCATTAAATATGTCAAACTATATTTCAAATATATTGGATATGTATTATTATGTCTTGCATGTACAAGGGTTTGAAAACAAAGAAAAAACGGTGATTTTCGGATGACTTTCGATGACGTTTTTGCATTTTTTGAGGTTCAAACGAAGTCGTAAAAAATTTTCGAGCGCACCATTGGAAAGAGCACTAAAAAGCGATTCAAACGGTATATTTTCTCAATTTTTGATAGTTCATATTAACCCTTAAACTGCCTTGACCCCCTTTGTATTATATGAATTGGACCCGATCATCTGTGTGCTTAAATAAAACCAAGAGCGCTAATATTATTGAAGGTATGCCTTAACACGGTTGGGCATCACCATCAACTCCCACAGCAATAGCCCGGGTTCGACTCCTATGCGGGTAAAGTGACGATAATATTGCTAGTGCCACGCGCACCTTGGCACACCCTGGACGTGGTTGGCGGAATTTGGCCAGTCCAGGGCTTGCACGCGATGGCGGCACCGTCAAACTAATGATTGTTACGAGGTTGTAGGTACACAGGTGGCTGACCAATGGGAGAGTGACACGTGGCTGGCGGCTGTGGTACGAGGTTCAGAGGAATGTTCCAGAAGGCATCTGCCCAATAATGGCGCGACATGTGTCCTAAATGTGATGTCTTCTGGTGGAAGGGCCTAAAAGCTGATTTTGGGCTATAAAAAGAGAAATTTTGCTCATTTGGAGTTGTCCGGATAAGACACCAAAATTCACACACATTTCATTTTTTTTTAGATTTTATTAGTAGTAGTTTTCTTTTAGCTTATTATTGTAAAAGCTTATTTCTAGCTTATTTAAAGTGCTTATTGTATTAACTTTTATGATTAATGAAGATAATATTTCCTACTTAGCTTATTTCTTCTCCTTTATTTCTTTCTCTTCTTTTCTTTTCTTATTTAATAATCTATATTAGCTTTATAGTTTATTGTAGCTTATTAGATTAGCTTATTTGTGATAAGCTCTCTCGTAGCTTATTCACTTTAAGCTATTCTCTTTACATCTTTTTTTCTTGAGTAAGCTCCACCTTATAGCTTATTTTTAGACTAAAAGATTAGCTTTTTTGGATAAGCTTTTCATATAGCTTATTCAATAAGCACTTTTTATTTATTTAGCTTCTTTTCAAAACCTTTTTATTATTAGTTCTAAAAATTATTTTTACAACTTATGTCTACAAAAGCTTTAATCTTTAGTGCTTATTTCTTAAAAAGTTTTCATCTTTTTTAGTTTTTATCTCATAATAAGTTATTCAATAGCTTATTCTCTTAGATCTAATCCTTAAACATACCCAATCGGCGTTTGATCATCGGATTTAACACCTTAGTTTTGGGTGGATTTAGATCTAGTACTTTTTGCTTTTAAAGTTTTAATCTTTTTAGCTTTTCTTTAGCTTATTTCATCTTTAGCTTATTTATTTAGATCTAGTCGTTAAATACACCCAATCCGCGTTTATTTTTCGAAGTGAACATTTTAGTTTTGGGTTGATATTAGATCTAATCTTTTATCTTTTCACAGCTTATTTTGATTAAAGTTTGGTGCTTTTTAAATCAATAAGTTTCTTCATAGCTTATTTGGTTCATATAAGTGCTTATTCATTAGCTTATTGTCCTATTCTTGTTAAAGTTTTGATTTTTAAGCATCCATTCATACATCATAAGGCATGGAGCTTAAGGGTCTTAAAAGCTAGCTTATTTATTAAAGTTTATAGCTTTTCTAGTTTCTAATAAACTATTTAGTATATAAAGTTCACAACTTTATCAACTAATTAGTAAAATAGAAGCTAATAAAGAAGTAATCTTTAGTGTTTGCTTTAGTTTATAAGATCGGGTGGTTTATTCGTTTCATCTCATTGATCGGATTCTATTTTCTGATCTTTTTCACTTTTAGTTAATTTGTTTATAAATATGCTTATGTTTGTTGGATTTGTTGTTGCTGTTAGCTTGTTTAATATGAGTAGCGAGTAGGTTTTTATATGCTTGTAAGTGAGTTGTGATTTGGATTTGAGTGTGAAAAGCTTAAAAATTGTTGATTGATAATCTTCGGTTACTTGAGTTGATTTTTGGTTATATCAAAAGGGCAAAAGCCGTTTGGAAAATTAATCTTCTAAATCAAGTAATTTTTACCAATATAAAGAATTGTTATCAAAATAAACCAACGTTGTGAGAAAATAGTTTCTTTAAACGGGTATCGAAGGTTATTGATTAATAATTTTCAGATTATTTTTAGATATATTTGGTCGATTGTTTTAACGGGCAAAAGCCGTTTGGATAATTAATCATTTAGATCTAGTGATTATTACCAAGAAGAAAAAGAATTGTTTTCAATATAAATAACGTTGTGAGAAAATAATTTTATTTTGACGAGTATTAATTAAAGGGGCATAATAAATTATTGACACTTAATTACCTTTTCTCCTCACTTGACAAACATAGCTTTTATTATCATATTCTTAGTTTTATCTCTATTCGTCATTAGTTGTAGTCTAATCTTTAATTAGTTAAAAATATTCCAAATTAGAGTTTTAAAAATCTTTTATAAAATCCCAACCAAAAAATATATTTGACAATCAAGCATAAAGAAAAAGACATAAACGTAAATTTCAATTCATATTTCGCCGTGGATTACGACTCCGAAAGATTGATTATCATTTATCCTCAAGTGATTATTAAATCTTACGGGAAAACTTAAAATATTAAAAACTGCTCATGTATAACAAATCAGCGAGAAAACATAGTCGAGCAAATAGACACCCTGATGAGTGCTTATTCACTCATCATTTTTACCCGCCTATGACCACAAAAATGACTAAAAACACCCAAATATGATCAAAATATGTTAAAAATATTCCCGAAGTGTGTTTTATGTCTTTCGGTACAAAAGGATTGAAAACAGGAAAAGCAGGCAAAATCAGTGAATCGGAAAAGTGCATCAAGACAATGTAGGGAAGTGATTTTCTACATTTCGAAGCCAAGACACGTTCTGAGAGTTAGCAGGGGGAAACAAACTCAAAACCACGCCATAAACCCAAAATTACCATTTTACGTCCCGATACCCAAAGTGACCGAATTGCCTTTTAAACCCAAAAAAATCCATAAACACTATTTTAAGCCTTAAAAACCATTTTGTAAAAATTCATTTTTTATTAAAACCAACTTTTTTTAAAAAACTACAAAACTACAAAACTTAAAACAAAAATTTACATTTTACAAAAAAAAAAAAAAAAAAAACTCTTTTACTTAAAACCTTTTTACCTTTACACTTACCCTTTCCCCACTTAAACCTCTCCTAATGACCCCTCCCTTTTTTCCCTCTTCTTCTTTCTTCCCCAAACCAGTAAACAAGATAAAAAAATCCCAGAACACCCAAAGCCCGCCAAGAATCCTCCTCATTGCTTTGTCATCACCCACTACCTCTCCCCCTGTCACTCTCCATCTTGGAAGCTGCATAAAGAGAAGTCAAAAGATAGACACAAGATTGCATAACACCTTGGCAATCCTACATGCTCCCGTTGGAGCTCTATAATCCAAGAAGACATCAATGGTTTTGATCAAGTGATTGATTCTCCGAAGTGTTTCAATGGACAGGATCATGTGAAAAGAAACACAAATTCACTCAGCTCTCATTTGCCACACAGAAGAAACACACACCATGTGGATTTGAAGACTTGAAGAAGTAGTATAAATAAGAGCTTGTAGCCAATGTATAAGGCACCCTTTTCTTAGTTTTCAAAATCAGTTTTATGTTTTTCAATTTCTATTGTAATGTTCTTTTTAATTAATGAAAGCATCCTTCTTTTTATTTAAATGATGCAAACACCCCCCTAATAAGCAATCCTAAATATGAGTACATCATTATAACAGATAATTATGGCATTTTGATGGCACAAATAATGAGTGTTTGTGCTTACTTAATAAAAGTGCAACATACGATAGTGAAGTAAACAACTTTGAATAATCAGTTTAGGATTTGCTTATTTCAAAGTGTGAATCTGGTTACTTTTTGCAAAACATAAAGTCGTGTTAATATGTAATCCCAAACACCCCCTTAGATCTTTATATTTGTTTTTCGGTCGATTCTCATGTAGAGCTTGCTAACAAGCATTCTGCACAACAGGGAATGGTACCTCATGCATTCACAAGTAATTTCCTTATAGACTTCCTCTAGTTGGTATTAAGTTTTAATTGTATTTTTCTAACATGATGCTTTATTCTTTTAATATTGGCTCCAGATTTGCCAAATGCTTAAGTTACTTTGGATTTTGAGGCGGGAGTGATTCGGGCTAGGACTGCGACTTTATCAAACAATGATGGTATTGTAGTTACGAAAGATAAGGTATATTTATTTGCTTTGACAGGTTACTATTTACTACTTATTTCGTTGTAAAATTAGCCAAAAAATAAAAAAAAATAAAAAATTCCGCCAAACACCCTCTTAAAGGTAAACAAGATGGTACTGTACTACAATCACTGAATATGTGGTTACATGCTTCAACATTTGATCGGTATCAACTTATCTATAAAAAAACTTCAACGGTTTTTGAGATTGACCTTAATGGGTGCATGCATCAGCAAGCACAATCAGAAACCATCTTTTATGGCTTGAATTTCAGATTCATGGGCCAACATGAATGGTCTTGGAGGCATAGTGACTAAACAAATTAATATCCATACTACAATATCCAAAAGACAATTTACATACATTCACAAAACGGGTGACTTGGACAGTTTTGTTAATGAGTCATAAAGGATATGACTGATGTTTCTGGTATGAAGGATCAACCTTTACCTAAAAAATGAGAAATATCGGTTGAATCCCCTCTAATTGCGAAATTCGCAGCTCAAAGTTGATACCTTTTCTGCTTCTTTTTTCCTTCATTCACCGATGTGCGTAATCTCAACCCATAATAATATAAAAAGTTGCAAGGTCTAAGGAAGTTTTGTTAATTTTGCAGCCATATTTAATGAGAACAGAGAAGAACTATTCCAGGATGGGTTATAATGTTTACATGTATTTCCTAAATCACTTTATTCGTGTTTGGGTCATGGATGAAAAAAGCCACTTATTTCTAATGAACCCAACTAATGCATGACATTAGATGATACTAACGCTTTACATGTTTGGGTCGTGGGTGAAAAAAGCCACCTCTTTTTCAGGCAGCTTAAACACCCTTCTCGGCTCTATTTCATATTTATCTTATATTTATGCCTACTAATGTCCATCTTTACGATTACTGAAGAATCGAACTGGAGGATACCTCATAAACTTAAGGTTTTCCTCAACACAACAATCTAATAATCCTACATTTACTATGATTATCCACTTATTTGAACTTCAACATGTGATGCAGTTTGCTCAAATCAGTGAGTAACATCAATGATACAAGAAACAACTATTATCTTCATAAAGAAAATGCTTAAGTTTACAACAATTTGAGTGTTTATTAATTATCTCCGTTGTTCTTTTGTATTAAAGTTTTACACTATAAATCACTATTATAAAATTTGAAAATACCGTAAATTACTGTAAAATTTGAATTCAGTGGTTGTAGCAAAAGTCAGACGAGTTTAAGGATCTACTATAAGACTCGGTGAAGGTTGAGCTTATTCAGTTGGAAAATGAAGTTAGAGGAAACAAATAATGCTAATTTATTTTCTACGATTTTTGAAATGTGAAGAGAATGGGTTGAAGTGGGGACTTTGTTCCGAATGGGTTTGTGTTTGGTTTAGCATAAACTATGCCATTTTTGTAGTTGTTTTTTGGCCAGTCTCAAAGGGGACCCTTTCAGTCCAGTAACACGCCTCAGGTTCGTGCCTGGGTGGACGAACATCTTTTCTCCGGTGTAGGTATTGATCAGCATCAAGGCCTAGCTCTCCATTACCCATCCCCTATAACTGGATTTAGTCCCAGTGTAGGAGGTTTTTCGGGGTATCAACTTCCGGAACATATCCAAGGCAATGATGAGGAGCACAATAGTGTTTCTGATAAGCCATGTTTTGGTTCCTCGGATGCACACCATTGAATCATCAACATTCTTCATAACACTCTCTTTTAAAGGTCAGTTGCTAATTTGATTCATTTCTAGGTTCCTTTTTATTAGACAGTGTATGAGATTAACTTATGCAACTGGAACACACTTTTATCAATATTGAACCTTAGGGGTGTTTGGTATATCTTTTTAGAAATTGCTTATTTGTTTATGGTGTTTTGAGACAACAGGTATACATTTTGTAGTGTGTTTGAGATTGTTATTCTTTGTTTGTGAAACAATAGTTTTAAATAATCAGTTTGAGAATAGCGTTTCATGAGCATTGTTCATCGTATGTTTTCAAAACATTTGACCATCTCAACAGATAGTGTGTGGCTCAAATAAGCAACCGATATAAGTTGAGATGACTAACTACAAACCAATTTTACGCTAACCATTATGAGTCAAACAACTAATATAAGTTGAGATGAATACAATGTTACTGTTGTGATGGTCAAACATTTTGTTACTGCATAAAACTGATCATTATGTGTTATATTTTGTTACTTTTGTGACGGTCAGACCTTTATTCACATAACACGTAGAGACCGAAGGTCTACATCACATGAGGTAAACCTTACAAACACGTTAATTTGTTATAGATTATCATATTTTGACACTTTTGACTATTGTTAATGAAAGGGTTAGTTTGGCTATGTTTGATCTCTTAGAGGAAAACCGGTTAAAAAACAAAAGTTTAGGAAACTATATATTAAGATAGGCTCATTGGTGCAGCGGATCCATTATCTAGAAGAAATACGCCATGTGGTGGATGCCATGACTTTTAGAAACATAATTTAGGAAAATATATCTTCATCAAAAGTTAAGGTATGATTCTAACTGTCTTTGTGTATTTATAAATATACTTTTGCCAACTTTTGACCCATTTTTCTTAAAAAAACATCCAAGGCCAAAGGATTTAGTAAGACTCTTCTATAAATATCAGATAGTATTATCAAATTAGTTAACTAAACCAACAATATTTTTTGAAGTTATAGAATTGCTAATGGTTGAAACCAATGTAGCAAGTAACATGGATTATATTGACTCTATCCTTAAAGGGTTTCAAGAGATCAGGGTATAGTCTCACATATTATAAACCATAATGAGCTACCAATACTGTGACTTTCAGATGCCACTGAATCAACCATGTGTAACATTGGACATCATCAAACATGGACCCATACATCGACTAATTATTTATGGAATAACAGGCTTGAGAAAATCAATAAGATCCTTTTTTTCTTCTTTGACCATCAGTTCACTTCAAGTTTCAGCTGTTGTTTAGGGTTTTGAGGTATGCATGCATTTTGATGAGATTACATGGATTCCATTTAATAGATAGACATTAGCTACTACCCAATATGTATAGACAGGATTATTGATAGTCATTGTATTGTATAGAAGATAGGTTCGAGATCATTTAGGATTAACGTAACTGTATACAAGTACAGCACCTGTGGCACACAAGAAACATAGTAAAACCTTTGTAAATAAGTAGTTTTCATGTCACTACCCAAAGTGATCATATGTTATTAGATTTCATATGATTTGGAAAGGAAGAGATATATCACCTGGACGACACACTGACTTCTATTTTTAGTAATGTCGTCACCATAAACTAGGCGAACCTCATGATATTGATATTCTTTTAGCCACTTCATGTGTCCCAAATGACGTTCATTAAGTTTGGTTACAGGACCCAGTTTAATAAAGTCTTCTATGTCTGAAAAATTAGTGCAACCTTCACATACAAGCTCTTGTCGTGTGAATCGATGTGATTCAAAAGTTACTCTCTCCAGTGACTTGCATTGATTAATATACAATTTTTCAATTTTACTAGAGAGACATAAAAGACATTCAAGTTTTGAGCAGAGACTCAAGTCAAGGACTAGAATTCTTTTAAGATGATTATAATTAGGTAACGTTCTAAAACGATTATTGTCTAGGTTCAAGTATTTCATAGATAACTGGTCACTAAAATCTAGAGGAAAAAAGTCAGTGTACTCAAGTTTGCAATCCTTGAGGAACAGACGCTCTATGGAAGATGGCATAGGAAAGGAAGATTTTTGTGTACATGAACTTTTTTACAAGTTCTCACATCCTGTAATATCTAAAAGAACAAGTCTCTTAAGGCGTCCAATGGTTTCACAGACATAAACGAATTTGCGATAGTTCCACATAATTAATGTCTTAAGATTGGGCATCATGTCTATGTTGCGGACTTCTAAGAGATGTGAGAGTCCTTAAGATTTAGAATCTTGAGTGAGTGAAGAACCTGTTACAAAAGTAACAATATTCATTCAGAAAAGTACATCCACACAAATCCTTTTAACACACTGAGAAGCTAAAAGTCCAAGCAGTAAAGAAAGAGGATACTAAATTCCTTACAGTTGTAATTTCAAATGCTTCCAAGAATCTATCGCTCATATCTAAAGCAACCAATTTCCTCATGGATAAGCAAGAAGGTACAATTTTCAAGTGAAATCCAATCCAGCACAGACATAATAAATCCTTTGAAATGTTCGTGTAGGATCCACTAAGTTGCACATATTTGAGGTAAACCAACTTTAGCTTATACATATTTTTGAATGAATCTATCTTGAGGTCCAGTTCCTACAAGTTAAGATGAAATGAGTTAGCATACTAATCTTATCATGAAATTAATTGTACCAACATGTATGAAATGTATTTTCTAGAGGAAGAAATATATCACATTTATGATTTATTTATGTATATACCAACATAAGACTTCACTTTCTACTTCTTTATTACCTCCAATGCGATGTTTTCTCTGGCCAACATTTGCTTGTCAAGTGCTAGGCATTCTACTTTTTTTGAACCCTAAACAGAAAGAGGAGGAAATTGTATACCACATAAATTAGAAGGGTCATAAATGGAAAATTAGGTTCAACAATAAGCCTCTTATCGTTTCATTACTCAACAAATCATAAGATTCATCATAAGATTCACTATTCCACCAACTCTACTACATTTTGCAAGGTCTTCGGGTGATTCTTTATGTACAATGAATCTCCCCATCTCTTGAAGCAATGGATGCATCAAGAGTGTTTGGTTTGATGAAATGGAAAGAAGGAAACTTTTAGTTAAAGTATTTAAGGAAGATACTGCAAAGCAATCACGTTCGAATATTTTAACCACATAATCCATGTCTGCACCATTGAAAAAACAAGGAATATGCAAAAACAGATTTTTTTTTGAGTTGTCTGGTAACAAGTCGTAGCTAGTAATAAGCATCATCACAAGTATATAAGCATTTCCAATCACCAAGTAACAATCAAAAACAATATAAGAAACACCATTCACTTGTCAAAATTTTCATAATATGAAAATCATGAAGTGGAACACAATGATGTGTTAGTACATAAAGAAAAACCTAGAAAATTAAAAAAATATAAAAAGAAAATCCTAGAAAATTAAAAAAATACAAAGAAAATCTTAGAAAAATAAAAAATAACTTAGAATTTTAAAAGATAAACTAGGACCCTCCTATTGAGGTGGTGGATGAGCAAGAGCGTTGATTCGCTCTAGGATATGGTTGAGGATGAACCTAATTTCATCTTGGAGCTCATAGACCATCACCCGGGTCCGTTTGCTAATGTGGGCGGTCCGCTCACAATTTGAGCAACCGTGTCTAAGTGGGTAATATGGTTCATGATTTTGTGGTGGTGGAATGGTGGAGTTGTTGGTGTTGGTGGTTGGAGTGATTAGGGAGGCTAGCAAAGCATTTAACATTTGCATAGTTTCACTAAGGTGAGAGTCCACCATATGTGAGAAGTTGTGGAGATGGTTTAGTTCGACTTCTATCTCCGCTTTAGAATGTGGGTGATCTTCCCGCATGGATTCATCGATGTCCTCTATAAGAGGAGACAAGGATGTTGGAGGTAGGGCATGGTCCCATACAAAGGTCCATGAATGTCATTGTGAATAGGATGGAAAAGACGAGGTTGAGGCCCTAACGGGGCGTTTGGGTCAAAGGATGGACATGGAGACTCATGAGCTATTCGGCTCAATTGTACCAAGGATGGTAGTGGAGGTGGATTATTGGGCCTAGGAGGCAAGTCCTCCAAAAATGGGTATGGAGATGTAGGTGGTGTAGAGAATAGCTCTAATGGTATGAGAGTTGGAGATTTAAGAGGTGTTGGTGACTTGGATGTTTGGATGGGAGCCGGTGGCTGATAAGGATTTAAAAGGTACCTTTTTGAGGGGTCATTTAAGCCCTTAATCGATCACTTTTGTATCCGTTACTACTTAATTTCGTTCCTTTTCACTTTTTAGGTCTCTTGAAGGCAAATTGTTGGAATGACACTTATTCGGACGAAAGGGGTGAATATCTGAGAAAATGGCCAAAGTCAAGAATCGAGACGGTCAGGCTCTGGGCCCGAAGGGGCGGTCGGAGTTCTACTTGTGACGCCGTCGGAACATGTTTTGTGACGACTCGAGAGAGCAAATTGACATTTTCAAGTGACATCGGGTTTTAAAAAGAGTAGGCGTCGCATTTCAGACGGCCTAGATTTGATCGAACGACGTCGAGACTGAAGGAGATGGCGTCCGCAGTCATAAGGTGGCCGTCACAATGCTAACGTGGCCAAGACGAAACCCTAATGAGGCGACCAACGGCGTCACAATTAAAGAGTGGCGAGTCGCGTTTGTAACACTATATATAGAATCCGAATTTTTAGTTTTCGATGTGTAGTTTTGTGGAGTAAAAACCTAAACCGAACCAAGGCTGTCTTGTACAGTATTTTAGGGTTCCATACCCTATCTTACATCAAGATAAGTGTTTTACTTCATTAATTTAATCATGTCTTCAATTGATTGTGTGTATGCTTGCATGTTCCCCATGTCCGGCTAATTTACTTGTGTCTTTGCTTAGGTAATATGAAACTTAGTTATTGAATATTGATTGGTTGTCTCTTATCTTAATTGTGATTGACCTAGTATTGCGATAGGTCATTCGTTGTGTTGATAATGCTTGATTAATCTTTGTTGAACCTTAGTTTATAATTACCTAGAGTAATTGTAGGCTATACATCCAAAGAATACCTTAGAGTTAAAGTTTATAAATCCTAGAGATTTTGTAGTCATTAACCTTTGGTAGCTTCAAAGAGTTAGGGATAAACGTATACCCTACGACCTTAGAGACCTACGCGATTAAGAATAAGGGCGTGACAATTCAACCATCAATAGGAGATAACTAGGGAGTAATAAAGCCTAAGCAAATATATTTTTAATCATCATACGAGCACACAAAAATAGACATAGACTCACCTTAGTTAATTAGATAATTAGATAGTAGAAGTAATCGGTAGAAATACCAATCCCCAAATCCAAACCCGAGATTACGTACCTTTCCATTTCCTAAAAACATAAAAAGATAAAAATAATCTTCCTCAACCCCAACCTTAGCGTAGTAACTTCTCACTAGCATTCCTATTCCCCTATAGAAGGATATCAATTCCCGTGGCTTACCCTAATACTACACTACAACGATTAGGTTCACTGCCTAGGGTGTTGAAAAACTTTCTCGACGAAAGGAAGTTCCTTTGACCCCGAACGCGTTGTGTAAGCGTATCAAGTTTTTGGCACCGCTGCCGGGGAATAGAATAGCTAGTTAGATTTTCACCTCGTTTAGGTTTCCTTTCTTGATTCCTATCAAGTAAGCTTTTTCTCATTTTTAGCTTCCTTGTAGTCTATCCTCCTTCTTTGTGTTTGTGTTAAGTAAACCCCTTTTCATTTGTCGCTATGGCAAGTGAAGTTGCATTTGAATCATTAACAAATGAGAACAATTGAATTTCTTGAGAAAGGATTGCTTTTATTGTTCTAATGAATTTGTGAGTGATCTTAGAGATATCCAAAGGAGACGGGTGTAAGGTTGGATGGATTTGATAAATTTTGTGCTTTTGTGGCTTCTATTCAACGATCATTGTTAGAATCAACTCCTTTTAGTAAGACCCTCTGGAAAATTTTTGAGAAAAGTCTCCTAAGCATAAACCATCAGTTGTCACAACTTGAGGAAATGGATAAGAAGGATTTATCTAACCTTAGGCATCATGATCAAAAAGACCTAGTTTTTAAGAACATGGAACCTAAACCGAACAAGATTGTGAGATGGTTATAGTTGAACTACCTAGTTGCATGCGTGGGATAGATTTCACCAAAACATATGACACGCGAGAGGAATCCTTTTGGCAAATAGAACATAGTGATCAAATTTTTGAGAATGATTCTTATGAATCGGACCAAGAATTTGAAATGGCTAAAAAAGGATTTGAGATACTTAGGAGTGTATTTGGGTTAGATCATACTAAAACACATGATGAACATTTAGGAGATCTAGATATAATGGAGAATGAGGTGGAAACTCCAAGCCCACAAGCCCTACCTTCACTTGAGGAACACATAAGCCTATAACTTACAGGAAGAAGTAGAAGAGACTATAGGAACCCTGATTGATATAGAACCTTTGGACCAAACGCCACTAGAGAATCTAGGTTTAGATGCTTGTTTTCATGACCTCTCTCGTAGTCCTAGGGAAGTTCATAGTTTTGATGAACCGGAGCCTCAACCAAAAACCTTACCCAATTTTCCATCTTTAGATGTGAATCTTGGAATTGAATTAGGCCCCAATCCACCCATCAAAATAAATAGTCCAGGTAGTTTCTTGATAAAGGTGGTAGAATCTAGGCCATGTAGAGTGGAAGCTAATATAGGAGTAACCCATGACCTTACACACTTATATCACCCATTCATGGTTGATAGCAAAAAACATTATGGGTTTAAATCGGGTTTATTAGGTCAAGATGGATCCTTAACTAAGAATCTTTTGAAGTTGATAGAAGATGATCCATTTTTAGGAGAGATATTTGATTCACCCGCTACACCCATAAAATTAGGTAAGGTTATAATGAATGGAGCACACCCCTTTGAGGATATAAATCACCCATCACCCTCTCCTCACGTAGGAAATTTCCACCCTAAGGGTGTGTATCGCTACTATCACCCGCACTTAAGCTTAAGTGTAAAAAAAACTTCCCCTTTATCCGTTAAATAAGGGTAGAGTCAAGCTCGTGACTCGAACAAAAACAAGCGCTTCTTAGGAGGCAACCCATGTGTTATTTGTTTTTCATTTTTATTTGTGTGTCATATATCGTTTCATTATTGTATGTTCTCATGTTTGAATTTGTAAAAATGCTTTATTTTGTCTTTAACCTCGTCTTAATTACATATAAAGGTATTTTACATAAGGTGTAGTGTAGGGAGGATTACACCGCGTTTTCAAAAAGCGTGAACATGAGAATTCCAATTAATTAAAAGATATACATGTGTGTTTGTTCGAGTCAAATGCTTGTATCGAGACATAATGGATGTTTTGGGGAAATTTTCCAGATTTTAAAGATAAAATGTTCCGAATTTTTTCTAGAAAATTGCAAACCGGTTTACTGTCGGGGATAACTGGCGGCATCGGATCGCAACTGGCGGCGTCGGGAGGAGTAAAGCGACTTTAACTTTTTCGTTTTCGTGCTACTTATAAATTTTTGGAATTTTCCAGGTCTTAATTTTCCAGAAAATCTATAAACATCCATTCCACAAGAATTATATCCTAGTTTAGTAGAGTCATATATATATATATATTGTTACCACCAATTTTATGCGAAGGTTTCGTTTGTTTTCTTCAAAGTGTGCAGGTTTAATTTATCAAGAAGAAGATACATAAGATGAGAAGGAGCTTTTCACGCAAACATTCTTCTTGAAGAAAGATGTAACCACTACTTCACACACGGATCCTACCGAGCTAATCAGGGGAGTACTAGTTTCTTTCGTTTTAATTACCTTCCATTATCATAACTTTGATACTTTCGGGGAACATTGGGGACAATGTTCAGTTTAAGTGTAGGGAGGAAAAATAAAACGGGAACTTTGAAACTATGCTTATCCTTGAATATTTGCTTTGTGTAATAAACCGTGAGAAATATCGGTTAGGGTAATTTTGGCACCAAATTTAAATTTTTTCATGATATATAAGAGTGGGCCATTAGTCTTAATAAAGCGTCTCATGGATAGGAAATTATATGACTAGCACAAAAACCCTTTACCACTTAAATTCCACCCAAAATGTGAGGATCGCCCTTAGATTTGTAGGAATTAAAGCATTCATCTTTAATGCTTAAAGTGTGAACCGGTAGTATAATAGATTCTAGAACTTGTTTTGTGATGCATCCCGAGATCGCTAGTAAGACTACACTTGTGTAGTTAGGAATAACTAAATGATAAGAGGCATTAGGATAACCCTTGTTTGATACCGGTAATATAATTACTTCTTCCACCTCGGTTGAGTAATTCCCCCACACCTTTGCGTTGTACTCATCTTTAGTACACGATACCCCTAGTTAACCCCTCATAGCCTATCCTTTTCGCGGTTCTCGTGATGTTTCAGTTTTCTGGAATGTCAATGAAGAGCATTGTTTACAATCCACCCCCAAATGTACACCCAAATCGCCTTAGCATACCTTGTATGCACTCACTTTTAGTGCATTATTGTTATCATACTAAACCCTTAGTTCAATTATCCAGTTACTTGCATAAGTTGCTAAGTCGAGTCATATCCTTTGTACACAGTTTTGGGACGATTGGGACTCATGGGAAAAGTTAAATTTTATGAAATGACAGGAAGGGAAAGTTAAATTCAAATTCCCTTTATTTGCGTAATAATGTACTCCAAGTGTTTTGATCTTTTCAATTCGGGTCAAATTAGTGTTAGAGTAATAAAAACTCAAGTGTACGGATGTGCCTATAAATCCTTATTATTTTGATGTTATCGTAGAGGATGGTAGAGTAAAAGTGTATGAAAAAAAAATTGAAAAAAAGAGAAAAAGAAAAAATAATGTTGAAAAAAAAATGAAAAAAAAAAAAAAAAAACATACGGGCTACCATCCTATATCTATCTTTAAGTTTATGTTTGTTTGTTTCAGTTATCTAGAGTCGAGAGTGTTGAGTCTTGGCTTAGCAACGCCATTATTCGCATGCTTGTAACATAAAGATTTTTGACTTGCCACCACTAAATCGCATCCCACCAAACCCTTTGTTTCCATACTGTAAGCCTAACGTTACAACCCTTTGAAAGACCTCTTGGATAGTCTTTCCTATGTGCTTACGCCAAAGCGATGGAGGTTTGATCTAGTCTCAAGCCTATGGTAATCTATGTACTAGGACCGGTTAATGAGTGTTTATCTTCCATTTCAACTTGTTATATTTCATATACACCCGAGAGATGTGAGTATCCAAACACCCCATGTGAGGTGCTATTAAGTAATTTCCGTGCTTGTTATGACTTTTTTGGGGCTTATATGTGTTGTGGATCGTTCTAAACTAATGCTTCATGACCCCTAACTTATAAATCAATTGGCTAATCGCACATTTACTTGAGGACAAGCAAATACCAAGTGTAGGGATATTTGATAAGGATTTTAAAGGTACACTTTTGAGGGGTCATTTAAGCCCTTAATCGATCACTTTTATATCCGTTACTACTTAATTTCGTTCCTTTTCACTTTTAGGTCTCTTGAAGGCAAATTGCTGGAATGGCACTTATCTGAGACGAAAAGTGGCGAATATACGAAGAAAATGGCCAAAGTCAAGAATCGAGGACACTTTCCAGCTTTGAGGCGAAGGGGCAGCGTCGGGTTCTACTTGTGGCCGCCGTCGCAGTTTGTAACACTATATATAGAATCCGAATTTTTAGTTTTGGTTGTGTAGTTTTGTGGAGTAAAACCTAAACCAGACAAAACGTCTTATAGAGTATTTTAGGGTTCCATACCCTATCTTACATCAAGATAAGTGTTTTACTTCATTAATTTAATTATGTCTTCAATTGATTGTGTGTATGCTTGCATGTTCCGCATGTCCGGCTAATTTGCTTGTGTGTTTGCTTAGGTAATATGAAACTTAGTTATTGAATATTGATTGGTTGTCTCTTATCTTAATTGTGATTGACCTAGTATTGCGATAGGTCATTCGTTGTGTTGATAATGCTTTATTAATCTTTGTTGAACCTTAGTTTATAATCACCTAGAGTAATTGTAGGCTATACATCCAAAGAATACCTTAGAGTTAAAGTTTATAAATCCTAGAGATTTTGTAGTCATTAACCTTTGGTAGTTTCAAATAGTTAGGGATAGCGCATACCCTACGACCTTAGAGACACAAAGCGATTAAGAATAAGGACGTGACAATTCAACCATCAATAGGAGATAACTAAGGAGTAATAAATCCTAAGCAAATACATTTTTAATTATCATCTGAGCACACAACAATAGACATAGACTACACACTTAGATAATTAGATAGGTAGATTGTAAAAGTAATCGGTAGAAATACCAACCCCAAATCTAAACCCCAAATTCGTACCTTTTCATTTCCTAAAACATAAAAGATAAAAATAATCTTCCTCAACCCCAACCTTGCGTAGTAACTTCTCACTAGCATTCCTATTCCCCTAGAGAACGATATCAATTCCCGTGGCTTACCCTAATACTACACTACAACGATTAGGTTCACTGCCTAGGGTGTTGAAAAACTTGCTCGACGAAAAGGAAGTTCCTTTGACCTCGAGCGCGCTGTGTAAGCGTATCAGTGGTGGAGAGATAGCAATGGGAGTTTTTGTTGGTGGTGGAGTGGTGACTACAATAGGTGATTTTGGAGGTGGTGTAGGAGTGGTCAAAGTAATAAAATTCTCATCTCTTATGGGATATGAGATGGTTAGGGGAGAGGAATCGGAAGATGAGCTAATGTTGACAAAGCAACATGGTCTAACACTCATTCTAGCCGTTTTCTTGCAAAGTTTGTTTGATAGAGAAGAGGTGGATGACTTAGTCATTTTTGCTTAAGCTTGTTCTAGTAGAAGATGAGAGAAATTGGAAAGGTGTGAGGATGATCATCTTAGAAGGTTTTAATTTATAGGATTATGAGATTATGGAGAAATGTGTTTGATTTGATGTTAAACCATAGATGAAAGAAGTTTCTAATGATTTGGATGTGTTTTTAGTGCTAGTCATATCATCTAAGTCAAGCCATACAAGAAGGATGGAGTGAAAAGACAAAGATATGCAATAAATATGTTCTAATGATTGTAGGATCTTGAGAACCAGATCACCCACGGATTACAAGGAACTAAATTTTTGGTTCCTTCCTTTATGAAAAAGGGTTCCTTGGGTGAGTTTTTGAAATTTTGAATTTTGGTGGGAAATGGATATCCTATATGTCTAAGTGTGTTAAACTAGTTCAAATATGGATAAAAACTAGTAAAATCTATCCTAGAAGCAAATTATGGTACTTTGGAATGTTGAAATTAGCGAAATTTAGAAAATTACTTGCAGTCACCATGGCACCAATTTTTACACAGGCGGAACCAAAATTTTGGTGTGGTTTGAATGCATCTCTGGTCACGTGACACCAAGGCAATCCCATGGTGCGAATTCTTCAAAAAATTTTAGTGCCGTCGAATGTTTCTTAAAACATATGGTAACATTTCTATCTAGGGAACAATAAATAATATGGAACATTGATTTTCAACAAGGGCTAATGATTTTCACATATAAGTGAAAATGGGTAAAATTTAATAACACCCGTGTGATATCCCCCTGTATGAACCGGTTAGCATACATCAATGTTTCAAGTTTTATCATCCTACAAAGTAAAAACACCCAAATAATATCATACATCATTGTTTTTGTCTTGTTCCAAACACTCCCTTAAACCTCACTTATCTAACGTTTTTTAAATATTTGTCATCATCCTTCCAAGGCACTTGAACATCCTCTTGGTTTGCTTGAACTCCGCCGATTCATTCTCAATCTCAGGAAGAGATGCATAATACTCATGAGGTTGTAGCCGAGAGTTGGGGAGACCGTCTTCGGAGCTATTTGATGATGATGATGATGATGATGATGATGAAGGAGTTGGAGGTTTTGGCCTTTTACCTTTTACCTTAGTCTTGGACACTGCTTCCATTCACTCAAGAGGCACAAATATGTGAGGGATGAGAGAATAATCTAGCTTCAACCATTTTGGACTTGGTGGAATGGGTGCAAATGCTCTATAGAATACGGTGAGTATCCCGTATGGAAGAGCAATGAGAGCTTAGTAGGGATATCTACCATTCTCTAACAGCGTAGTAAGCTAAGATGAATGGTTGACAGTGGACAAGTTGTAGAGCATGTGACAAAGCGCAGCATTGATATGGTCTCTATTTCCTATGGTGCTAATGACATTGGCTCTAAGGAGTTTCTCCACTTTTGAATCGGACTCGAGCTTATTGAGTTCTATACCGTATGTATCTCGGTTGACTTCCTTTCCCGCTCGAGTGAAACGGGTTGGTGCTACCCTTTCATTAAAGAGGTGCTCATGAATGACGTCCTTGTCTACCAAAAGAGTTTGGTAGGGAAGAGAGCGGTCATAGATAGCATCAAGGATAGTGAGTGACCACTTATCCGAGTAAACACATGTAGCACGGCAAAGAATTCCTAGAACTTAAGCAAATTGGTTTAGATAAATGGAGTAGTCATTTTGATTGATCCTAAACCTAAGAGCCATTTGATTATCCTCATTTGTGAAAGAGACAACACTAGCATATAATTCTAGGACAAACCTAGGACAAATTGGTTCATCAATGTCAAGGAGACAATCGAATTTGATAGTGGCTAGTTCTTGACGGAGATTAGTTTCGTCGATAAAAGAGGAATGAATGGTCCTACCATTGGAAATACCTTTCTCTAGACTCTTAAAGATTTCAACTTGTTCTTTGGTGAGGCCCTTGGTTTTGTGATGTTGAGGGATGTAGTTAAGAGTGTCCTTGTGGTCGTAAAATTTTCGCGGCTACCATGTTTTGTTCCTATGAGCAAGAATTTATAAGTTTTAGTAAAATGAAAAAAACTTAGCGTTTTGTTCTAGTGTGTGCCTATATGAAAACAATTTGGAGTTGCGGTTATCTCGACTCATTTTATGCATAAAATGGTTTTTAATTGGGGTGTTTGCCAAAAGTGAGATAACCAAGCGCTCCTAATTCAATGTGGCTTCATTTGAATATACCCGGGAATGCATATTACTTATGCATTACCTTTAGTATTCAAGAGACATTTATGCAAGTGATGAAAAATTACGTTTCTGTTTGTATTAACAATGAAAAATTGTTTTCCTACAAGTGAGAAGCTTTTCAAAATTTTGACATGGGGTTTTTGTTTAATTAGAATAATGCCTTATAGTAATTATCTTTTAAGTATTTGGAAACATGATTAGTTTATGCAATTTGACAATGTAGTACATAATTTCAGTAACTAGTTATGCAATTTACCAATTGAGTTCATGTTTTGTACAAGAATATACATAATCCCCATGTAATGGTTTTGTGCATAAATTAGAATCCTAGACTCAGAATTAAGAGAAGTAATGTAGTTAGGATACTTACAATAATGTTTTCTTCAGTGATTAGTGGGAGAAGAAACCTTAATAATGAGTTAGGTATGTTGTTGGTTCATTTTGGTAAAGTGAATTGTGAAGAAGAAGATGTTTTGTATTTAGAACATTTACTCTTGTTGTCACCGGACCGGACGGACCCAAATTTTTGGTTCCGATCCGTTTGGTCGTTTGGTCTTGAGTGAAGAACGATGTGATTTAAGCTAATTTTTTTTTTTTTTTTTTTTTATTATTTTTTATTTATTCTAAGGTTTAGGCTATGTTTTAACTACATTTTTGGTTCCATTAATCCTAATCCAAGTCTAAGAAGATTAAATGGTTCTCGTTTGAGAGGTTTAGTTAGGATGTCGGCAATGTTATCTTTGGAGGATACTTTCTCAATTGAGATGTTTCCTTTTTGAACATTGTCGCGAAAGAAGTGATGGTGGATTTCAATATGTTTCGTTCGAGCATGTTGGGCGGGATTTTCTTGAGATCAATAGCTCCTTTGTTGTGCATAAAGTATAGAGATATCATTGAGATGAATTCCGTGTCGGCGAGCTTGCTTTATCGAAAGAGCTTGTTGACATGCTTTTTGAGAGGCATATTGAAGCCCGATAGTTGAGATAGCTAGAGGCCGTTTGTTTCTTTGCAAACCATGAGGTGAGACAATGTCCAACAAAAGTACAAATATCACATGTACTTTTTCTATCGACATAGTCACAGGCATGGTCGAATCGGCACACTATAGTTTCTACACCATTTCTTTGGGATACCATAATCCTAAACATATGCGTTCCCTTAATGTATCAAAATATCCGTTTCAAGGCTTCTAAGTGTGATGCTTTGGGATCTTGTTGAAAGCGAGCACATAGACAAACACTAAACATAATAATCGGTCTACTAGCAGTGAGATAAGAGTAGCTAGATCATTCCTCTATATTTAGTGTTATCTACCGATTCACCTTCCTCATCCTTGGTGAGTTTTGTGTCCGAGGACATGGGTGTTTTAGTTGGTTTTGAGTCTTCAAGACCAAATTTCTTAAGCATATCTTTTATGTATTTAGATTGGTTAAAGAATATGTCATCTTCTAGTTGTTTAATTTGAAATCCTAGGAAGAAGTTTAACTCACCCATCATACTCATCTCAAACTCATCGTGCATGATTTTAGAAAAATCATCACATAGCTCTTTTCAAGTTGATCCAAATATGATGTCATCAACGTATATTTGAACTATAATAATGCGTGATTCCCTTTTCTTGGTAAAGAGTATTATCTCTTGATCCCATGGTATATTTGTGTTCTACTAAGAAAGTCTTAAGTCGTCGTACCAAGCTTTTGGTGCATCCTTAAGTCCGTATAATGCCTTCTTAAGTTTGAAGACATGATGTAGTCTTTCAAAGTCGGTAAAACCGGGAGGTTGAGCAACATATACTTCTTCGTTAATGAACCCATTTAGGAATGCACTTTTAACATCCATTTGAAATAACTTAAAGTCATGAGCACATGCATATGCAAGTAAGATTCTAATAGACTCGAGCCTAGCTAACGATGCATAAGTTTCGTCGTAATCAATCACTTATTTTTTATTATAACCTTGTGCGACAAGCCTAGCTTTGTTTCTAGACACTACACGGGTTTCATCCATTTTATTTCGAAAAAACCCATTTCGTTCCAATTATAGTTTGATTTTTAGGTTTTGAACTAATTTCCAAACATCATTTCTAACAAATTGGTTTAGCTCTTCTTGCATATGATTACCCAAGATTCATCTTTTATTGCTTCGTTTATGTTTTTGGTTCAATGGTTGATACAAAGCAAAAGTAGTTACTTTGATTTTGGGCTTGTGATCTTAATGTTCTTTGATTTAGTTGTCCTATGACTTTTTCTAAAGGAAGAATTTTGGATTCTTTGATGTTTATAATTTTATTATTTAATGGTTTATCTTCCTTGTCATTTTCAATTATTTCTTGACTTTCAACTGAGTCATTATCTACCAAGGGTGATGTCTTAGAGGGAGGTGGACTTTCGTTGAATCTTATGTTCAACGATTCCTCGACTCTCATTGTTTCTTTGTTTAAAACTATGTATGCTTTTCTAGTTTATGAGTAACCAAGAAACACACCTTCATAAGACTTTGGGTCAAATTTGGTGAGATAGTCTTTGGTATTAAGAATTAAACATTTACACCCAAATACTCTAAAATATCTTAAAGTCGGCTTTTTGCCTTTATATAAATCATATGGTGTTTCGTTCAAGAAATGACGTATTAAAACTCTATTTAAAATATATGTAGAAGTATCAACGGCGTTACACCAAAACTTTTGAGGTATGTTTTGTTCCTTAAGTATTGTTCTACTCATTTCTTGAATAGTTCTATTTTTATGTTCTACAACTCCATTAGATTGGGGTGTTTGAGGAGCCGAGAAGTTATGTGTTATGCCATTTGTATCACAAAAGTTTCCAAATTGTGTTTCATTGTCGAACTCGCGACCATGATCCGTTCGGATCGACACAATGTTAACACCTAGTTGATTTTGAATTTTCTTACTAAGTATTTTAAATTTATCAAAAGTTTCATTTTTAGTTTTCAAAAACATTGTCCAAGTGAACCTTGAGTAATCATCTACTATAACTAAAGTGTAGAGGTTTCCTCCATAGCTTCTTATAGCGGATGGACCAAACAAGTCCATATACAAAAGCTCTAGGCATTTAGATGTGGAAACCATGTTTTTAGCTTTATGACTACTATGAATTGGTTTACCTATTTTTCAAGCGTCGCAAAAGTGTTGATCATATTTCAATTTTGGTAGGTTTCTAACTAGCTCTTTTGAGGATAGATTTTGGATGAGTCTCATATTAGCATGACCTAATCGTCTATGCCAACGAGTAGAGTTATCATCTAAGGTTGTTAGGCATAGTTTGTCTTTAGATGTTCTATCTATTTTCATGACATATATGTTATTTTTCCTAACTCCTTTAGCTATGGTGATACCATCTTTTTAGTATTTTACTACCATTTTCTTCAAATAGTACTTTATACTTTTTATCACATAGTTGGCTAATACTAAGTAGATTAAATCCTAACCTATCAACATAAGAAACATTTTCAATAGTTAGGGAGTTATAAGCGATCGTACCTTTGCCAATGATTTTGCTTTTGAGATTTCTACCAAAAATGACATTACCTCCGTCATATTCTTGGTATGTTGAGAAGAGCATTTTGTTGCCCGTCATGTGTCTTGAGCATCCACTATCTTTGATCCATTCAGGGTTCTAATCGACTTTCAAGCATACCTATGACACAAATAACTCAAGCGTTTGGTCCCCAATATCTTATGGGTCCGTTTGGGTTAAACATACCATTTACTTGGTTCATGTATGGAAATGATGGGTAAGGGTTCCATGGCATGTAATTTGGAGTTTCATATGGTCTAGGGAAGTTTTGATTCCAACCGGCATGTTGATAGTTAGGTTGTATGTTGTGGTTGCTCTTGGGAAAGGGGCATTTGGCAATAGGTGTTTTAGGCCGTTGTTGAGTAGTTTTAGATCTAAATTCATTTTTAGCAAGTCCTACTCCTAATGTAACAGCAGGTTTTAGTTTAACAATATCCTTGGTTTTCTTTGTTACCTTGACAAATTCACTATGGTCCGTTTTACAAACATACGTCATCTTTGGGTCACTACGGCACAAATTTGTCAACAGACGGAACCATTTTTTGGGTCGTATGATCCGTCTTTATCTTACTTGCGGATGTATTCCATTTTGTTTTTGTTCTTTTGACGTTTGGTTTGACTATTTGGAATTTGTACTTCATTAAAACCTAATCCACTTGTGTTTCCTGGTATTTTTTTGAATTCTAACTATTTCATCGGCACAAGAATGTTTTTGTTAAATCTTATAAATTTAGAGTTATGTTCAATGAGCACTTCTTGTGTGAGTTTTAGCTTTTCTATTTCAAGACTAAGCTCTTGACATGATTTGCAATCGTCATCATTTGCTTTCCCTTTTTCTAATCGTTTTGCCTTTTCTTTTAACTCATAAATTTCGTTTTCTAAAAATTCCGTTTTAGTCTTTAAAAACTTGTTTTTAGTTATGATTTTTAAGCTAAGCTCACACAATTGATTATATTGTTTTTGCAAAGTGTCATCATCAATAGAAGAATAAGATCAGTCGGAATGTACCTCATTTGATTCATGTGCCATTAGAGCGATCTCATCCTTGCTTTATTCTTCATCATCTTCACTATCACTTCAAGCACCACTTACAAAAGCTCGTTGAGTTTTGCTTTTAGGTGGCTTGGGCAATCTCCTAAAGATGACTTGTATCACGCATCTAAAGCACTTCCTTTCACCTTTTCCCTTTGTCATCTCGGTCTTTTTGAATGGCTTCTTTCATCTCGGGGTTTGCCTTACGAACTTTCCTCTTCTTCAAAGAACTTTTGAAATCTCTAACGGTATAGCATCACTTATATTCACTATCAGAGCAAGATTCATCATCATAACTAGATTCGTTCTTGCCTTTAGAGCAGCAGGATTTGACTTTCTCTCTTTTCTATGATGATCTCCGAATCTTTTGTCCATCACCATTTAGGTGTACTTTGAGGGTTTCCCGATTAGCTCGTCAGTGACATTTTGAGAGATCTTTTGATTTCTCAATAGCCGTCACTTTTCTCTTCACTTAGGATGGAGTGCTCTAAGAAATTTCGACAAAAGTTCTTACTACAGGAAAGGTTTCATCAAGTGCTTAAAGAGAAGTAATAATAGTATTAAAGCGAGCAAATCCACAATCAATGATTTCATCTTCAGAGATAACAAATTGTTCATATTGTTGAATAAGAAGATCAATTTTGTTATCCTTGACTTGTGAATTTCCTTAATGTGTAATAATCAAAGATTCCTAAATCTCTTTTGCGGTTTCACACATAAAAATTCTTTCACATTCTTTTCTATGTAAAGCATTATAAAGCATCATTTTAGCTTCATTATTTTTAGCTATTAGTTTCTTTTGATCATCACTAGAAATATCTTTTGTTGTAGGACTAAATTCTCATTTGATGATAACAAACCAAATATCTATATCTTTTGACTTTACATATGTTTCAAAACGGTTTTTCCAATAGATAAATCCATTGGTTTCAAAGAGTGGTGGTCTTTGCATAGATTGCCCTTCTTTAAAGTTTTTG
The DNA here is from genome assembly GCA_910596185.1 of Chrysanthemum makinoi. Classification (NCBI taxonomy): domain Eukaryota; kingdom Viridiplantae; phylum Streptophyta; class Magnoliopsida; order Asterales; family Asteraceae; genus Chrysanthemum; species Chrysanthemum makinoi. The sequence goes on along the minus strand of OU343221.1, from coordinate 144,886,409 downwards.
GAATCCATGGATCGTTTCAAGTTTATAAAATACAATATATTTTAGAAATTCTTGAGCAACGAGGCTCTGGTACCAATTGTGAAAAACTAGAAGGGGGGGGGGTAATAGTTTACCGATTAAAATCTTTGTTTTGAAATTTATTGTAATGATC
>OU343221.1:144754613-144886158 GCA_910596185.1 Chrysanthemum makinoi | reverse complement strand
TATCATCTATACCATAAGCACTTGTGGTAGGTGCTTAGAAGCCAAGATTAGAAGCATTAGTGAAAGGTGGTTAGAAGTCAAGACGAGAAGCATTGGTAAAAGATGCTTAGAAGTCAAGACACAAGACATTAGTAAAAGGTGTCTTGTAGATCTAGTCAAAGGCATTAGTGAAGGTGCCTTAGATGTACATTCGATATGGTGTGTTTCGATGTACAAGATAGAATAGTTTTAGATCCAAGGATATTGATATCCTTGATGATGTTGTAAAGGAGTAGATCTCCTTTGGGATTAGTCGTTGGTGTAGTGTGGTAGTAGTTCTTCCATTGCAATGGAACTAGGTGCTTAGCCTAGTACCTAATAAAGGGTAAGCGACGTTGTGAAGGTGTAGTTCACCTTGGAGTGAAAGAACTAGGTACTTAGCCTAGTACCTTAAAAGGGTAGGCTTAATGTTGTGTAGGTGTGGTTCACCTTGGAGTGAAAGAACCCGGTGGTTAGCCTAGCACCTAAAAAAGGGTAGGCGACGCGTTGTGAAGGCTTCTCCGCCATAAGGAGATTGGTGTAGTGATTACGAAAACTCGAGTAGGTGACTCGGGGAGTGGAGTAGGGCAAGGAAGGTGACCTTGTAGATGAACCACTATAAATACTTGCGTTGTGGTTTTGTGCTTCTTACTCTTATCTTTTCATTACTTACCTTTATATGCTTGTTTATCAACATCCAACACACACATCCAAATAGATTGACATAAGTCGATCTAAATAGATTAAAAGGAAGTTTTAATTGGTAAAACTTTTCAACCCCCCCTTCTAGTTTTCCACAGATGACTTGGAGGAGATGGACATAAAGTGGCAAATAGCTCTTCTTAGCATGAGGGCTAGGAAATTCTACAAGAAGACTGGCAAGCCAATTCATATAAATGGTAATGAAACTGCAGGGTTTGATAAAAAGAAAGTAGAGTGTTTCAACTGTCACAAGTTGGGGAATTTTGCTAGAGAATGCAGAAGACCAAGGAAGCAGGACAATAGGTCTACTTGGTACAAGAAAAAGAAAGAACCAATTGTGGAGGAACCAGAGGCAATGCTGGCAATTGATGGTGTGAGCTATGATTGGAGTTTTATGGCTGATGGACAAGAGGAACAACCTTCAAATGCTGATTTTATTGCTTTCTGTAACATGCTCTCATGGCCTCTCTCGACTCGAGGTACAAAACTTTGAAAGTTGTTCTAAAACATGTTGGGCTTCTAGAGAATGTGAAAGGCTTAATGAATTATATGACAACCAAAGAACAGTTGTTTTGTCGCTAATTATAATGTGTCAAACCTTAGAAGAGGCATATATGTATTAGAAAAACAACTAGAGCATTATAGAGCAAATGAGACAAAATATAATGATGATTAGGTTGTTCTAAGAAGAGAGTTAGATCATAAGATAGCAGTGAATGAGGCATTAAAAGAAGATCTTGAAAAACTTAAAAAAATAAATGAGAATGTCAATTTATCTGTTGACACCTGTTATTATCAGTCTAAGTCAATTGATAAAATTTGGAATGCATAAATTACTACTAAAGTTAAGTCCTGTATGGGATACAATACAGGTTCCTCCACCACTAAGGGTGTTCCATCACCTCACGGCATAGATTTAGCTCATACAGGCCTAGAAGAATTTCCGGAACCTAATCTTGAATATGGTCCTCCCAAATTTGTGAAAAGTGAGGAAGAGGTTAAGCATGAATCTGATGTCTTTGAAAGTGCAAGTGACTCATCTGTGGTAGATGAAAATGTTAAAAAGAATGTAGAGGCTTCTATCCCACAAGTTGTAAATATTATTACAGAGGAACCTAGGAAACAAGTTAATCAACCTAGATCAACTGTAAGGTATGCTGAGATGTATAGAAACAAGTCATCAACTCCTAGGGGTAACCAGAGGAGTTGGAATCATGTAAAATCTCAACAACTAGATAGTGAATTTGTAATAAATAATAAAGCATGTCATATCTGTGGTAGCTTTGAACATTTACATGCTAATTGTGACTATCATATTGGGAGAAGGGAAGTTTATGGGAATAAAAGGGTGGAGTCAAACAAGTTTCAAAACAAAATACACCCTAATTCACACAGTAAAATGATCCCAAGAGCAGTTCAACTAACAAGTAGACTTAAAACTTTTGCCATCCTTTAAAATCATAACATGCACCATTTCTCAAAACACTGCATACAAGTGCAAAATCCAAAACAACTATTGTAAAATCTGCACAAACAGGGAAAAGGTCTTTTTCTAATAAAAGGGTTAAATATAACCAACAGTGGTACCAAAACTAAACTAGCAATTACCATTGCTCATCAAAAGTTCCCAGCAAGGGTTGTAAACAAGAACATGGGTAACATGGGAAATGCCGTGAAGGCCTCAGACGTTGGGAATGGAAACATAAAGGAATTACCTCAACAACCAATCCCAATGGTGTATCAATGACCTTTTATAGATATAACTATATTATATTACACGAGGCAGATCCAAGTCAATCATGGCTTGGGTCTCCAAAGGAAACTAACTTCTTTCTTATATATGCAGGAACATCCAAAGACAAAGAGATCAGATCAAGGCTACACAGATAGTGGATGTTCAAGGCACATGACTGACAACAAGTCCTATCTCAAATTTTGAATACTATGATGGATTTTGTCGACTTTGGATGTGGAGTTAATGGAAAAGTTATTGGTAAAAGGGTCATCAAAACTGGTAACTTGGATTTTGAACCTGGGTACTATGTAAAAGAGCTTAAGTATAATCTTTTTATTGTGTCACAAATGTGTGACAAGAAAAACAATGTTCTTTTTACTAAAGATATGTGTTTTGTTCTCTCTAAGGATTTTAAGATGCTGATGAAAGTCAGATTCTTCTTAAGATTCCTAGGAAAGGCAACTTATATAGCTTTGATATGAATAACATTGTTGCTAAAGATGATTATGCTTGCTTGCTTGCAAAGGACACAGTGGATGAATCCATGTTATGGCATAGAAGACTTGGTCATATTAATTTCAAAACCAGAAATAAGATTGTTAAAGATGGTTTGGTAAGAGGCTTGCCTCAGAAAAGATATGAAAATGATCAAACTGTGTTGCTTCCTTAAAGGTAAACAACACAGAGCTTCTTGCAGGTCAAAATTGGTTAACTCTATTGCTCACCCACTTCATATGTTACATATGGACTTGTTTGGTCCTACATATGTGAGTAGCTTAAATCTTAAGAAGTATTGTCTTGTTGTGACTGATGATTTCAACAGGTTTACATGGGTTTTCTTTCTTAGAACTAAGGATGAAACAACTGGCATCCTTAAGACCTTCATAAAAGAAGTAGAAAACCAATATGATATGAAAGTTAAAATCATTAGGTGTGACAATGGGACAGAGTTTAAGAATAGAGTTATGGATGATTTTTGTAGAGATAAAGGTATTAAAAGAGAATTTAGTGTAGCTAGAACTCCTCAACAAAACGTTGTTGCTGAGAGGAGAAATAGGAAACTAATAGAGGCTGCTAGAACCATGTTGGCGTGATTCAAAACTACCAATCACTTTCGGTCAAGCGTTAACACCGCTTGTTATGTGCAAAACAGGGTTTTAGTAGTGAAACCAAAGAACAAGACACCTTATGAGTTATTTAGAGGTAGACCCCTATCCTAGACTTCATGAGACCATTTGGATGTCATGTCTCAATTCTCAATACCATAGATCATCTCGAGGAAATTTGAAGAAAAATCTGATGAAGGGTATTTTGTTGGGTATTCCATGGTTAGTAAAGCTTTTAGAGTATTCAACTTAAGAACCCAAAAGATTGAAGAGAATCTGCATGTTGAGTTCCTAGAAAATAAGGTGAATGTCAAAGGAACGGTCCAGAGAGCCGCTTTGATCTTGATACTCTAACCCATACCATGAACTATGTACCTATCTCTACAAGTACACCTACTTATGATTTCGGTGCGAGTTCGAAGAGTTTCTTGATGATGATGAACCAACCAAGGATCAAGCAGATGATCAAGATGAATTCATTTTGCCACTTTGGGACTATGCAGATAATGATGATATTCCAAGGACTGGAGATGCTCAACCCTCTAATGATTTTGGAAAAGAAGGAGATAGCAATATGAACAATGTAAATCCTGAAAGCAGTGGAAATTTAGATTCCACTGCTATGCCAGAAGTTTCTACTGCAACACCATAAGTGGAAAATACAACTCTAGTTATAGAGGAAGCTCAAGCCAATGATGTTGAAATCTCAAATATTCCAAATGAGATTGCAGTTCCTCAAACTCCCCATACCTCAATTCATAAATCATATCCTCTTGAAAATGTGATTGGGGATGTAAATTTACCAGTGAAGATTAGAAGACAATCAAAATTGCCTGATGTTCATGGATGTATTAGTGAAATCTATGAATCTAAGAATCATGAAGGCAAGAATGAATGTCTTTTCATGTGTTTTCTGTCACAAATGGAGCCAAAGAATGTATACGAGGCACTTGAAGATGAAAGTTGGGTGGAAGCAATGCAAGAAGAGTTGCTCGAGTTCAAGATTCAAAAGGTTTGGGTGCTTTGCAATTTACCTCATGGCAAGAAGGTAATAGGTACAAAATGGGTGTTCGTAAACAAAAAAGGATGAAAGAGGAATTGTTATAAGAAACAAGGCTAGGCTTGTGGCTCAAGGATACACCTCGAAGGAGGGTATTGACTATGAAGAAGTGTTTGCCCCATTGCAAGAATTGAAGCAATTAGGTCGTTCTTAGCCTATGCATCCTTTATGGCTTTAAAGTCTATCAAATGGATGTAAAAAGTGCTTTTCTATATGGGCAGATTGATGAGGAGGTATATGTTTCAAAACCTCCAGGCTTTGAAGACCCTAACCATCCAAACAAACTGCATGGAGGTGGTTAAAGCTTTGTATGGCTTGCATCGTGCATGGGCCAAGAAAATGGCATCAAGCAAACATATATACAAATATAAACAAACATATACAACAATATGTGGCTGAGATACTAAGGAAGTTCAAGTTCACTGATGCAAAGTCATCCAAAGACCCTAGCAAGACATACCATCATCTAGACTAGATATTATGTTTGTAGTATGTGCTTGTGCAAGGTTTCGGTCACTCCTGTGTTCTCACACTTGAGTGTGGCGTGAAGAAGATTTTCAGATATCTTAAAGCATTTCCTAATCTGGGATTATGGTACCCTAGAGAATCTCCTCTAGAATTGGTTACTTACTTAGATAGTGACTATGTTGGAGCCAGTTTGGATAGAAAATCTACAACAGGTGGATGCCAATTTCTTGGAAATAGATTGGTGTCACTTGGCAAGAAACAAACAATGATGGCAAATTCATCAACCGAGGCGGTATGTATGGCTGCGCAAGTTGCTGTGCTCAAGTTCTATGGCTTCAAAATCAACTTTTGGACTATGGGTACAATTTTATGAATACCATCATTTATATTGACAATAGTAGTACCATTTGCATAATTAAGAATCCAATTCAACACACAAAGACTAAACATATTGAAATTAGACACCATTTTATAAGGGATTGTTATGAGAAAAGGCTAATTCAAGTTGTCAAAATCCATACCGATGATAACTATGCTGATTTATTAACAAAAGGACTTGATGTGGGTAGATTTCAAAGACTTAGTAACAGGTTTTGGAATGCTTAATCCATAAATTTTTGTGTCAAATGGTCTTTGGTGTTGAGGGGAGGTTTTTGGTACTAAATTTGTTGTATATGTTTGTATATGTTTGTATATGTTTGTATATATGTTTGCTTGTCTCACTTTTATGCAGAGAATAAGGCTAACAGTTGGAAACTAAAATGCAAGTGGTAAAAGTTACTCTCAAAGGAAAAGTAAAAAGCAGAAACTTCATTGCATTGGAACAAAAGAAGAAGTTCATTACATTCAACAGAGAGTACTAACAACCACCATCAAAACACAAAGATATAACCTAAAACAACATACACCCCTACATCCTACACAAGATACTCCATTGGCTTCTTGCCCTTGCCCTGATAGTTGTGCTTGGTCTTCTCTGTACTCTTCCTTTTGTTCTCAAAGGTTGACTGCATTTTTGGACAAGCAAGACCAAGAACTTGTGGAGGAGGCCTTGGTAGCATTGCATGCTTCTTTGGTATGGAGATTTGCTTCATGTTGGAGAGAGAGCTCCCAAATCCTTTATCAGAGCCCTTGGCAACTCCTTGGACAAGGAATAGGTCTCATCATCATCATCGATGAACTGGGAGAACTCAAGAGAAGGTGCAGTTTGATGGGCGGAGTCTTCTTTGTTGGCTTTTGAAGAAGAGCTTGTAAAGAGGGTGGAAAGTAACCTGCCCACCCTGATGCCTCAGAACATGTCTCAATCTCTATGTCAGAGGATAAATTAGAAGAGATGTCAATAATGTTGGGAATATTGCTCATGGTGAATTTTAGGGATCTTGTGCAAGTTTAGAATGTGTTTTGATAAAGATTATGATGAGCCGAGCCCCTTTTTATAGGCAAAGTCGATAAAAAGGGTTCATTAAAGGAGATATTTATTTTTACCTATTTTGGTAGGCTGAAAAGTAAATATGGATATTATCGGGTTAACTTTGGGATGATATTTCTGAATAGTGGCTTGGTTAAAAGTAACTTTGGTTAAAACAAGTTGGTTATGAATATTCTTTGTACTATACTAACACTTGCAGGTACATAACCAATCTTTGGAGTTGATCATGTGGTGTATAACGAGACACACAACAAATGGTTTTTGATTCACCATGTCTAATCCACATAAGAATCAATTAGTCCAGAGCAAACCACTACGGTAAAGAATTAACAAATCCGTTTATGGTTGATAGTTTACCAAAACTATATGGTTATCAACTCACCATATTCTATATGATTAAGAGTTGGCTAGTCCATAGCAAACGGCTCATAGTAAAGATATATCAAATCCGTTGATAGCTGGTAGTTTGCTAAAAACTATAATAAGAGCATTCCAATTTTCATATGTTTTACTTACCACGCTCTTGAAAATTTTTGTGAAAATACCACGCTAGTTCACAGCTTTCCCTTCCAGGTGTTATTTTACCACTGAACTAGTCGTTACAACTGTTGTGTCAGTAACAAACTTTTTACTAGCCGTTGAGAGTAACTGCTTTCTATACTAATAGGGTAAAATTTTTAGAAGATTATCTACTTTCCTAATTGCAATTTATTCTCTTAAGATAAATCTTTTCCTTAGATAATCTTTCTTGCGCAAAACTCTCAAACCCTAACAGTATATATCTTTTTCTCTCAATTGGTGAGTTCTTCATTCAATTCATACTAACACAACATATTTTTTCATCAAAAGATACTATGGCACCCATCACTTTTGCAGATGAGCACAACCAAGTGGCCTATTTGGAAAAGTCAGACGACAAGAGTGGCCCTGTTTTTCATCAGATTGTGGATTTTCTAAACACTACTCATGTAAGGTATGCTTTACTACTTAATCCCACAATCTATATCTCTCAAATCAAGCAGTTTTGGAACTCTGTTAAGTCCATCACTATTGAAGATGGAGATACACATGAAATAGTGGATGCTCTTAGAGCCACAGTGGATGGGGTAACTATTGATGTTACTGAGTCACCCTTGAGGAGAATTCTCAACTTGGATGATCTCAATGGTATCATCACATTACCCATGCCAGAAATTCATGAACATCTTTCATCCATGGGGTATGATACCATTGACAAAAAGGCTACTTTCAAAAAGAGTGGTTTCTGTCCTCATTGGAGATTTTTAATACATACTCTATTACATTGCCTAAGTCCTAAGAAAACATCTTATGAACAATTCAGTTCAACAATGGCTTACCCTTTGGTTTGTCTAGCCACAGATAGGACTTTTAATTGGTCTAAATGTATTTTTACAAGTATGCAAGGCAATGTAAAGAGTTCAACAAAATTTTTGATGTATCCAAGATTTGTGAAGCAGTGTTAAATGAATTTTCACTGCAATCCTATACAAGAGTTTATAAAATCCGTTGCCTTAAGCCCAAAGTTTTTCAAAACATGGATAAGGATGGTAATGGGGTTGTTAAACCACTTTTTCCTCAAATGCTTGCAAGAATTGCATAGGTACAGGGTGAAGATGCAACAATCCCAGTTGTGTCTCAAAAATTGATGGAACTATGTACCAAGTTATGGAATTGATGGAACTATGTACCATGTTAACTAAGCAGGTTGAATCTCTGGTGAAAGACTTGGCACAAGTAAAGGAGCAACATGCCAAGGATGTAACAAAATTGCAAGCAGAGATTCAGAATTTGAAGAAAGAGTTGTAGGGGTTGAAACAGAAAAGGGGAGCTGCAAAGATAGTGATTTCATCTCCATCATCACCTCATGATGGTGACTCAGAGGGATTCAATGAAGATTTGGGAAATTCTCCCAACCAGGGGAGGAAAACAGATGTTGAAACCAAGGGGAGGAAAATTGATTTTGGAGATGAAGGTGATTTTGATTTTGGATTTGATGAGCCAATAGGTGAAAGTAAAGGTACTAAGGAAGTTAATACTCAAGAAGAAGTTCCTCAACAGCAACCAGAGTAAGCATCTTCCACTGCTGCAAATATTTCAACTGATACCATTCCTACTGCTGGACAAAACATTACCACTGCAGAGGAAGAAATTGAAAAGAAGAAGAGGGAAAAAGGTAAAGCAATTGTGCAGAGTGAAGAGCAACCAAGAAGGAAGGTTTTAAAGAGAGAACAAGCTCAAATTGATCATGATACAGAAGTTGCTAGAAAGCTCAGAGAAGATGAAGTTGCAAACAAGAAAAGGCTAGATGAAATGGAGATTGCAGACTTCATGGAGGCTAAAAGGCTGGACAGAATGGAAACAACTGCTTCAATGGATGTAAATCCACTTTCCACTGTTCCACCCACAATTTTCGGAGAAAAGACTCCAGAGTTTACCTATGTACCTACAGAACAAGAGATCGAGTTCTTGATTGCTAATGATCCAGTAGTCAAGAAGAAAGCAATTGACCTAGTTGCAGATAAGTCTTTAACTGAAGAACAAAGAACAGCACAATTGAAGGACTTCATTCAAATGAAGAATAGTCAAGCACTTCAAGATGCAATTGGTTCAATAAAAAAGGGTCAAAAGAAACCAAGACAACCAACCAAGGCACAAGTTATCTCAATGATGAAAGCTTATTGTTGCAGTGTTGGTGGCTGGAAAAAGAATCAATTCAAAGGGATGACTGATGAGTAGATTGAAGATGTCTACTACAGAGTTAAAAGGCAAGAAAGTAACTTTATTCCTATGAACTCTGAAGAAGAAGAAAGAATATATCCTCATCTGAAGAGAAAAGCCAAATATAGTGAACCTCAGACTCTTAAGAAAACAAGATTTGCTAAAGAACAAGAAGTTCAATCTGAGAAACTCACAGAAGAACAGCTGACTGGCATGATTTTGGTTGAAGAAGAAGATTTTTATCCTGACCCACTGCAAGTCAGACATCCTATTTGTTAATACAAATAAGCCGTAAAAACGTTTATTTATATTTTACGATCTTCTAATGTTTTGTCGATAACAAACGTAAAATCATATAAACGAAACAAATAAAAAAATGAAAGCTTTTTGAGCCAATAGTTTTCTAACACACTTACGTTTTCACATAAAACACTAAAACAAGTATAAGTGATTTTATGATTTAGTAATACATATGTACAACAACTAGTGTTTACATATTTGGGTAAATATATACTTAACTAGTATTTACTAAAATTGGTAAAAACTAACAAATGGTATTGACCCATAACCCATGGTTTTATCTAAACCATTTGACTAGGTATAATGAACTCATGAGATACATTGTATCTAATAAGAAACCCATGTATCAACCCATAACCCATGACGCATGACCCATAACCAAAATACCTATGGGTAAAGAGGAGCGTCCCACGGATCCCTAGCTTTACGCTAGCCGGATCCCTTGTGGGAGGGATCCGCGGGATCCGAGGAACAGTGAACATTTTCCTCTATAAATAGTGAGCCATTTCTTCATTGTTTCTCACTACTTTTACACATACTTTCTCCAAGTATTGTACCTCTCTAACCACTGATCCTAAGGGATCTTTCTATGTAGTTTGTCTTTTGTTTTTGTGTGATTCTCTAGGTTCCTCTTAAAGGCGAGATCACCACCTCTTGAAGTCGAGCAAGCTCAACTCCATGAGTTGCCATGCTTCGTCATCATCAAGACAACTGAAGGTTCTCTTGTTGATAGTTCTTTCTTCCTCTGTAGAGATGTTGTGTTGAAGGCATTAGTGAAGGATGCCGAAAGAGTCAAGACGAAAGCATTAGTGAAAACTGCTTAACGTCCGTGTCAAAAGCATTAGTGAAGAATGCTAAAGGTGTCAAGGCGAAGACATTAGTGAAAGGTGCCAAGCGTTGTTTAAAGGCATTAGTGAAGGATGCCTAGGAATCAAATCAAGTGGCATTAGGGAAGAATGCCTAGGTCGTATAATTAATGAGGTGCATCGTTATACATGTAAGTATTATTTTGTTTCCAAGGATGGTGATATCCTTAATGGTGTTGTAACAAGGAGTGGATCTCCTTGAGATTAGGTGTTGTGTTGTGTTGGGTAGTACTCCTTAATTATCTCCTATTGATGGTTGAATTGTCACGTCCTTATTCTTAATCGCGTTGTGTGTCTAAAGTCGTAGGGTATGCGTTTATCCCTAACTCTTTGAACTTACCAAAGGGTCTAGTCTACAAAGCCCTCTAGGGATTATAAACTCTAACTCTAAGGCACTCTTTGAGTGGTTTAGCCTACAACTACTCTAAGTGCTATAGTCTAAGGTTCACAAAGATTAATCAAGCATTAATTACACAACGAATGACCTATCGCATTACTAGATCATTAACAATTAAGATAAGAGACAACCAATCAATATTCAATAATTAAGTTTCATATTCCCTAAGCAAACACACAAGTAAATTAGCCGGACATGGAGAACATGCAAGCATACACACAAATAATTGAAGACATAATTGAATTAATGAAGTTAAACACTTATCTTGATGTAAGATAGGGTTTGGAACCCTAAAATACTGTACAAGACAGCCTTGGTTCGGTTTAGGTTTTTACTCCAAAAGACTACACACTGAAAACTAATTCGGATTCTATATATAATATTACAAGTATACGACGGCGGCCACCTTATGATTTGTGACGCCGTCGTGTCGCCGTCATTAGGGTTTCGTCTTGGCCACGTTAGTCTTGCACGCATCACCTGTGCTTGTGACGGCTCTCGCCCGACTTCCCGCCGCCCGGATCAAATCTAGGCCGCCCGAGTTGCGACGGCCTACTCTTTTAAAGCGACACCGCTTACTTAAAATAAGCAATTTGGCTACTTGTCCGTTACGAAGTGCTCCGACGGCGTCAGCAGTTAGCAAAGGGGACGCCGCACCTTGTGTTTTAGCAGCTTGAGTGTCTCGATTCTTGACTTTGGCCATTTTCTTCAGATATCCGCTTTTTCGTCCAAATAAGTGCCATTACAGCAATTTGCCTTCAAGAGACCTAAAAGTGAAAAGGAACGATATTAAGCAATAACGGATACAAAAGTGATCAAATAAGGGCTTAAACGATCCCTCAAAAAGGTACATTTTAAAAACCTTATCAAATATCCCTACACTTGGTATTTTCTTGTCTTCAAGCAAATGTGCTTTTAGCCAATTAATTTATAAGTTAGGGGTCATGAAGCATTGGTTTAAAACAGTTCATAACACATATAAGCCCCTTGAAGTCATAACAAGCACGGAAATTACATACTAGCACCTCACAAGGGGTTTTTGGATACTCACATCTCTCGGGTGTATATGAAATATATTAAAGTGGAAATGGAAGATAAACACTCATTAACCGGTCCTAGTACATAGATTACCATAGGCTTGAGAATAGATCAAACCTCCATCGCTTTGGCGTAAGCACCTAGGAAAGACTATCAAAGAGGTCTTTAAAGGGTTGTAACGTTAGACTTACGGTAGGGAAACAAAGGGTTTGGTGGGATAGGCTATTTAGTGGTGGCAAGTCAAAAATCTTATTGTTACAAGCATACGAAGAATGGCGTTGCTAAGCCAAGACTCAACACTCTAAACTCTAGATAACTGAAACAAACAAACATAAATTTAAAGATAGATGTAGGATGGTAGCCCGTATGTTTTTTTTATTTTTTTTTATTTTTTATTTTTTATTTTTTATACACTTTTACTCTACCATCCTCTACGGTAACATCAAAATGATAGGGATTTATAGGCACATCCCTACACTTGAGTTTTTATTACTCTAACACTAATTTGACCTGAATTGAAAAGATCAAAACACTTAGGGTATATTATTACGCAAATAAGGGAATTTAACGTTCCCTTTTAGTCATTAAACTAACTTTTCCCATGAGTCCCAATCGTCCCAAAACTGTGTACAAAGGATATGACTCGACTTAGCAACTCATGCAAGCAACTAGATAATTGAACTAAGGGTTTATGGTGATAACAATAATGCACTAAAAGTGAGTGCATACAGGGTAGGCTAAGGCGATTTGGGTGTACATTTGGAGGTGGGGTGTAAACAAGGCTCTTCATTGATATTTCGAAAAACCAAACATCACGAGAACGCAAAAGGGATAGGCTCGAGGGTTAACTAGGGTATCGTGTACTAAAGATGAGTACAACGCAAAGGTGTGGGGGAATTACTCAACCGATGTGGAAGAAGTAACTATATTACGGGTATCAAACAAGGGTTATCCTAATGCCTCTTATCATTTAGTTATTCCTAACTACACAACTGTAGTCTTACTAGCGATCTCGGAATGCATCACAAAACAAGTTCTAGAATCTATTATACTACCGGTTCACACTCTAAGCATTAAAGATGAATGCTTTAATTCCTACTAATCTAAGGGCGATCCTCACATTTTGGGTGGAATTTAGGTGGTAAAGGGTTTTTGTGCTAGTCATGCAACTTCCTATCCGTGAGACGCTTTTGTTAAGACTAATGGCCCACTCCTATATGTCATGAAAATTTTAAATTTGGTGCCAAAATTACCCTAACCGACATTTTCTCATGGTTTATTACACAAATACAATTGGACAAAGCAAATAGTCAAGGATAAGCATAGTTTCAAAGTTCCCGTTTTATTTTCCTCCCTACACTTAAACTGAACATTGTCCCTAATGTTCCCCCAAAGTATCAAAGTTATGATAATAGAAGGTAATTAAAAACGAAAGAAACTAATACTCCCCCGATTAGCTCGGTAGGATCCGTGTGTGAAGTAGTGGTTAAATCCTTTCCAAGAAGAATGTATGTGTGAAAAGCTCCTTCCAATCTTATGTAACTTCTTCTTGATAAATTAAACATGCACACTTGAAGAAAAACAAACGAAACCAGCGTAAAATTGGCGGTAATAATATATATAAGACTCGACTAAACTAGGATATAATGCTTGTGGAATGGATGTTTCTGAATTTCGGAAAATTAAGACCTGGAAAATTCCAAAAATTTATAAGTAGCTCGGAAAACGAGAAAAAGTAATCTGATGTTTTTACTCCTTCCTCGATATCAGTAGGTTGCGATCCCGACGCCGCGGTCAGTTATCCTGACAAAAACTGGTCTGCGATTTTCTGGAGAAAATTCTGGAAAATTTACATCTTTAGAATCGAAAAATTTCGCAGTAAAACATCCATTATGACTCGATACAAGCATTTGACTCGAACAAACACACACACATATATATATATATATATATCTTTTAATTAATTGCTATTCTCATGTTTACGTTTTTTTGAAAACGTGTGTAATTCTACCTACACTTATCCTTTATATAAAATACCTTTATATGCAATTAAGACGAGGTTAAAAACAAAATAAAGCATTTTTACAAATTTAAACATGAGATTAAACAATCAATAAAAGATATATGACACTAACAAGAAAACAATTAAGCATGTTGGCCCCCTGGCTTTTCTTTATTTATGAGTCTTGTAGCTAGACTCGTAGTCGTGCTCCTACGTCTTCCTTCTCTTAGAGGCCCATTCTCTTATCTCAACTCGATTTTCATCATGAATATATTCAAGGCCCAACTCTAGACAAGCGGTATAGCGAATCTTGTCTTCCCAATCAACTTCAAAGGCAGAATGTCTACATCAAGATCTTCAATACCCTCAAACTTCTTATTTTTGTAGGGCATTATATACTTAACACATTCGGTCCTATTTGAGAATTTGACTATTCCTTCCTCTTGATCATAAACCATCATAGACTCTTCAATAAATGGTCTCTGTTGGGAACTATAATTAAAGTTGATAAGACAAAGTACATGAAAGATGAAGGACTATTGAAGACAAAGAAAGACAAGGGACCTACTTGGCAAAGAAGTATTTATTATCTAGTCCCTTGTAGTCATTTGTAACCCTAGTATCTCTATTATATAAAGAGATACAGGGAATTAGGTTTATATGTGTCAAACAATGTAAACATCAGACAAAGGTGTGTGTGTGTGTCTAGGGCGTGAGCTTATGAACGCCTAGACTATTGTGTTAGTCGACTAGTTGGTCAGCCTCAAGGATCATGGATCCCTGTTAGATTGTAACCGTCTTAGAGTTGATCGTCTAGGATTGGGGCTGTAGATGTGTTTTATAGAACACATGATGATGACGAAGAAACCTTAGTAATAACAATGATAGTTTATTTATTCCGCTGTGCATCTTATTATTGTTCATTGTTATTTGTACTTCATTGATTATCCTAGATAAGGTCTAAACAACCTAGTGCAACGATTCTTAACGTGTGGTATCAGAGCGGGTGGCTCTCGATATCTAGGATCTACAAGGTTTCTCGAAGAAGATGGCGAAAAGAAGAAAAATTCGAATCCAGAAAATTTTCGTAATGCTTCTGCAGTCGGTTTTCAAACAGTATAACTTTTCAAGTAACCGTTGGATCGGGCTGAAATTTTAGATGGACGTTCTCTATATACTTATCTAACTTTCCATCAAGGATCGCCGACCGAGCTTTTATGCGAAAAGTTATTTACTGTCGAAGTTGGTCACGATGCAATTTTTCAAGGTCGAATTTTAGGGTTTTTTATGATCTCAACTTCTTTGATTTCGTGCATACTTGTTCTAAATTCTTAATGGAAGTTGGTTATAATTGTTTGGAGTCTACTAACCCTTGATGAAAGCATCTTTGGATTATTAGAGTATCATATGATAACAATTGCTACGATTCGAGTTACTATCAAGCTTCTTGTTTCCCCTGCTAATGTTATCATTTACTACTAGGATGTTTCACTTTCCACGCCTTCAAGAAAGTTACCACTGCTATGTTTACTTCAAGACCGCTAGTTTAACCATTACCCTGCTAGTGTTCTTGGTTACCACTTTGCTAGCCTAATTTGTTACCACCGCCAGTTTTTGGTTTTCACTGGCAGACGAATGGGATTCAAAAGCGCATATTGTGAAGGTAGTAAACAGTGTAATGATTGTGATTGGCCAATATTTAATATATCATGACCAAGGTTCATGGGTACGTGGCTTCTACTTACTATATTCGATATATACTTCATTGGTTTGCGCGTACTACTCTTAAACTATTGAGATGGTCGGAAAATAGTGAATATGTGATGGGTCATGGATGATTATCTCTAGTGGATCAAGAATTGGTGATTCACATTATGAGTATATTTAGGTTAGTGTTATTTGTTTGAGAACATTTTTCTACTGCTAATGTTGTTCGATATACATTGTTTAGCGCTATATCATTCGATATCTACCAACACATGATTTTTGGTTCTTGGATAAGTTTGAAGTTTGGATGATTTTCACACACACGAGGAGTTTTGGACTTGAGGGGAAGTCAAACATGGAGTTTGGATTTTGGTTTTGTTCTTTGTGTTCATGGCTCATTCTTATTGTCATAGTTGATTACTGAGAAAGGCGCGTTTATCACCTATTTGAAGATGAAGTGTAATTATTTGAGTTTGTGTTTTATCATATCTTAAAGTGGTCATTTACACTTTTAAGATAATTTGTTTGTGCGTTCATGTGACAAAGAATTGACAAAACACTTGAAGGAGTTACGTTATTGTACTTAGTGATTATTGTCAAGGATTATGGCCCCTATACTCCATGATTGGGTATATGTTCGATGTCATCTTTAGTGCAAGATATAAGACACAGGTTTAGGTTGTTCTACTTCAAAGATCAAGTTGGTTATACTTGGTTTTCTTCATCAATAATTATTACATAAAGCCTACATTCTTCAAATGGTTAACATATGGGTTTCAGGGAAGCTTAATGTTAAAATGTTTAACCATTTGCATGCATTATTCGAGGTGAAGGTTTTTAAAACTGCTAGTTGTTATTACTACTTCGATTTTGATTTCTCTGTTTCAAGTTCATTTTAGATGCATAAAACTTAATGGTGGGTAATTTGAAACATTGGAAGGATGGGTTGGACGTATGATATTGATTCGTAGTTGTGAAGATCAAGGTTGCTCACTTATGACCCCTAATTGAAGATGACAAAAAAGGGAAGAATATTTACATAGAAGATTGCAACTTGAAGATCCTTGGTGATATTGCATGAAGTAAGGGGAAGTTTGTTTATCTTTCATGACATACTTGTTCGTGCTTATTTGGTTTTGTCATTATCAACTAGGGGAAGATTGTTGGGAACTATATTTAAAGTTGAAAAGACAAAGTACATGAAAGATGAAGGACTATTGAAGACAAAGAAAGACAAGGGACCTACTTGGCAAAGAAGTATTTATTATCTAGTCCCTTGTAGTCATTTGTAACCCTAGTATTTTTATTATATAAAGAGATCTGAGGGGAATTAGGTTTATATGTGTCAAACAATGTAAACATCGGACAAAGGTGTGTGTGTGTGTCACAGGGCGTGAGCTTATGAACGCCTAGACTATTGTGTTAGTCGAATTAGTTGGTCAGCCTCAAGGATCATGGATCCCTGTTAGATTATAACCGTCTTAGAGTTGATCGTCTAGGATTGGGGATGTAGATGTGTTTTGTAGAACACATGATGATGACGAAGAAACCTTAGTAATAACAATGATAGTTTATTTATTCCGCTGTGCATCTTATTATTGTTCATTGTTATTTGTACTTCATTGATTATCCTAGATAAGGTCTAAACAACCTAGAGCAACGATTCTTAACATGTAAAATCTCAACAACTAGGTAGTGATTTTGTTAGTTTTGTCATTATCAACTAGGGGAAGATTGTTAGGAATTATATTTGAATTGATTATGACAAAATATGAAAGATGAAGGACTTATGAAGACAATTGATGAAGAAAGAAAGACAAGGGACTTACTTGTTAAAGAAGACTTTATTATTTAGTCTCTAGTAGTCAATTATAACCCTAGACTCTCTAGTATATAAAGAGAGGCAGGGAATTAGGTTTTAGTGTGTCAAGATGTGAACACCAAAGGGGGGTGTGTGTGTATAGGCGTTAGGGGAGAACACCTAGGGTATTGTTTAGTCGATTAGTGTTTAGTATAGTAGAGATGTTTAGTTGATTAGTAGTTTAGAGATGATGACGAAGAACCTTTAGCAATAACATTGATGTTCTTATTATTCCGCTGTGCATTCATATTTATCATTGTTATTGTTATCCCCTAGAGCTCATAAACGATCTTATCAATATTTTGTATAATATTATCAAGCAAGCGGAATTTACTTAAGTAATACTTAGAAGACGAATTATATGATGTATGAGAATAAACACAAGTTAACACAAAACTCAAGCTCCAATATTATTAATGAATAATACGAGTGATCTTAACTTATCACTAGGGTTACACCTTGAAGCTTTTGTAGGTAATATTGCAATATGATTTGCCAAGACAATGACCTAGGATCTCCTTTTATACAACAAGGAGTCCTTTACAAGATAAGTATAAAGCTAACATAATAGAATATACACAAGATCTATTCTATACTTATCAAGACTCGTTTAACCTTATCATAAACCGATAGCAAAGTGGTAATGAAGAACTTGCAGTGGGAATACGTTTCCACCGCTAGTGTTAAACCAAGCAGTGTAAACCACTACTATCCGTGGTAACGGATTATTCCCAACAATCCTCCCCTAAACTTATGATTTCTCTGCAAATCAACAAGTTTCTCCAATATGCATTAACTTCAAGGATTTGGGGAATTCAATCAAACACTTCACTTCTTTTCTCTTAACTTTTGTATAGCTCTTGAACAATGATCTTGAAGCCTTTGTAACAATGCTCTGACCTTCTCATTGTCTTCATTGACTCTTATGTGTAAGCTTAACATTACTGTAAGAGCTCCAGCTATGATTGGATATTCTTTCTCGTAAGCATGAAAAGTCTTCTCCATTTGCTGTAGAGACATGATGAACTTCACATGAATCATAATAAAACCATTTAGTACCAAAACATGCGAATAAGGTTTTCCAGAGAGTCATCATCAAAGATTTGGTTCAAAAAGCCTTCTAAGATTTACCCATAACTTCATCTCCTTTGCATCTTTGAGATCTTGAGCATTAAACCTTTCTTGAACTAATTTCCATAGTGTATTAAGGTCATCTCTATCAAAAGCTTTAATAAGATCTTCAAATGTCATGAATGATGAAGTTTCTCCTCCCAGCCTTGTAATCTTCAATGTTGAAGCAAGATTGCTGGCAGTGAAAACTTCCCAATCAATGATAGGATGTTGAATTTGCAGTTGTTCTGGATAAAAATCTCTGTCTTCAATCACAATCATTTCATCATTTGATCTTCGTGAACTTCTCAAGAGGAATCTCCTTCTTAGTAGACTTTGTATGATCTTCATCAACCTTAGTCTTCTTAATAGTTTGAGAATCACTTACTTTAGCCTTTCTCTTCAATCTAGGAATCTCTTTTTCTTCTTCTTCAGAACCCATTGGAATAAAAGATTTATCTTGTTTCCACGATTCGTAGTAAGCCTTTCAACTTGATCATCTGACATTCCTTTAAATTGATGCTTTTTCCATTTACCAACATGACAACAATAAGACTTCATGTATGCAAGTATTTGAGCCTTGGTCGGTTGTCTTGGTTTCTTCGACCCTTTTTGAATTAATCACATTTTCAAGTGCTTGATTGTTCTTCATTTTAATAAAATCCTTTAACGAAAGCAGTTCTTTGTTCCTTAGTTAAGGATGCATCAGCAACAAGGTCAATTGCCTTTTTCTTGATTTATGGATTATTAGCCACCGGCCTGAATATCTTCTTCAGTAGGAACATAGCTAAACTCTGGAGCTTTTTCTTTCATAATTGTAGGTTGAACAGTGGAAATTGAATCTGCATTATCTTCCATTCTATCCAATCTTTTAGCTTCCAAAAGGCTTACAACTTCTAGTTCTTTCAATCTTTTCTTTTCAGAACTTTCAGAATTTGATCTTCGCTATCTTCAGCAAATTCTCTATCAAGATCAATCGAACTTTTCTTTTCTTTGAAATCTTACCTTCAGGTTGCTGTACATCTTCCATAACCGCTTTACCCCTATGTCCGTCTTCAATTTATCAAATTCTTCACTTGCAGTGGCAATATTTGGCTCTGTAGTGGAAATAAAATCAGTGGTAAAATCAGTTGCAGTTTGGAAAATGTCTTGATCTTCAAGTTTGTCTTGATCTTCAAGTTGCTCTCCATGAGTTTCAGCTTCCTTTGCTCCTTTACTTGTATCTCCTTCATCTTCAAAATCAATTTTTCTCCCTTTAGTGTCAGAACCTGTTTTCCTCCCCTGTTTGGAAGAATTTCCCAAATCTTGATCACCGAATCACCATCGAGAAGGTGAGGATGAAGATGAAATCACCATCTTTGCAGTCTGCTTGTGCTTTTTCAACCTCTGC
Source organism: Chrysanthemum makinoi (assembly GCA_910596185.1). Taxonomy (NCBI): domain Eukaryota; kingdom Viridiplantae; phylum Streptophyta; class Magnoliopsida; order Asterales; family Asteraceae; genus Chrysanthemum; species Chrysanthemum makinoi. The sequence goes on along the minus strand of OU343221.1, from coordinate 144,866,230 downwards.
AACTCTTCCTTTAAAGTCGAATCTGCCTATAATTGTTGAACATCCTTGGCATGTCTTTGCTAACAAGAACCAAGTCCTTTTGTAGAGACTCAATTTGCTTTGCTAATTTGGTACACAGAACCATCAGTTCCAATTGGTTTCCACCACCCAGCACTTCCAACCGTGTTACCGTTGGGAGAGGTGAATCAAGGGCATTGGTCCAGATTCCTCCATAGTAGGACTAGGTGGAAGTCTAGAACCACCATTGCTTGTTCCTAGACCAAAAGGTGCGTAAACTTGCTGTGTTGTCATGAGAGGAGTTGACCTGTTAGACCTTCTCTCATAGGTTCTTCAAACTGGTGGGGTATAATCAATGTTGGGAACATCAATTATAGGTGTATTTTGTTCAGATGAAATTTTAGCAAGCATTTGGGGTATGAGAGGTGTAAAAATCATATTGCCATCTTTATTCAAATTTTGAAAAACTTTAGGCTTTAGGCAACTGATTTGATAAACAGTAGTATGAGGTTGCATTTGAAATTCATTAAGCATGACTTGCACAAACCAGGATACATTAAAAATTTGGTTTTACTTTGTACATTGCCTTTCATACTTGTAAAAATATAGTTTGACCAATTGAAAATCTTATCGCTGACTAGACAAACCAAAGGATAAGCCATGGTTGAACTAAATTGCTCATAAGATGTTTTCTTAGGACTAAGGCAATGTAACAAAGTATGAATCAAAATCTCCAGTGGGGACAAAACCACTCTTTTTGAAAGTAGCCTTTTTGTTAGTGGTATCATACCCCATGGATGATAAAGTATCATGAATGTCAGACATAGGTAATGTGATGAGACCATTGGGATCATCCAAGTGAAGAATACTCTCTGGATGCCTCGTAACATCAATAGTTACCCCATCTACAGTGGCTCTTAGAGCATCCACTGTTTCATGTGTATCTCCATTCTCAAGTGTTATGGATGGCGTAAGTCCAAAACTGCTTGATTTGAGAGATATAAATTGTGGGTTTTAAAAATAAAGCATACCTTATATGAGTGGTATGAAGAAAGTCCACAATTTGATGAAAAACAGGGCCACTCTTCTCGGTAGACTTTTGTAAGTAGGCCACTAGGTTGTGCTCATCTGCAAATTTCAAAGAAGCCATAGAAACTTTTGATGAAAAATATTATTATGTCAGTAAGAATTAAAGTAATGACTAGCCAATTGAGAGGAAAAGATATATAGGGTTAGGGTTTAGAATTGATGCGCAAGTAAAATTATCTTGAGAAAGTAGTTATAATATAGAAAGAAGATAATTTACTTAGAATATTAACCCTATATATATGACTATCGGGTTACTTTCAACGGCTAGTGAAAAATAAATTACGACATAATCAGGTTGTCCTTACGGCTAAAACAACAAGTGGTAAAATAACACTGTCAGCTGGAAACCTGTGAACTAGCAAGTGGTAATTATTCACAAAAAATTTCAAAGAACAAGGGAAAATAAAATCATTAGAAAACAATACTGCTCCCAATATAGTTTTTAGCAAACTATCAACTATCAACGGATTTGATATGTCTTTACCATGAGCCGTTTGCTTTGGACTAGCCAACTCTTAATCATAAAGAATATGGTGAGTTGATAACCATATAGTTTTGGTAAACTATCAACCATAAACGGATTTGTCAAGTCTTTACCAAGAGTCGTTGCTCGACTAGTTTATTCTTATGTGTATTAGACATGGTGAATCAATAACCATTTGATGTGTATCTCAGATATACACCTTTTAACTCTAACTTCTCATCAAAACTTGATATACGTATTAGTAAAAGATAAGAATAACAACTTGATAGTAACCAAAGTGACCTTTAACCAAACCATTACCCAAGCAAAATATCTTCCAAAGTTAACTTAATAATATCTATATTTACTCCTTGACCTACCAAAATAAGAAAAAGGTAAATATCTTCATTAAATAACCCTTCAACCGACCTTGGCTATATAAAGAGGCTTGGCTTAAGATAAACTTCATCAATTATTATTCAAACATAATATCCTCAAAACCATAAGCATGAGAAATCCCTCCAACACCATCAACATCTCTTCCTGACTAACGAAGAGTATGTAATTGAATCGAGAATCATCTTCGGAAGCATCGGATGGTTTGAATATATCCCATCCGTGGGTGGCTCTTCATCCAAAAGATATACCAAAGAAAGCTGCTAAGCGAAAGCTCCAGAGCTAAGCTCGCAAAATCTCTTGAGTTCTACTGATTCATCGATTATGATGATGCAAATGATGAAACCTATTCTCTTGCTAAAGAGTTGCCAAAAGCTCTTTCAATAGCACTGAAAAAAAGTATCTCCAATATGAAGCAAATATCCAATCCAACAAGGCCTGCAATGCTACCAAGACCTCCTCCATAGATTCTTGGGCTTCCATGTCCAAGGATGCAATCCACTTTTAAGAACAAGAGAAAGAGAGCCCAGAAGAATAAACATGACTATATGGGCAAGGGCAAGAGGCCAATGGAATAGCTGAAGATAGGTATAGGATGTGCTAGGTTTCAGTTTTTGTGTTTTGACTAGGAGTACTTTTGGTTGTAATGAATTATGTGTTAGTAATGAAGCTCCTTTGTTTTTCCTTTTTCCACTGAAAGCACATTGCCACTGGATGCAATGTAGTTCCCACAGTAAAAGCAATCATCAAGGGACAGACTTAGATAGGATCTAAACAACTTTGAGCATCGATTCACCAGAGAGTAACAATTGTTAAACAAAAATCCTTGAAACTGCAATTAACTAACATAAACCAAACATTGGAATCACTATTGCATTGGCAATGGTTAATATATTGAAAGAATTAAGCATAGCAGTGGCTATACTCAATAAAGTCAACACTTAAGCATTGATACATTTTCCAAAAAAACAGGACTCCAATTTACTCCTCAACTACTTACACCTTCCCTCATTAACTTCTTGAATCCAACTTAATATATATTAAACAGATCATTCAACACAAACCACTCAAATCACATACTCCAACACTTTCACCCTCAAAGATCATCACTTCAGCAACACCATGAGTCAATCTAGTCCAATCAATCTTTCTTCTAGCAGTTCATCTGATAGATCATGGGATGACTTTTGTTTTGAAAACCCTGGGAGAGTTGAAAAAAGAGTATGAGAAGGTTGTATCCGTGGAAGAGAAAGCATTCACTTGCTCTTTCAAATCCTTTTTCTTGGACCTGACCTTCATCACTACAACCAGAAGCCTCAGGATGCAACAATCAAAGAAGATAGCTCAGAGATCAGCTCCTATGTGTCTCCATATGTTACAGATGATGAGACCTCTCGAAGAGTCCCGAGTGTTCCTCCTCTTGCAGCAGTAGCTCCTCGAAGAACTCGCAATCATCACCTTCTCTTCCATTTCAATCAAGACCACCATCGCTAGTTCCTTCATCATCCTCACCACCTACTGGTATAGTGGTGATGGGTTTAGCAAGCCCTAGGGTGTATGACTAGATTAACATGCGTGGTGCTCCTAAGGTGATGCCAAGCTGGGGCTTTCCCAAGAAGCCATAAATGATTGATGATGGGTAGGAATGGGATGGGTTAGGAAACTTGTGTTTGGGGTAGATTGTTGATAGTTGTTTCATTGATGTAGTGATGTTTGTACTCTGTACTTCATGGATGTAGTTTTACTTCACTCATAGTGCGCCTGTAATAATAATAATAATCCATGTTTTCTTTTATCTTAAGTGTTCCTGCATCACACATCTTGTTCTAGTAACTTCATTATCAAACTGACATACATCGTCCCATCATAATGCTCAAAATCGAAAGATAGGACTTGTTGCCGGTCATGTGCCTTGAACACCCACTATCCGTATATCCTTGATCGACCTTTTTGTCCTTGGATGTTCCGCACATATGAGTAAAGAGTTAGTTTATTTTGGGACCCAAGCCATGATTGACTTGGATCGCCTCGTATCAATATAGTTAAATCTATCAAAGGTTATTGATACACCATTGGGATTGGTTGTAGAGGTATTTCCTTTAGGTTTCCATTCCCAACGTACTGAGGCCTTCACAACATTGCCATGTCCCCCTTTTCTTATTAAAACCCTTGCAAGTGGTAACTTTTGAATGAGCAAGTGGTAACTGCTGGTTGATTTTAGGTACCCATGTTGATTATTATTAACCTTTTTAGCTTGAAAGGTTCTTTTTCCTGTTTGTGCAGATTTATGAAAACTTGTTTTGGTGTTTACTTTTAACAGTGACTTAGGGTGAGCAGTGTTAGCGGTTTTCACGCAAGTGTTTTGAGGCCACTTCTAAGTTGAACTGCTCTTGGGACCATTTTGAAATGGGAATTAGGGTGTACATTATGTTGATACCTCTTAGTCTCCACCCTTTTATACCCATAGACTTCCCTTCTCCCAACATGATAGTCACAATAAGCATGTAAATGATCAAAACTACCACAGATATAGCATGCCTTATTGTTCATAACAAAATCACTACCTAGTTGTTGAGATTTAACATGATTCCAACTCCTCTGGTTACCCTAGGAGTCTGTAGGCTTGTTCCTATACATCTCAGCATACCTTACAGTTGGTCTAGGTTTATTAACCGGTTTCCTAGGTTCCTCTGTAAATGATGATAACAACTTTTGGGATATAAGTCTCTACATTCTTTTTAACATTCTCATCAACAACTGATGAGTCACTAGCACTCTCAAAAACATCATTATCAAGCTTACTCTCTTCCTCACTCTTCACCACTGTGTCCTTTAAAGGACCATATTCTCTTTCAAGTTCCTTAAAGTATTCTAAACCTGTATGAGCTAAATCTATACTCGGAGGTGATGGAACACCCCTTAGTGGGGTGGAGCAGATATATAACCCATACCGACTTAGCTTTTATTTATATTTGAGCATTCCAAATTTTATCAATTGACTTAGACCGATGATAACATGTATCTACATTAAATTGACATTTTCAATTTTCTTTTGGAGTTTTTCAAGCTCCTTTTGGTATGCTTCATCACAAAGCAGCTTTTATGTTCTACCTCTCTCCTAAGAAGAATCATATCATCATTATAATTTGACTCATTTGCCTGATAGTGCTCTATTTGCTTTTCTAATACCGCCATAGCTCTCCTAAGATTAGCCACAGTATAATTAGCAGTATATAATTCTTGCCTTTCATTAGAGTACAAATCATTAAGTTTTTCAACTTCTTTAGCTTACCCTACATGTTTTAGAACAACTATCAAAGTTTTGTACCTTAGAATCAGAGAAAGCCATGAGAGCAAATTCAGTAGCAACAAGAGCAACATCTGAATGTTCTTCTTCTTGATCATCAACCATGAAACTCCAATCATAGCTCACACCATCAATAGCCAGCATTGCCTTTGGTTCTTCCACAGTTGGTCCCTTCTTTTGCTTGTACCATGTAGACCTTTTGTCCTTGGTCTTTGGTCTTCTACATTCTCTAGCAAAATGTCCAAACTTGTGGCGGTTAAAGCACTCCACTTTCTTCTTATCAAAGCCTGCATATCATTACCATTAATGTGGATAGGCTTGCCAGTCTTCTTGTAGAATTTCTTAGCCCTCATGCTAAGAAGAGCTATCTGCCATTTTATATCCATCTCCTCCAAGTTATCTTCATCAATTTGCTCTATGTCTTCATGAGTTAAGACAGAGCCATCAACTTGTGTTGAGATAAAAGCATAAAAGGTAGGATCTCCAATACTAGCAACCTTCTTTTTGGAACCTGCAGTGGTAACATTAACATTACTAGTGGAAACTTTAGAACCTACGTTGGCAATATCATTATCACTTTCATCTTCGAATCATCATCACAGCGAATTGACAACAATGCCAAGCTACTAGAGCTTGTACCAAGTTTCCCTGCCTTCTTCAACCTTTGCTCAATAAGTTTGAAGTTGTTGTAAAGATCATTGAGCTTCATTGTTTCAATGTCCGTTTTGTTTTCCCGCAGTAACATTGGTATGAAACTCAAGGCAAACTTCTTAGAAACTTCAAATTGAGGTCTTCCTTTTCTACCTCAATGCCAAACACGCTTAGTTGTGTAACAATCTTTTGAAGTTTGGTAAAAATGCTATCAAGTGAGTCATTGCTTGAAGCAGAGAAGTTTTCATAACTTTGCTTTAACAATGTCTTCTGAGTCTTCTTTGTTGCATCATTACCACCAAACACTGAGCAAATCTCTTCAAAAGCAGTTCTTTAGCGGTCTTGAATTTGTTGAATGCAATAATAACGGTCTCTAGGAAGAGTCATTAGCAACAGACTTCTAGCTTTAAGATCATTCTTCTTTTGAGCTTTTTAAAGATTTGATTCACTGAGAAACTTTCACAATATCTGTGTCACCTACTTTGGAAGTAGTGGTCACAGACTTGAAAGAATCACCAAGTTGAATAATCTCCCATAGAGCATAGTCCTGTATGAGGAAGTATTGCTCAATCAAGATCCTCCATCTCAAACTCATTAAGCTTAAGCTTAGGGAGTCTTGGTGTAGAAGAAGAGTTTGATTGGTTGTTTTCCATCTCCATTGTCTTGAGTGAGTGAGTCAAGCTAATTCTTTGGATCTTCTAAAACAAAATATCCGAAACCCCCTCTCCGATACCACTTGATGGATCTAGGACACTCTCATTGTGTCAATGATATTTTGTATAATATTATCAAGCAAGCGGAATTTACTTAAGTAATACTTAGAAGATGAATTATATGATGTATGAGAATAAACACACGTTAACACAAAACTCAAGCTCCATATAATTAATGAATATCACAGTGATCTTAACTTATCACTAGGGTTACACCTTGAAGCTTTCGAAGGTAATATTGCAATATGATATGCGTCAAGACATGACCTAGGATCTCCTTTTATACAACAAGGAGTCCTTTACAAGATAAGTATAAAGCTAACATAATAGAATATACACAAGATTTATTCTATACTTATCAGAGCGTTTAACCTTATCATAGATAGCGGTGTTAATGAAAGAACTTGCGATTGGGAATCGTTTCCCTTTGCTGTGTTAAACCAAGCAGTGTAAACCACTACTATCCGTGGTAACGGATTATTCCCAACAGTCTCCCAAGTATCACATCTCCTAGAACTCCATCGATAATGCCCTTAACATTTTCTAGGATCATGAAATCGCACCTATATGTGAAGTTTCCTACGAAGACATGTAATCCTTTAACCCTCCCGACATAGTTACTCACCTTCCTAGGGTAAAAGGGATCCCTCATAGGTCCTAACTTTTCATTCATGATCCAATTGTAGTAAAGCCTAGACATTATGTTCATAGGTGCCTTATAATCTTTGTAAGTGTGATCCCTATATAAGTATCCAATCATGCACGGTATCTTGATATTTTTAGGGTTACCGCTTTTTATGCATGGGTCGGGCCGTGGAAAGTTAACTACGTTATAGTGATAAGCAATTTCCTTCCCATTAGGGTATGAATCGAAATACTCCTTAAGTTCCTCCTCTTCCTTACTTCCATCCATAATTTCCAAAACCTTATAATCTCCTTCCACAATTTCATCTTCAGAATCACTTGAGGTTGAATCACTATCTAAGGTGCCATTGGATTCCTCAGGGCTTTTCAAGTGCACTTTCAATTATCCTATTAGGTTTTACTTAAGTTCTGTTTCACTAACAATGCGAGCTTCGAGTTGGTTGGCAAAAGTTGGATCGAGTGGTGGGTATTTGTTTGATGGGGAATTGTTGTTTGGTGGTTGGTTATCACCTTCCATGATGAAAAGTGATGGGGCTACGAACAAGGTCACGAAGAAGGGGGATAGACTACGAGTAAGCTAAAAATGAGAAACATTTACCAAGATCAAAGCAAAGAAACCCAAACGAGGTGGACTACTAACTAGCTATTCTATTCCCGGCGGTAAAAACTTGATAACGCTACTGGCGTCGTTGAGTCAAAGGAACTTCCTTTTTCTTAGAGCAAGTTTTATAACACCCTAGGCGGTGAACCTAATCGTTTGTAGTGTAGTATTAGGGTAAGCGGGTATTGATATATCGTTCTCTAGGGGAATAGGAATGCTGGTGAGAAGTTACTATGCTAAGGTTGGGGTTGAGGAAGATTATTTTTTATATCTTTTGTTTTTAGAAAATGGAAAGGTACAATTTTGGGGTTTGGATTTGGGGGTTGGTATTTTCTAGAATTACTCTACTTGTCTAATTATCTAATCTAAGGTGAATGTAGTCTATGTCTAGTATTATTGTTGCTTTCGTTATGATAGTTTAAAAGATGTGTTCACTTAGGTTTTATTACTCTGTTATCTCCTATTGATGGTTGAATTGTCACGTCCTTATTCTTAACGCGTTGTGTGTCTAAAGTGATGTAGGGTATCGTTTATCCCTAACTCTTTGAACTTACCAAAGGGTCTCGATCTACAAAACCCTCCACAGGGATTATAAACTCTAACTCTAAGGCACTCTTTGAGTGGTTTTGCCTACAACTACTCTAAGTGCTATAGTCTAAGGCTGAATTAATCAAGCATTAATTACACAACGAATGACCTATCGCATTACTAGATCATTAACAATTAAGATAAGAGACAACCAATCAATATTCAATAATTAAGTTTCATATTCCCTAGCAAACACACAAGTAAATTAATGGGACATGGAGAACATGCAAGCATACACACAAATAATTGAAGACATAATTGAATTATTGAAGTAAAACACTTATCTTGATGTAAGATAAGGTATGGAACCCTAAAATCTTGTACAAGGCAGCCTTGGTTGGTTTAGGTTTTACTCCAAAAGACTACACACTACTATCTTGAAAATTCGGGATTCTATATATAATATTACAAGTCGCGACGGTGTACCTTATGATTTGTGGCCGGGTCGGTGCCCATCATTAGGGTTTTCGTCTTGGCCCGCGTTAGTCTTGCGACAGCGCTGCCTTGTGCTTGTGGCGCCCGTCCTCTTTGACTTCCCCGCCGTGCGGATCAAATCTAGGTTGTGAAGTTGCGACGGTCTACTCTTTTTAAAGCGACAATAAGCGAAAATAAGCAATTTGGCTACTTGTCGAATCACGAAGTGCTCCGGCGGCGTCGCCGTTAGGTAGCGCCCGTCACCTTGTGTTTTAGTAGCTTGAGTGTCTCGATTCTTGACTTTGGCCATTTTCTTGTTATATCCATCCGCTTTAGGTCCAAATATAGAGATTGCCATTCAGCAATTTGCCTTCAAGAGACCTAAAAGAGTGAAAAGGGAGCGATATTAGTAATAGCGGATACAAAAGTGATCAAATAAGGGGCTTAGCGATCCCTCAAAAGGTGCATTTTAAAAACCTTATCAAATATCCCTACACTTGGTATTTTCTTGTCTTGAAACAAATGCTTTTGCCAATTAATTTATAAGTTAGGGGTCATGAAGCATTGGTTTAAAGCAGGTCCACAACACATATAAAGCCCATAAAAGTCATAACAAGCACGGAAATTACATACTAGCACCTCACATGGGGTATTTGGATACTCACATCTCGAGTTGTATGTGAAATATATTAAAGTGGAAATGGAAGATAAACACTCATTACTTAAGTCCTAGTACATAGATTACCATAGGCTTGAGAATAGATCAAACCTCCATAAGCTCTTTGGTAAAGCACCTAGGAAAGACTATCAAAGGGTCTTTAGAAGGGTTGTAACGTTAGGCTTACGGTAGGGAAACAAAGGGGTTTGGTGGGATAGGCTATTTAGTGGTGGCAAGTCAAAAATGTTATTGTTACAAGCATATGAAGAATGGCGTTGCTAAGCCAAGACTCGACACTCTAAAATCTAGATAACTAAAACAAACAAACATAAATTTAAAGATAGATGTAGGATGGTAGCCCGTATGTTTGTTTTTTTTTTGTTTTTTTTTAATACACTTTTACTCTACCATCCTCTACGGTAACATCAAAATGATAGGGATTTATAGGCACATTCCTACACTTGAGTTTTATTACTCTAACACTAATTTGACCCGAATTGAAAAGATCAAAACACTTGGGGTATATTATTACGCTAATAAGGGAATTTAACGTTCCCTTCCACCATTAAACTAACTTTTCCCATGAGTCCCAATCGTCCCAAAACTATATACAAAGGATATGACTCGACTTAGCAACTCATGCAAGCAACTAGATAATTGAACTAAGGGTTTAGGGTGATAACAATAATGCACTATAAGTGAGTGCATACAGTGGTAGGCTAAGGCATTTGGGTGTACATTTGGGGTGGGTGTAAACAATGCTCTTCATTGATATTCCGGATAACCAAACATCACGGAACCGTAAAAGGATAGGCTCTAGAGGGTTAACTAGGGGTATCGTGTACTAAAGATGAGTACAACGAAAGGGTGTGGGGGAATTACTCAACCAATGTGGAAGAAGTAATTATATTACGGTATCAAACAAGGGTTATCCTAATGCCTCTTATCATTTAGTTATTCCTAACTACACAAGCGTAGTCTTACTAGCGATCTCGGAATGCATCACAAAACAAGTTCTAGAATCTATTATACTACCGGTTCACACTCTAAGCATTAAAGATGAATGCTTTAATTCCTACTAATCTAAGGGCGATCCTCACATTTTGGGTGGAATTTAGGTGGTAAAGGGTTTTTGTACTAGTCATGCAACTTTCTATCCGTGAGACGCTTTTGTTAAGACTAATGGCCCACTCCTATATGTCAAGAAAAATTTTAAATTTGGTGCCAAAATTACCCTAACCGACATTTTCTCATGGTTTATTACACAAATACAATTGGACAAAGAAAATAGTCAAGGATAAGCATAGTTTCAAAGTTCCTGTTTTATTTTCCCTACCTTCTTAAACTAACATTGTCCCCAATGTTCCCCAAAAGTATCAAAGTTATGATAATAGAAGGTAATTAAAAACAAAAGAAACTAATACTCCCCGATTAGCTCTAGGATCCGTGGTGTGAAGTAGTGGTTAAATCCTTTCCAAGAAGAATGTATGCGTGAAAAGCTCCTTCCAATCTTATGTAACTTTTTCTTGATAAATTAAACTCGCACACTTGAAGAATAAACCAAACCTTCGCTTAAAATCAAGGTGGTAATATATATATAAGACTCGACGAAACTAGGATATAATGCTTGTGGAATGGATGTTTACATAATTTCGAAAATTAAGACTGAAAATTCCAAAAATTTATAAGTAGCTCGAAAATGAGAAAAAGTATCTGTTGTTTTACTTCTTCCTGACTATCAAAGTTAGCGATCCTGACGCCGTTACGTTATCCGACAAAACCGGTCTCACATTTTTCTGGAAAATTTACATCTTTAGAATCGAAAAATTTCAGAAACATCCATTATGACTCGATACAAGCATTTGACTCGAACAAACACACACACACATATATATATATCTTTTAATTAATTGCTATTCTCATGTTTACGTTTCTTTTGAAAACGTGTGTAATTCTCCCTACACTTATCCTTTATATAAAATACTTTATATGCAATTAAGACGAGGTTAAAAACAAAACAAAAGCATTTTACAAATTTAAACATGAGATTAAACAATCAATAAAAGATATATGACACTAACAAGAAAACAATTAAGCATGGGTTGCCTCCCACGAAGCGCTTTTCTTTATTTATGAGTATTGTAGCTAGACTCTCGTAGTCGCGTTCTACTTTCCTTCTTAGAGGCCCATTCTATTATCTCAACTCGATTTTCATCAGAATATATTCGAGGGCCCAACTCTGTACAAGCAGATAGCTAATCTTGTCTTTCCCAATCAACTTCAAAGGCAGGAATGCTGTTCATCAAGATCTTCAATACCCTTAAACTTCTTATTTTTGTAGGGCATTATATACTTAACACATTCTATCCTATATTTCGAATTCCTATTCCTTCCTCTTGATCATAAACCATCATAGACTCTTCAATAAATGGTCTCCCAAGTATCACATCTCCTAGAACTCCATCGATAATGCCCTTAACATTTTCTAGGATCATGAAATCGCACCTATATGTAAAGTTTCCTATAAGACATGTAATCCTTAAACCTCCCGATATAGTTACTCACCTTCCTAGTAAAAGGGATCCCTCATAGGTCCTAACTTTTCGCTCATGATCCAATTGTAGTAAAGCCTAGACATTATGTTCATAGGTGCCTTATAATCTATGTAAGTATGATCCCTATATAAGTATCCAATCATGCACGGTATCTTGATATTTTTAGGTTACCACTTTTATGCATGGGTCGGCATGGCCGGAAAAGTTAACTACATTATAGTGATAAGCAATTTCCTTCCCATTAGGGTATGAATCGAAATACTCCTTAAGTTCCTCCTCTTCCTTACTTCCATCCATAATTTCCAAAACCTTATAATCTCCATCCACAATTTCATCTTCCGACCACTGAGGTTGAATCACTATCTAAGGTGCAAAGTGATTCCTCAAGGGCTTTTTCAAGTGCACTTTCAATTATCCTATTCGCTTCTTAAGTTCTCCAATTTCACTAACAATGCGAGCCTGAGTTGGTTGGAAAAAGTTGGATCGAGTGGTGGGTATTTGTTTGATGGGGAATTGTTGTTTGGTGGTTGGTTATCACCTTCCATGATGAAAAGTGATGGGGTTACCAACAAAGGTCACGAAGAAGGGGGATAGACTACGAGGAAGCTAAAAATGAGAAAAAATCTACTTGATAGGAATCAAGCAAAGAAACCTAAACGAGGTGGACTACTAACTAGCTATTCTATTCCCCGCCAGCGGCGCCAAAAATTTGATAACGCTACACGCCGCCGTTCGGGGTCAAAGGAAACTTCCTTCGAAAGCAAGTTTTATAACACCCTAGGCAAAGGAACCTAATCGTTGTAGTGTAGTATTAGGGTAAGCCACGTATTGATATCGCTCTAGGGAATAGGAATGCTAGTGAGAAGTTACTATGCTAAGGTTGGGGTTGAGGAATATTATTTTTTATCTTTTTTATGTTTTTAGGAAATGGAAAGGTACGAATCTTGGGGTTTGGATTTGGGGTTGGTATTTCTACCGATTACTCTACTTGTCTAATTATCTAATCTAAGGTGAATGTAGTCTATGTCTAATTATTGTGTGTCTGTGATGATGTTTAAAGATGTGTTCACTTAGGTTTTATTACTCCTTAATTATCTCCTATTGATGGTTGAATTGTCACTTCCTTATTCTTAATCGCGTTGTGTGACTAAAGTCGGTGGTGCGCTTATCCCTAACTCTTGAACTTACCAAAGGGTCTGCCTACAAAGCCCTCTAGGATTATAAACTCTAACTCTAAGGCACTCTTTGAGTGTTTTAGCCTACAACTACTCTAAGTGCTATAGTCTAAGGTTCACAAAGATTAATCAAGCATTAATTACACAACTAATGACCTATCGCATTACTAGATCATTAACAATTAAGATAAGAGAAAACCAATCAATATTCAATAATTAAGTTTCATATTCCCTAAGCAAACACACAAGTAAATTAACCGGACATGGAGAACATGCAAGCATACACACAAATAATTGAAGACATAATTGAATTAATGAAGTAAAACACTTTATCTTGATGTAAGATAGGGTTTGGAACCCTAAAATACTGCATAAGACAAAATTTTGGTTCGTTTTAGGTTTTTACTCCAAAAGACTACACACTAATATCTAAAAATTGGATTCTATATATAATATTACAAGTGCGACGGCGTCACCTTTATGATTTGTGACGCCAGGTCGCCATTAGGGTTTCGCCTTGGCAACGGTAGTCTTGGCGACGCATCACCTTGTGCTTGTGACGCCGTCCTTCTTCAGCTCTCGACGGCCGTCAGATCAAATCTAGGCCGCCCCGAGAAGGCGACGGCTCAATACTCTTTTAAAGCCCGACACCGCCACTGAAAATAAGCAATTTGGCTAATGTCCCGCCACAGAGGCACACGACGGCCGCAGCGGCGTTGATGCCGTCACCTTGTGGTTTAGCAACGAGTGTCTCGATTCTTGACTTTGGCCATTTTCTTCGTATATCCGCTCCTTTTCGTCCAAATAAGTGCCATTACAGCAATTTGCCTTCAAGAGACCTAAAAAGTGAAAAGGAACGATATTAAGTAATAACGGATACAAAAGTGATCAAATAAGGGCTTAAACGACCCCTCAAAAAGGTACATTTTAAAACCTTATCACTCATTCTAGTGGTTCTTTTGCAAGGCTTAGTTGATGGTGAAGATTTAGTCATTGTGACTTAAGCTTTTGCTAGTAGATGATGAGAATTGAGAAGGTGTGAAGATGATCATGGTAAAAGCTCTTAATTTATAGGAATGGAAAATTATGGAGAAATGTGTTTGATTTGATGTTAAACCATAGAAGAGATGAGGTTCCTAATGATTTTGAAGTGGGTTTAATGCTAGTCATATCACCCAAGTCACTCCATACAAGAAGGATGGAGTGAAGAGACAAAGATTTGCAATAAATGTGTTCTAATGATTATGAGATCCTAACAATCAAATTACCCACGGATTGCAAGGAACCAAATTTTTGGTTCCTTCCTTTATGCAAAAGGGCTACTTGGGTGGATTTTTTGAAATTTTTGAATTTTGGTGGGAAATGGATATCCTATGTGCCTAAGTGTTTTATACTAGTTCTAATATGGGTAATAACTAGTTAAGATTAACCTAGAAGCAATGTATGGTAATTTGGAATGTCAAAATAAGCGAAATTCAGAAAATTACCTGTAAGATCCACGACACCAAAAAATTACACAGGAGGAACCCTTAAAAGGGTGCCGTCTGGTCCGCCTGTAAAGTTACGACGATACCAAAAAGCATAGTAGACGGTACAAAATTTTTGGTACCTTCTGATCCGTGGACACCAGAAAAGTTCACAGAACAGGTTTTTAGGTGTCAAGGAGTTTTCCGAAACCTGAAATTTCACTTAAAACATGTGACATTAATCATTTCTAGTTAGGAAAATTCAATAACACATATACAAACATAGTGGAGCATAGACTTTGACCAAGGTCTAACGATTTTCACATAAAAGTGAAAATGGGTAAAATTTGATAACACACTTGTGCTATCCCCCTGCATGAAATTGTTAGCATACATCATTGTTTTAAGTCATATTATCATCCTACAAATTAAAAGTAACCAAATTGTATCATACATCGAAGTTATTGTCTTGTTCCAAACACTCCTTCAAATGAACCTCACTTATCCAACTTCTTGTAAATCTTGTTCATCATCCTACCAAGGCACTTGAACATCCACTTGGTTTGCTTGAACTCCGCCGATTCATTCTCAATCTCGGGGAGAGACGCATAGTACTCTTGTGGTGGAAGGCGAGAATTTGGAATACCATCCTCGGAGCTATTTGACGACGATGATGATGGAGTTGGAGGTTTTGCTCTTTTGCCTTTAGTCTTAGCTACTCACTCGTCACTCAAGGGCACAAAGATGTGAGGGATGAGCTCATAGTCAAGCTTCAACCCTTTTTGGCTTGGTGGAATGGGCAAAGCTCTATAGAGACGGGTGAGAAGCATCCCGTAAGGAAGAGCAACCGATCCTTGAGTTGGAATGTCAATCATTCTCCTAGCAATGTAGTAGGCTAAATTGAATGGTTGACAGGTGGACAAGTTGTAGAGCATGTGACAAAGGTAAGCATTGATATGGTCCCTATTTCCTATGGTGCTAATGACGTTGGCTCTAAGCATCCTATTTCTTAAATTCGGGCTTAAGTTCATTGAACTCCATTCCATATGGATCTCGGTTTACTTCCTTTCCCTTTCGGGTGACACGGGTTGGAGCGGCCATTGCATTAAAAAGGTGCTCACTGATGACGTCCTTATCCGCTAAAGGAGTTTGGTAGGGAAGAGAGCGGTCATTGATTGCATCAAGGATAGTGAGTGACCACTTATCCGAGTAGACACATGTCCCTCGGTTGGGAATTCCTAGCACTTGAGAAAAGTTGGTTAAGGAGATGGTGTAGTCGTTTTGATTGATCCTAAACCTAAGGCTAAATTCATCATCCTCATCAATGAAACCGGTGACACTAGCATAGAACTCTAACACAGACCTAGGACAAATGGGTTCATCGATGTCAAGGAGACAATCTAATAGAATGGCGGCTAGTTCTTGACAGAGATTGGTTCCGTCGACAAAGGAGGAGTGAATGGTTCTACCTCAGTACCTTTGTTCTAGACTCTTAAAGATTTCGACTTGTTCTTTGGAGAGGCCCTTGGTTTTGTGATGTTTGGGAATGTAGTTGAGAGTATCCTTGTGATCATAGAATCTTAGGCTACCATGGTTACCTATGAGCAATAATTTACATGTTAAAAATTAGAACAAACTTAACATTTTGGTTCTAGTGTGTACCTATATGAAAATGATTTGGAGTTGCGGTTATCTCGACTCATTTTATGCATAAAATGGTTTTAGTGGGGGTGTTTGGCAAACGGCATGAGATAACCCAAACGCTCCTAATTCAATGTGGCTTCATTTGAATATACCCGAGAATGCATATTAGTTATGCATTACCTTTAGTATTCAAGAGCATGCAAGTGATGAAAATTTAACGTTTCTATTTGTATTAACAATGAAAAATTGTTTTCCTACAAGTGAGAAGCTTTTCAAAATTTTTTGACATGGGGTGTTTGGTTATTTGAATAAAACCTTATAGTCATTATATTTTGATTAGTGGGAAACATGATTTTTTTATGCAATGTGACAATGTAGTACCTAATTTCAATGACTAGTTATGCAATTTGCCAATTGAATCCATGTTTTGTACAAGAATATACATAATCCCCATGTAATGATTTTGTGCACAAATTAGAATCCTAGACTTAGAATTAAGAGATAAAATGTAGTTAGGATACTTACAATGATATTATCTTCGATTGGTGAGAAAATGTCAACAATGAGTTAGGTCTAATGTTTACACGTTTTGGTAAAGTAGGTTGTGAGGAAGAAGATGTTTTGTATGTAGCATTTTTGGTACTGTTGTCACCACGGACCAGGCGGCACCAAAAAAATGGTTCCGCCTTTGTTGTCGTTTGGTCGCGGAACAAAGAGAGTTTTAAACAAATTTGTTTTGTTTTGTTTGTTCTAAGGTTTAGAGTATGTTTTACCTACATGTTTGGTTCCATTAACCCCAAATCAAGTCTAAGAAGATTAAATGGTTCTCATTTGAGAGGCTTGGTTAGAATGTTGACAATGTTGTCTTCGGAGGATACTTTCTCAATTGAGATGTTTCCTTTTTGAACATTGTCACGAAGAAAGTGATGACGGATTTCAATATGCTTCGTACGAGCATGTTGGACGGGATTTTTGCTGAGATCACTAGCTCCTTTGTTGTCGCAAAATATAACGATATCGTTGAGATGAATTCCGTAATCCACGAGAGCTTGCTTCATCCAAAGATCTTGTTGACATGATTTTCCTTCGAGACGCACTCTGCCAGTAGTTGAGATAGCTAAAGCCGCTGTTTTGCAAACCATGAGGTGAGACAATGTCCCACAAAAGTGCAAATACCACTTGTACTTTTTCTATCGACATAGTCACCGCATGATCCGAAGTCGGCATACACTATAGTTTCTACACCCGTTCCTTTGGGATACCATAATCCTAAACATGTCGTTCCCTTAATGTATCTAAATATCCTTTCAAGGCTTCTAAGTGTGATACCTTTGGATTTTCTTGAAAGCGAGCACATAGACAAATACTAAACATAATGTCGGGTCTACTAGCCGTGAGATAGAGTAGGCTACCGATCATTCCTCTATATTTAGTGTTATCTACCAATTCACCTTCCTCATCCTTGGTGAGTTTAGTGTCCGAAGACATGGGTGTCTTAGTTGGTTTTGAGTCTTCAAGACCAAATTTCTTAAGCATATCTTTTATATATTTAGATTGGTTAAAGAATATGCCATCTTCTAGTTGTTTAATTTGAAGTCCTAGAAAGAAGCTTAATTCACCCATCATACTCATCTCAAACTCATCGTGCATGATTTTAGAGAAATCATCACATAGCTCTTGACAAGTTGATCCAAATATGATGTCATCAACGTATATTTGAACAATGATAATATGTGATTCCTTTTCTTGGTAAAAAGAGTATTATCTACTAATCCCATGGTGTATTTGTTTTCAACAAGAAAAGTTTTAAGTCTATCGTACCAAGCTTTTGGTGCTTGCTTAAGACCGTATAATGCTTTCTTGAGTTTGAAGACATGATGTGGTTTCTTAAAGTCGGTAAAACCGGGAGGTTGAGCAACATATACTAATAAACCCATTAAGAAATGCACTCTTAACATCCATTTGAAATAATTTAAAGTCATAAGCACATGCATATGCAAGTAAGATTCTAATAGACTCAAGCCTAGCTACCGGTGCATAAGTTTCATCATAATCAATCCCCTCTTGTTGATTATAACCTTGTGCGACAAGCCTAGCTTTGTTTCTAGACACTACACCATTTTCATCCATTTTATTTCAAAAAACCCATTTCGTTCCAATTATAGTTTAATATTTAGGTTTTGGAACTAACTTCCAAACATCATTTCTAACGAATTGGTTTAACTCTTCTTGCATAGCAATTACCCAAGTTTCATCTTTTATTGCTTCATTTATGTTTTTCGGTTCAATGGTAGATACAAAACAAATGTGATTACTTTGATTTTGGGCTTGTGATCTTAAGGTTATTTGATTAAGTTGTCCTATGACCTTTTCTAAAGGATGACTTTTGGATTTTTGATGTTTATAATTTCATTATTTAATGGTTCATCTTCCTTGTCATTTTCAATTATTTCTTGACTTTCTACAAGTTGACTTTCAACTAAGTCATCATCGACCAAAAGTGATGTCTTAGAGGGAGGTGGACTTTCGTCGAATGTTATGTTCAACGATTCCTCGACTCTCATTGTTTCTTTCTTTAAGACAATGTAAGCTTTACTAGTTTGTGAGTAACCAAGAAATACACCTTCATAAGACTTTGGGTCAAACTTGGTGAGATAATCTTTAGTATTAAGAATGAAACATTTACATCCAAATACTCTAAAATATCCTAAAGTTGGCTTTTTACCTTTATATAGCTCATATGGTGTTTTGTTTAAGAAAGGACGTATTAAGACTCTATTTAAAATATATGTAGAAGTGTCAACGGCGTTACACAAAAACTTTTGAGGAATGTTTTGTTCATTAAGCATTGTTCTACCCATTTCTTGAATGGTTCTATTTTTACGTTCTACAACTCCATTTGATTGAGGTGTTCGAGGAGCTTCGAAGTTGTGTGTTATACCATTTGCATAACAAAAGTTTCCAAATTGTGTTTCAAATTAGCTCTGCTCACTAAATGGACCCGGCCTACTGGACACAATTTTGTAAATTCCTAACTAGCTCTTTGAAGATAGCTTTTTGTATAAGTTTGTTTACATTTGACCCAAATGTTTCATATGCCAATTGGTAGTTATGCTTCTATCATTCAAAGTTGTTAGACAAAGTTTGTCATTAGATGTTTTATCTATTTTCATGACGATATATTATTTTCCTAACTCCTTTAGCTATGGTGATACCATCTTTTAGTATTTTACTACCATTTTCTTCAAATAGTACTTGATACTTTTTATCACATAATTGGCTAATACTAAGTAGATTAAATTCTAACCTGTCGACATGAGCAACATTTTCAATAGTTAGAGAGTTATGAGCGATCGTACTTTGCCAATGATTTTGCTTTTGAGATTGCTACCAAAAGTGACATTACCTCCGTTATACTCTTGGTATGTTGAGAAGAGGCTTTTGTTGCCCGTCATGTGTCGCGAGTATCCACTATCTTTTATCCACTCATCAGGTTCCAATCCAACTTTCAAGCATACCTACCTACACAAATAACTCAAGCGCTTGGTCCCCAATATCTCATGGGTCCGTTTGGGTTAAACATACCATTTACTTGGTTCATGTATGGAAATGATGGGTAAGAGTTCCATGGCATGTAATCTGGAGTTTGATATGGTCTAGGGAAGTTTTGATTCCAGCCATTATGTTGATAGTTGGGTTGTATGTTGTGGTTGCTCTTAGGAAAAGGGCGTTTGGCAAAAGGTGTTTTATGTCGTTATTGAGTAGTTTTTGATCTAAATTCATATCTAGCTAGTCCTACTCCTGATGTAACAACAGGTTTTAGTTTAACACTATCCTTGGTTTTCTTTGTTACT
This sequence comes from Chrysanthemum makinoi, assembly GCA_910596185.1. Classification (NCBI taxonomy): domain Eukaryota; kingdom Viridiplantae; phylum Streptophyta; class Magnoliopsida; order Asterales; family Asteraceae; genus Chrysanthemum; species Chrysanthemum makinoi. Next base: position 144,846,014 of record OU343221.1, on the reverse strand, counting down.
TTGAAAAATTCACTACGGTCAGATCACAAACATTCTGTCTCGGCTGCAGCCCACGACACCATTTTTTACAAAGACGGAGCCCTATTTTTGGGTTCTGTTCGTCCGTCGTGACTGCAAATAGCTTTGGACAGTTTGTTTGTCTTTTTCAGCCATTTTGGTTTGACTCTTTAGAATTAAAACCTCATTAAATCCCAGCCCATTCATATTTCCTGGTGTTTTTTAAATTCTAACTATTTCATCGGCACAAGCAATGTTTTTGTTAAACCTTTTAAATTTAGAATTATGTTCGATTAGAACATCTTGTGTAAGCTTTAGTTTTTCTATTTCAAGATTAAGCTCTTGACATGATTTGCAACCATCGTCATTTGCTTTTCCTTTTTCTAATGATTTTTCCTTTTCTTTTAACTCATATACTTCATTTTCTAAAAATTTTAGTTCTTTAAAATTTATTTTTAGTTATGAATTTTAGACTTAGCTCACACAATTGATTATATTGTTTTTGCAAAGTGTCATCATCAATAGAAGAATAAGATGAGTCGGAATGTACCTCGTTTGACTCATGTGCCATTAGAGCGATCTCATCCTTGCTCGACTCTTCATCATCCTCACTATCACTCCAAGCACCACTTACAAAAGCTCATTGAGTTTTGCTTTTAGGTGGCTTGGGACAATCTCCTATTAGATGACTTGCATCACCGCATCTAAAACACTTTCTTTCACCTTTGCCCTTTTTGTCATCCCTATCTTTTCGGAATGGCTTCTTTTCTTCTCGAGGTTGTCTTACAAACTCTACTCTTCTTCTAAAGAACTTTTTGAAATCTCTAACGGCCATGGCATACTCCTAATCTTCACTACCGGAGCAAGATTCGTCATCATCGCTTGAATCCGTTCTTGCTTTTAGAGAAACGAATTTAATTTTCTCTCTTTTTCCTTTGATGATTTCCGAATCTTTCTCCATCACCATTTCGGGTACTTTGAGGTTTCCAATTAGCTCGTCTAGTGTCACTTTTGAGAGATCTTTGATTCCTCAATAGCCGTCACTTTAGCTCTCCACTTCGGATGGAGTGCTCTAAGAAATTTCTTGACAAAGTTCTTACTACTTAAAAGATTCATCAAGTGCTTTAAGAGATGTAATAATAGTATTAAAGCGAGCAAAGCCACAATCAATGGTTTCATCTTCAGGGATAACAAATTGTTCATATTGTTGAACAAGAAAATCATTTTTGTTATCCTTGACTTGTGAATTTCCTTGATGTGTAATAATCAAAGATTCCCAAATATCTTTAGCGGTTTCACACATAAAATTCTTTCATATTCTTTTCTAGGCAAAGCATTATAAAGCATCATTTTAGCTTCATTATTTTTAACTATTAATTTCTTTTTGATCAACGAAATATCTTTTGTTGTAGAACTAAAATCCCCTTTAACAATAACAAACCAAAGATCTATATCTTTTGATTTTACAAATGTTTCAAAACGGTTTTTCCAATAGATAAATCCATTGGTTTCAAAGAGTGGTGGTCTTTGCATATATTGCCCTTCTTTAAAGTTTTCAAAATCCATGGATCATTTCAAGTTTATAAAATACAAAATATTTTAGAAATTCTTGAGCAACGAGGCTCTGGTACCAATTGTGGAAAACTAGAAGGGGTGTTGAATAGTTTACCGATTAAAAAATTTGTTTTGAAACTTATTGAAAGATAATTTGATATTGATCTTAGATATGTTAGTGAATAGTAATCAACAATATGTAAAGAGTAGATAAGGAAAGAAACAATCAAACCACAACAAGTTGTTTATAGTGGTTCGGTCTACAAGGACTCTTTTCCTTGCCCTACTCCACTCCCCGAGTCTCACACTCAAGAGTTTAACTTCACTAGTCAACAAGCTCCTTTCACCGACGGAGAAACCTTTACACTTCGCTTACACACTATTTCCGACACTAAGCTAGATGTCGAGTTCTTTTCAAGGGTACAACCACTCCTACACACAATGTATTTTAAGGACTAAAATACTAACCGCTCACACTCACAAGATTATGATGGTTTGGTACAACAATGATGTATGAATCAACACAAGATCACACAACAACAAACAAACAAGACTTCCATCTTCTTGTTGAAGCTTGAATGTATCTTGATCTTCTTTGCTACAAAAGAGATCACTAATGTGATATGAAACTAAGTTAGAAATGTTTAGAGAGAAGGAATGTATGAGAATATGATAGAAAGGGATGAAAAACAACTTGGTTTGACTTTGCTATTTATAGCCAAAATGTTCAGCAAGCACCACGGACCACGGAACCCTTCAAAGGGTTCCGCCCGTGTAATTTTTGTGCCACCGAGTCTGACAGAAGATCTCAAAATCTTACCAAAGTCAACCATATCTATCCAAGATTGTGTAAGATATGCAGAATCTAAATCTACACAAAGTATCTAGTGGAATCTTCTAAGGATTTCAATGATGCACCACATGATGTCATGTGTTTGTTTTTCTATTTTTAGAAATTTGTTAAAATGTAAATATCGATGTAATGTTTTGTTTTAAGAAACCAAAACATTCTTGAACTAAAACTACTATCATACATTATGGTTTAGAGTCATATCAATATATGATTAATCACAATGTAAAAGCTTGAGTGATGAGTATATTATTTGAAAAAGCTTGTTTTAATATCTATTAAACTTGACAAGCTTTAAGCTTTATAAAAATTAAATTTACTTTTGTCGTTAACAAAACCTAGGTAAAGATCAAAAATATAAATAACGTTTAATGACGATATTTGTATTAACATGATGATTTCATTTGTCGTGGCCATATCCTCAATGCTATGACGTATCGACTCTTCGACGTATATCAGAACTATCCCACGGCCAATGAACTTTGGAATGCTCTCGAGCAACAATACTTCACGCAGGACGCTGATGCGAATTATTGCAAAACACAAGAAGTTTTACAATCCTCCTAGATAGTGTACCTAACCGTTGTAGTGTAGTATAGGTAAGGCATGGGGATTGATCGTTCTCCAAGGGAATAGTGAGGTAGGCTCGAAGTGTATAATTAAGTCTAAAGATTGAGGGATGATTATTTTTGGTCTTTTATATTTTATAGAAAGCAAGTAAAAATCTTGGGTTTTAGAAGAGTTGGTTTTTAAAACTAATTAGAATAAATTAAATCTAAACTAATATTCAGAAAAATAAATTGGTGAACTTCATATAAGAGATAAAGTGTATTTACTTAGAATTCCATTACTCCCTAATTATCTTTTATTGATTAGTCGAATTGTCACGTCCTTGTTTAATTAGAACATTGCATTCCTTAATGTCAATTGAGGGTTGGTTACTCCCTAACTCTATGAACTATGTTCTAATTGAGCGGCGCCTAAGAATGCCCTTTTAACTCTCAATTTCCACAATGCAAACACAATTCACGCATTAAATACAACAAACATCAATGTATAAATAACTATGCATTTATTCGGACATTCAACCTAGTAATATATTTGACCTAACCAATTTTCCTACTCCTAACGCAAATTACAACTAATCAAACAAGAATCGACACACAATAATCAATAACTAGGTTTCATGTAATCCTAAGTAAATACTAATAAATCTGGCCTAGCATAGTAATGAAAAGAAAAGCATATAAAGAAATCAAACAATCACAAGTAAACATAATTGAATGACTGATTAAACAACTTATCTTTTCATTACATATTGAGTCCTGGGGCTAAAAGCCTTGAAAAACTGATGAAAATTCAGACTAGGGTTTATCTCCAAAGTTGCCCACAAAGTACCACCACTTTTAATGAAGATAATACGCAAATATATATAGGATTATAGTTGTGACGACGTCACTTGTTAATTTTGACACCGTTAGCTCGCCGTCATTATGGTTTTGGATATGGCACCGACATAGTGTGACGGCATCATCTTATGGTTTTTGACGCCATCGCTCTTCATTTTCTTGGTCATGACACCGTCAGCTCGAGGCCGTCTCCATCACCTGAACCATCACTTGCAAAATCTGAAACTTCAACATCTTCGTTATCTTCAACTGATGGCGTCACTCAGTTTTTGTGACGCCGTCCCAAGCCCTTTTCTGATATTTTTTCTGATGTTGTCGTTTTCTTCATTTTTTCATCTAATCAATCCAAAACGTGTCATTTTTCAGCATTTGCTTCCCAAGTACCTAAAACTCAAATAGAAACGATTTATGATAATAAATGATCAAATATGTACGGATTTAGAAGTTAAATAACCCTTTAAAACGTATAAAATTACACCTCGTCAAATATCCTTACACTTGGGATTTGCTTGTCTTCAAGCAAATATGCTTTTATCCTAATCAATTTACAATTTTGGGGGCATTTAAAATTGGTTTAAAGATAATTTACAACACAACTCATTCTACAATAGTCATAACAAGCACGTAAATTATATACTAGCACCTCACATAAAGTGTTTGGATTCTCTTATCTCTTGGGTGTATAGGTTTAATAACATTATGGAAATGGACAAATAAACACTCTCTACATGTCATAGCACATAGATTACCATAGGCTTGATAAATGATAAAACCTCCACCGCTTTGGCATAAGCACCTATGATAAACTATCAAAGAGGACTTTTAACGGGTTGTAACATTAGGTGTAAGGGTAAGGAAAAACACGGTTTTGGGTATATGGAGAATTTTAGATGCAAGCTAATCATCTAAGTTAAATATATGTACAAAGTGGTGTTGCTAAGCCAAGACGCGATAGATAAACTCTCACTCTTTCTTGCTTTTCTTGACACTTTCTTGACTTAAACAAAAGCAGGATGACAGTCCGTATATTTTTTCTTTCTTTTTCTTTATTTTTTCTTTTTTATACACTTTTGCCCTGCCATCCTTTGATCTGCTTAAATAACATAAATAACTCGGGATTTATAACTACATCCCTACACTTGCATTTTTGCATAAAGAAAAACTAACTAATGACTCGGATTACAAGGATCAAAACATGTGGAGTACTTGAAATATTAACGTACATATGGGGGTAATAATTTGACTTTCTTCCTTATAACTCTAAATAAATTCTACCGTAAGTCCCATTCTTCCCAAAACTGTATTTACTATATATGACTCGATTTAGCAACCATGTAAGCAACTAAATAATTAACTATTGGTTTAACGTAAATGTTGTAACAATAATGCACTAAAAATGAGTGCATACAAGGAAGGCTAAGGCGATTTGGGTGTAACATTTAGTGGGGTGTAAAAAATGCTATTCATTAGTATTTCGGAATCTACAGAGATATCAAGAAAACCGCGAAAAGTATAAGCAAATTTTAGCAAGGGTGTGAGGTAATTACTTGACAAATGTAGCTAATGTACTTGACAAATGAGTACGTAGCAAGGGTGTGAGGTAATTACTTGACAAATGTAGCTAATGTAATTATAATAAACAGGTTTAAAACAAAAGTTATCCTAATGCCTCTTATCACTAGCGATCACGAAATGCATCACTAAAGCAAATTTTAGAATCTATATACTACCGGTATACGCATAAGCATTAAAGGTGAGTGCTTTTCCCTATATATCTAAAGGCGAACCTCACATATTTTGGGTAGAATTTTTGAGTGGTAGGGTTTTTGTGCTAGCTATATAACTCCTACCCATAAGACGCTTTATTAAGAATAAAGCTACACTCGTAAATGTCATAGTTTTTTTTAAATTTAGTGTTAAAATTACCTTTACATTTTTTTTGGTTTATTACATAATTACTAAAGAACAAGACAAATAACAAATGCATGACCAGTTTCTAAGATGTCCCTTTTTCCCCTCCCTGTCCTCAATGTTCTTAAAAGCACCAAAACTGATAAAGGGAAAAATAAAGAGATAAAAGAAACAAGTACTCCTCTTATTAGCTCGGTATGAACGAAAAACAAAAATACGGTCAAATCCTCCTCCAAGAAGATAAAATTATCTGATGATATGCTTCTTGTCTAATATAACATGTAAATCTTAAGAAAACGAACACGAAACCTAGCATAAAATCGGCGGTAAACAATATATATAATAAAACTAAAGTAGAAAGCGAATAAGAGATAATGCTTGCAAAACAAATATTCACAGGAATTTGGAAATTTAAAAATTCTAGAAATTTTGAAAAATTAATTTTTAACAGAAAAACAAAAATATGTTGCTAAATGCCTAACGCCGTCACTTTGTAGTGGTGATGCTGTCAGGATGGCCTAGCAGATTGTTTCGTTTTGTTTTTTAGAAAATTTCTGGAAAATTATAACTTTTAAAACCTGTATATTTCTTGTAAAACATTTATTGTGACTCGATACAAGTATTTGACTATAAGAAACATAAAAACAAGATAGAATATATGCTAAATATAAATTGAAAAAATTTCATGTTTGAATTTCGTTCTTTTAAACAAAGTGTGAATTTCCTTACACTTATCTGTTTGTAAAGTACCTTTATATGTAATCAAGAAGAAGTTAAAAATAAAATAAATGATTTTCAAAAATTATTTGAAACATGAAAATTAAACAATTATAAATAAGTATTGTTAGGAATTGGAAATTCTATTGTAAAGCATCGGTCACCCCAAATATTATCTAGCTTAAGTTAGCTCGTAGACATATCATTTATTACGTTATTTGTTAGTTAGTTATTAGCATAGTTTAGTCTAGTGCAACACCGTGGAGGAAGGACGGGTCTTTACCCATTGTATGCCTGATCCATAGCCCGAAGGAGGGCGTGCTTCTTTGTATAAATAGCCCTCTCCTCACAAGGGAGAGGGTTGGATGTTCATTTGGATTCTAACCTTCCATGAGTTTCTCTTACTAGAATATCCCACTTTCTCTCTCTAAAACCATATATTCATACGCCCATCTTTGTGATTGATTGTGTGTTTGTGAAATCCAATATGTTACAAATTGTATCAAGAGTCATGGTTTTATCATCTCTCTTACATATCCTTGGATTTCTAGTGGTTTTATATGGTTTTTGGGTTTGAAAAAGTTTAGTGGTTTTTGCATCATTTGGATCATTTCTTGTGTTAAAGTTTGAATTTTGAGTGTACTTTTGTGTTTATAATCATTGTAAGTGCTTGGTTTTTTATTTGGAAAGCTTGAATCACTGTGGTTGAGCTTGTTTTGGATTGAAAAGGGTTGTGTTTAAGTTTCTCTTGCTAGCGAATTAGTTCTCAGATAAGTTTTCTACTTAGCGACTTGCTTCATAAGTTGGTAGCGACCTGCAGTTTAAGAGGTAGCGATTTGATCTCTAGCGACTTGTCTAGTGAGACAAACAGTACAAAGTAGTGGAGGTTCCACTTCGGCTAGCGACTTGGTTGACGTAGCGACTTGTCTTTATTATTTCTAGCGACTTTTCTTTGTTGTTACTAGCGAGTTGTTCTTTAGCGACTTGTCAGCTTAGCGATTTTTTGTGTTAGCGACTTGTGTTTAGCGATTTGATTCACAGCGACTTGAGTCTTTAGCGAGTTGTTACTTAGCGACTTGGTGTCTTAGCGACTTGTTCTTAAGGTTTATAGCAACTTGAGTACCTAGCGACTTGGGTAAGTAGCGACTTGTCTTCAAGGTAGTTAGCAATTTGGTGAATTAATGCAAGCAACTTGTGCCTAATATCCATCAACACAATGTCTTACATCATTGACCCTTTAATCTCCAAAGTGCTTGAACTCTATGATACCTTACAAAACAAAGAAACTGTTTGCTACTCAAAATGTTTAACCATGATCGATTCAGCAGATTATGATCATAACACTTCACATTCTGAGTCAAATATCAAAGAATCACACCTGTTAATGATACATGATGCAGAGAAAATGGAATGCAACATTGAGCCTTATCAACTACTTCATCTGCACCTCACACAACTGTTATCCACAACTGGGGATCGAACATTCAGTGCTCTCTTCCACTAGGACTTACCTACATTGACAAGAACCTTGTTGCTGAACTTAGAACAACTAAAGCTTCAAATTACCAAAAGGAAGGTATTAATGGATGATTCCAATGATGCACTTCAGGTAATCTACAACCAATTTCAGCCATTTATCAATGGGGAATATTTCGCAGACTTCGATCAACACGCTATCGAATTTCATTCAAGAAATATACTGGAATGGAGATTCATGTGTTCATCAACACATTTATCCAACTTATGGATAATGTGGAAAAGTACATTAAGGAAGCTGCTCAATAGAATGATAATTTGAATGCTTTGAATGGGTGTCAAGATAAATTAAGTGAAAGTTGTGATATGTTGGGTAATGGATCAGTTGACCGGACGAATGATGTGAATGCGTAATATCAACAAAGGATGATGAAACAGTTGCATCAATACAGAGGCTCGAGTCGATATGCTAGAAACAAAGCATTTCAAGAACTCCGTTATGCATGATTTGAATGCGATGTCACACCAACAAATGAACAGTGTCATGTGATGAGGTACCCTTAACTGATCAACATAATGCATTTGCTAATGTACCTGATCAATTTGATTCTAACTCTGAACATGATATTGATAAATGTGTCTTGGTTGAGCCTGAATCTAAAATCTTTAAAACAAATGACATGGTTGAAAAACATTGTATTTCCTTGGAAATTGCAATACAACAAAGAGAAGAAAGTTTTCTTGCTACAAAACCTTGCATAAATCGAATTCATTTCGAGAATTTTTGAAATTAACCACTTAAAAACCCATTCAGACAAAGATTCAACCATATGCAATCTGAAATTACAACTCTCAGATCTGCATAAGAAATGTAATATAAGGATGAAAAATCCTAACCATGAGGTGAAGGTACGCTTAAATCTAGGAATGATGAATTGGCTTTATGTGTGTCCAACTTATTAAGGGAAAATGAGTCCTTAAGAAAGAACTTATTAGAGAAAAATTCCAAGTTGATAGATCAAACTAACTCCGTGTTGGAAGACATTGATGCCCTCAAAGCCCAAATTCAGGATAAGAGCTTCACCATTGTTGCCTTAAAAAATGAGCTTAGGAATTCTATTGGAAATAGGATGAACACTAAGTTTGCAAAACCATCAACCTTGGGAAAGCCAATTGTACTGAACAACTCAGAACGTACTGTAGTTAGGCAGTCCAATGCTTTTAGAAGAGAAAGATTTAAACCATCGAAATCTAAGCTTGCCTCCCAAGTTGATGCGAATACGCTTTTGTCAAAACCAACCACTTCACTAATTCATTCCGATATGATGAATAACAATCCACAGCTTAATGTTCAAAGCCCTAAGATCAGGAATATTAGGAGTTCATCTAGTTCTTATAAGAAGCATCAAATGGCTGATCAATGCCCTAAGAAACAAACTAATTACAAAAGGACCTATGTTCAAAACAGGGAAGTGGCTACATCCAAATCTACTAGCAGTTGTTTCAAATGGATTCCCACTGGTAGATTATTTAAGTTTTCAGGATTCAAACGGACATACACACCTAGATCTTGCCTTAAGTGGATGCCTACAAGAAAAATCTTCAAGAATATTGAACCTAAAGGGTTTTCTATTAATGACACTCCTAGACCAAATCAGGCAACATCCAATACCGAGGATACTCATGCCACTAACTCATCTATTTGCAATACTACATGTGCTACTAGTGCAAAGTGTTCTCTTTTCTGGTACAATGCTCAATTCAATCATGAACATCATGACTGGTTTCCATCGAAATGAAGAGTGCTCACCGTGAATTGTAGCATGTCGAATTGATGTACCTCGTACTTTGACTCCAGTTCAACTTGATTCAGGACTTGTTTTCATGAATCCGTGTACAAATTAATTTTTCACTTATTTAAAAAAAATTATTAAAACTTTACCCACAATCTGATAAAAGATGTATCTCTTGTTATTGATAACATCTACGGTCCTAGAAATGTCATTCAATAATGATACGGGTCCATAGATGAAGTTCGAACAAAATATATATTCTATTTTATAACGGGGGGTTGAATTTCAATCAATGTTCACTCTTAATTGGTGACATTGATTGAGGGGGAGAATATTTCAATTTATCTCTGCATCATTTTCTGATATATGTGATGTGCCTACTTGTTTGCTGCTACATGTTATCCATTTTATGTCATATATGGTACTTGTCATATTACTCTACATGAATGCTTCTTATCCACTGTATCTTCATGCAATCTGATAAGTACGAGGACTGAAAGTGTCAATAGTACAAATTTATGTGTGATACTAAGATAGGTAGAGACTTGTCTCCATTTATCATAATAACAAGGACCAAATATGTCATTAGTTGAAAATTTGGAATGGTTCCTAAACTGTAGCGACTTGTTTTAATCATGGGTAGCTTACTTGGTTCTAGTAAGGGGTAGCGACTTGTTTCTTATGCCAACCTTAAGATAGCGAAGTCTCATTAAGCACGTTACAAGGACTGAATATGTCAATATGCTAAACTTAAGATAGCGACTTGTCTCATTTTAAGATAGCGAGTTGCCTCATTCAACACGTTTACAAGGATTAAATGTGTCAATATGCTAAACTTGTAAACGGTACTTATCCCCTTAGCGACTTGACACAACTAACATATTTTCAAAACCCCAAAAGTGTTTCTCTCTTTCTCTCGTGACCTTTGCTGTAGCGACTTGATTGTGGTAGGTTAATTTCAATGCTTTGTTTTAAATCGTGTATATTTTATACCTCCTCTAACGCATCTCTCTTAACAGATTCCACCGTGCATTTTTTCCTCGTCAATTGATTCCCTCGTTTAGGTTTGCTAATGGATTCGCTTAATGGGAACACTTGATATTAAATTAGTTGTAGTTTGGGTTAACTAGGATAGATGTGATGGTGCATTTGTATGTTTAAATGGGTCTTTGCGCGAATTTTTGTATTAGTCGTATGAGCTTATTGCGTTGTGATGTTCTGATTATGTTTGTACTTGTGGTTTGTTTGTATTGGTTCATTGAAGCAATTTGGTTGTGTAGTTGTCATGGTTATATCTGTTGATTGGATGGTGGTTTTATGCGTATGTCAAGTCATGTTCTTTGTAGCGACTTACCTGAGAGCAAAGTGTTCTTGGTAGCGAGTTGGTTCACATATTCCTCATGGCGAGTTATGAAATCTTAATACATTCTTGCTAGAGACTTGCTTTGTAACTGGGTGATACTAATAGTAGCGACTTAGCCTTGTAATTTTTGATAGCGACTTGTCTTGACAAGTTAGCGACTTACTTAAACATTTTCATAAAGGCGACTTGTTAAGTATTTTTTCTTATAGCGACTTGTTTTGACAAGTTAGCGACTTGCTATATCATTTTCACAATGGTGACTTGTCACTATTTTTTCTTGTGGCACTTGTTTCACAAATTGTTTAAAGTTTAACTTGCTATAATAATTTCATGCTAGCTAATTGGTTCAGTTTACTTGTAGCTTTGTCTTGACAAATTACTCATAGCTTAACTTGCTATAACATTTTTGGTTTAAGCAATTTGTATATGGTTTCTCTTGTAGCGACTTGATTTGACAACTTGTTTTAGCAACTTGTTATAACACTTCCATAATAGCATTAAAAACAACTTTGTTTTAGCATCTTGTCTCATGAAATCCTATTATAGCAACTTTGTTTTTTTAACAATTTTGACTCAAAACAACTTGTCTCTTGAAAACTTTGTCAAAATGATTTGTTACTTTGAAAATTACTAAAGCTACTTAATCTATTTCCTAAGCATTTCAATCTGTTTATTGGTAATCTGTCAAGTATGTTACTCGTTGAGGTTGCATTAAAGTTGTTTAGCTAACCATGTCTAATCTAACATGCTCTCAAACACTGTTGTTGTATGTGTGTCTCTTTAGATTCCCAATGGCAAACACAACCTCATCTGAGAACCTTGCTACTTCCCCACCCACGCCTACAGACAAACTAAATTTTTCCGTAAGATAAATGGGTAGAGATAGGAAAAGCAACCGCTATGTGGACATGGAAAGATTGCAACAAAATCCAATCTTCAAAGTGGCAATTGATATTCTTAAAAACACTAATTTCTTTAGTGCCTTGAACAAGCAATGCACAATCCCCTCCATTTACCTACAACAATTTTGGAATACCATTAAATGGGACAAAGTCACAGCTAATTATTCTTGTAAGCTTGACGATAAGGAATTTGTAATCACATCCGACATTCTCAGTAAGGCCCTAGGAATCACGCCATGTGACCCTACAAAACAATCTGTCCCTCCACCTAGTGCGGAAGAACTAATGGACTTTCTTAATGATTTGGGTTATCAAGTCAACGTTACAAGGGCTTCGTATCATCACCGACATATGTATCAACCCCCGAGAGCCATTACTACTATTCTCAACTTATGCTTATATGGAAAACCTCGTGGTTCGATAAAGTAAGGATACCTATTCTCGGATCTTATGGGGTCTCATCAAAGGGTGAACATTGATGTCTCTAACGTATTTGGGAAGAGTTCTCGTTGTCGATGCACACTTTCATCAATAGAACAAATGTTCGAATCAAGCTCAAGGAAGAAAGAAAGTACACAAACTTGTGATTCCTAGCATAAGATTCTTGAAGCTTGTCATCCAGCTTCTGCAAATGCACTCATAACTTTAATCCTAGGAGTGAATCAGTCCTCCATAATGCTATGGATGAATTTGCACTCGGTAACCTCAAGTATGTTGCCAGAGGGGATAATAAAGAGATCTTTGGAATGCCAATTCCTCATGCACTACTCACGATGATATACTAAGAAGATCGACTACTCGATTACACAAGAAAAGGGTATCCAGATCCAATGTTGATGACGCTCCCAATCCCTCACAGCCTATTGATACAAAAGTTGGGCGTTCCTTGTTTGGACTCTGGTTCTCGTATCAATTGGATCTTAATGCTTGAGACCTGCTCACTAAGAAATGTAAAACACCGTTAGGCTTATGGATTGTCTCCCACGATTATCCTCCAAATGAGAGTAAGTAATCGATTTTAGTGTATAGTTGAGAGTTGGGTTTTGAGATCGCACTTTAATGAGGGCTAGGATGCCCTTATATACACACTAAATCCTTGTTGGTTTCTGTTCCCAAACTTTGGCGATCCCGCCTAAATCGTTATTAGACACTTATCTCCAAAGATAAGAGATATCCGATATCATAAGCCCCAATAACTTTGAGGTGGGCCTCGTGAGCCCAAACCATTATTGGGTTAGCCCGCCGCATCGGGCTCGCTAGTAGCAGCCATTGGTCGGGTTCGACCATGCGACTATACGTCATCATGTCCCCTAGTCTAGTATGCGCAGGACTATGCGGATGCTAGACTAATAGTATATCATAAATTCGTTGAAGCGTAGGAGAAGCTAAAAAGGTTCCCGCTTTGAAGAATACACGGTGAATCTAGTCAAAACAATTCAAATGCATACCGTGAAATCGGGAAAGTAATCGAAAATGTGTCATGTCAACAGATCCTATCCACAAATTTAGAGATAGTGGAGTCCATGTGTCGATCATCGTGTGGATGTAAAAACTTATACAACCTTCCACCTCCCATTACTGTGATTATCACAGTAAAAACATTTCCGCCATTGTTAAAAAAGCTCCAAACTTTCAACCAAGAAACCCTTAATATTCCAAAGGTAACCTCGCGTGCGCCTGAAAAAATTGTATAATGGTCCGTGGTTTGACTGATTCTACCTCCGACATAACCGAGGATGAACTTCGCGAGTTCACCTCGGATTATTATATACCGATGGCGCTGCATCCGGTAGTACCGGCCACGCAGGCGTCGATAGTGTATTTCCCCGAAGGGAAAGTAGGGGTATACACACGCCGAAGTTCGCAAATCAACGTGCCCATATCCTTATTTTTGCGACATGTTAAATTACTATCGCTCGATATCACGCCGCGACTGTATAGGTGCGGCGAAAATAACAAACTTTGAGATTAACTGCCGTTTATTGGCAATTAACCCCACAATCTACCTCTTTCGCACGTTTTACCACAAAACGTAGTCAAACGGGTGGGTGTCGTTCGCTAAGCGCGAAGGGAGGCTGCAATGCTACATTGATAAACTGGATGCGCTTAGGAACTGGAGGGAAAATTTTTTCCGGGTTGATAAGGCGTTATTTCCTCGGGATTTCGCTTCTATACCCGTGGTTCACTACCGGATGATGAGCTCTCCCGAACATACAAAGCGACGATGCAAAAACGATAAACGCCAATCGTATTCCCATCAGTTCCTATCCCGAGGAATTTTTGGTACACATGGGCATCAGTCGGAACTACTTTGGTAGACCTGATGAGGTGCCAACCTTCTTAGACGTGGATGGCCACGGTGGGTGCTCATCCTTCGTACTCCTTAGATTTTATTAATGTGAGCCTTTCTTTTCATCTTTGTTCTTTATATAACTTGCTTGTTGTTTTGTTTTATGCTACGCAGAGATGGATATATTCAACGTGGTTAACTTGGCAAAGCCGCGCCAGGTAACTGTAGGGGTGCGCCCGGTGAGAGAGGGGGAGGTCCCTATTTTGGATGCGGCTGCAGGGCGTACCATGGAGATGAACCTAGAGGAGGGAGTAGTGGTCTGGTGTGCCGGAAGCTACCCCCGTACAAAGCGCATCTACCGTATCTTCCCCTTCGTGGAGCCGTCAGGTAGATGTGGGCGAAAGCATGGAAGAGGAGGAGGAGGCAAGACACGGATTGAAGCGCAAGAGAGCGCTTGGTGGCGATGGTGCAAATGCATCCGTGAAGAAGCCCTATCATTCTTGACGGAGTCGCATCAAGTGATGTTGCATCCTCTCGCTCCATGGAACTGCTCCACCGGTAAGTATTTAACGCCAAATCACTTATCTCACTTATTGGTTATGCGTATTAATTGACATCTTTCGCGGCAGTATTAGCTATTGGGTTATTCGCGAAAGTCTCGAGACTCACGCTTAAGGCAAGTCCTGCGCGATCCCCCCTCGTGATACGAGGACAAAACACCGAGCCGTTGGCATCCGGGCCCTGCCTGGATCGCATGGAGGAGCGAGCTTCTTCCGCTGCACCAAAGCCACATTGGTTTGCGCGACTAAAGACAAGATATGCCGGGAGAGCAGCCTACGCCGCACAAAAGGATGAAGAGATTGCTCACCGAAGGCGCTATTGGCCGCTCGCCGAGGTGGAGGCAAGAATTATTATTCTAAGCTTGTGGAGGAAAATGTCATTGCCGATCCAAATAGCCGTGAGCCGTGACGTACGGATTACAAGGCTTCGTGTATTTGGGCCCTTAAGTAATTGGATAAGGGGAAAGAAGATTTGTTCTCTGGTTGGGGATTTTGGTGCAAATGGGAAACTCACCGGAAGAACAGAGATGAAGTTGCCAGCTCAAAGATTGAGTATGATGAGGAGTCAGATCCCCACCTTGTGTCTACGACACGAGGCCAGTGGCTTATCAGCCTACCGCGCCTGTCGCCTCGCACTAGAATCTCGAGAGGTAGTAGATGCATTTGGAGGGGTTGCAATGCGCGCCGGGCGCTGCGGTAAGGCGAAGCTATAGAGGAGCTCCATGAGGGTGGCTCCTGAAAGTTCCTCGCTAATAAGGTGCCTGGTTATAATGAGCACGCCGATGATGATATGGTTGCCGAATGGAGATGAAGAAGCCGTTGGAGCTTCCTCGATTGCGGAGTTGAGCGCGACCGTGATTATCCCATAGGGATAATTATGGAGGACTAACCTTGGCCCGCCATCGCGTTGAAAATGCAGAGGCGCAGTCCGATTATTATTTGAAGCCTGATGAGTCCTAGCTGCAAGTGCCTATTTTTGCTCGCCCCTGCGACATCTTGAATCCTTTCGCACTGGAGAAGGAAGTCCCTTGAAAGGAATCCTTGGAAGCTCATGCTACGAGACTTGCCAAGAAGAAAGGTGTTAAAGGCAAGGCTATTTTGTGTGGTATTGGCACAGCTCATCTTCCTAGGTCTGACGGGGTACCTGTTAGTGTTGCCACGGTATCTCGCCAAGACTCTGATTTGTTAAAGAAGCTAAAGGAGGCTGGGGACGCTGCACGCCATGTGGAGGGGTCATCTCTTTGGCGTTGTAATAGCATGTAGGTTATATCTGCGTTGTAAATATCATTTTGTAAGAACTCATGGTCCTTGATGAAATATCCCTTTTGTTGAATGCATGTTGATGTCGTTGTGCTTATAATGTTTGTACTTAGTTATATGTCTTTGCATAAAAAACGTACTTATTGTCTAAGAAGCAAACTATTACATAAGCGCAACTAATATGTGGAGTTCATAATCATGTATGAAATATCATACTTATAATGTCTAAGTATTTTAACATAATCGCGGTATGGTGTGATATGCGCCGTACTATAAATATCATAGTAAGGACCCAAGAGTCTTGATTCCTCGGTTTTGTTAAACGCCAAGCACAGATGCATTGTTAAGCATCCGTCGTGGAATGCGCATTGAACTTATTCCAATGTCTTGAAAATAAGGTGTTTAACAAGGATGTATGATCCAATGTTGATGGTTTTGCAACCCTCTTACTCAACGAGTTTTTTAGTAGGTTTACTCATCCTTTACCATCGTGGTATAGTAAGTGCATGCACACCATGTAGGCAAAAGATAATAAAACAACAATGTTGAGATATGAATAATATGTAAATAACAAATTAAAATGTGTCGTGGAGTTAGCTAGAAATCGCGACGCTTATTAATACTTGCAAGTTTTTGTAAAGAAAAAGAGACATTTGCCTAAGTAAAAAATGTAAATACCGGATAGTTATTGGGCATTATACTAAAGTACGGAGTATCCGTGTGCCGGGCCGTAGCCATTCTTAAAGGTAGCAACGCTGAGATAGCAGATGTTCCATGCGTGGTAGCCAAGGCCCATCCATATCTCGCAGTACGCGCCTTTTCCTCGATGCTTCAATGACCTCATAAGGTCCTTCCCACTTAGGTCCGAAGTTTTCAGTATCCTCTGCGGGCTCGCATCATTGGCGCGATATAACGAACCGGGTTCAATGAGACGCTTCAACTTTAGCATCGTAGTATCCCTTCATTTTTGACTTAGCTCGCTTCACATATTGCCGCTCGCCGCTGCTTTCTTCCAACAGTCCAAGTCAATACGCCATTCATCGCCATTGGTTGTAACATTAACTTGCAGCGAATAGTTGGCATCCAAATTTCGGTTGGTATGACGGCTTCTGTCCCATAGACAAGAGAGAAGGGAGTGTCTCCCGTGCTAATTTTGATTGAAGTGCGGTGCACCCACAAAACATGCAATAATTCCTCTACCCACCTCCCTTTGTGCTTGTCCAAGCGTGCCTTAATTCCTTCACCCAGACTTCGATTTGCACGCTCAACTAAGCCATTGCTTTGTGGGTGTTTAACCGACGCGAAGTGTTGTGTGATATTTAGCTTTTCACACCATTCCTTGAAAGGGTTGTCACGAATTGTTTTCCGCTGTCCGAGATGATTTCTCCGGTAATCCCAAACGGCATACAATATTTTCCCAAACAAACCGCTTTTACCCGATTTCCTATGATTGTCACGATCGCTTTGCTTCAATCCACTTGGTGAAATAGTCTATAGCTACTATGAATTTCAATCCTCCTCGCCGCAAAGGAAGGGACCGCAATGTCAATACCCCATTTATAGAATGGCCATGGCGACGTAATAGGTGTTAGCTCTTGTTGTAGTTGTCGGAACGGGTTCGTGAACTTGGCGCCACACTTTCTTATTAAGTCTCGCGATCACGGTGCATTGTAGGCCAAGAGTATCCTCGACCGTAAGCGCGCCACCACGGACCGTGGTCCCGAGTGCATACTACATGAACCCGCGTGATCTCTGGAGTATGAACCGCTTGAAGGGGTCCTACACATCGAATCCATGGTTGTAGAAATGAACACCGATATAGTGTACCGTCCCACAGTTCAAACCTTTGTGATGTGCGCCGTAACCTTCGGGCATCCTTCTGCTCCTTAGGCAAAACGCCCTTGCTTATGAACTCGATTATGGGGGTCATCCATGTAGGACCTTGCTCCTCTATCACCTTGGATATTTCCATCTCTAAGATGGACTTGCTCTTCAGTGTTTCTATCAACACTTGTTTTGACAGGTGCGCAAAGCTTGTGGATGCAATCTTGCTAACTGCATCCGCCTTTCTATTTTCCCCTCTAGGAACTTGCTTGATGGTAAACCTATCAAACTCGACTAGTGACTTGGTCTTGTCGAGGTATTGGATCATGTTTTCCTCTTTAGCCACATACTCGCCCAACACGTGGTTGGCCACCATCCGAGAGTCCACATTTGCTTCCGTGTTACGATGCCCATTCGAAGCGCGCGATGCGTAATCCTCGCAATCGTGGCTTCATATTCTCGCCTCGTTGTTTGTAGTCGCGGAATTAAATGCAAGGCGTAAGTGAATTCCATTCCTTCGACTTGTGGGATAAGGCCTGCGCCAACCCATCTACACATGAAGATCCGCCCGTGAACAAGATCCATGGTTCTTTTAGTTCCACCTTGTTGTGAGGGTGCATCATCGTCCGCGATGATGAAGTCGCTAGTATTCGCCTTAACCTGCAAAGGCGTGGTCAGAGGAAATGTTATGCTCACCTAGTAACACACTCCACTTCGTAGACGCCCCGGCCGCCGTTTGGAGATAATTTGCTTGATAGGTGGTCTGTAATCACCGCTATTGGGTGTGCCTCGAAGTACCAAGTAGTCGTTGGCTACGAATACTAGTGCTAAGACCAACTTTTCCATTGCGCCGAATCTCCGCTTTCTCGTGCTTTGCTTACAAAATACATCGGTGTTTGCACCAATTCTGCTGTTAGTAGCACCGCTACGACCGCCCATGGGTTGCTGACAGATACATAATTAATTCTTCCCCTGGGCGAGGTGCAACTAGCATGGGGAGTGCTGCCAAATGTTGTTTAAGTTGTATGAAAGCTTTTCTCGCTCGTGGTCCAAATAAAGTCTCCTTTTGTACACCTATTGTGTTTTGAAGAGAGGGAGTGACTTGTCTCCGACCGACGAGAATCTATTCTAACCGCCGCTTCCATTTAGGGATTGGACTTTTCAACGCTGCGTGAAGGAAGTTGGATGACAGCCTTCATTTTTTCTCGACACGGTTTGATGCCATCAGATCTATCGATATCCGAGGAACATGCCTTCAGAAGCCAAAAGTGCATTTCTTCGGATTTAGCTTCATGTTGATCTCTTTAGTGTCTTAAATGTTTCCTCAATGTCGCGCACCAATTCATCTTCCGTATGACTTTTATTATTACAAGGTCGCCAACATAAACCTCTAGGTTACTACCACCTGCCTTCAAATGCATTATCAACCAACCGCCGGTAGGTGGCACCCGCGTTTTAGGCGGCATCTTAGTATAACAATAAACGCCTTGGCTTGTATGGAAGGCCGATTTTTCCTCATCTTCCTTAGCCATCTGGGTTTGGTGATATCCTTTGTATGCGTCTAGGAAGCATTTAAGTGGGTATCCACACAAAGATTCTACCTTCCAGTCTATCTCCGGTAGCGGGTAGCAGTGTTGTGGACATGCCTTGTTAAGATCTGTGAAGTCAACGCACATCTTCTGATTGTACAATAGATTGCACTACCAGGCTTCGATGATGATCAAAGGTATGAGGGGTGTATGTTCCAGCCAAGACTTGCCTTTCACCTGAGAATAAGAAATATGAAACACTATGTTAAGTGATTACGCAAGGTAGGACCTCGCAACCACCTCCCGCCGTGAGAGTAAGTATGAGTTATGGTTGTATAAGTGTGTGTAAGTAAAGAGATGAGTGTAAAATGAGCATACCATAATCCATTGCCCGTCCAACCTATTTATAGTGAATGAAATAGGGGTGAGAGCACTTCTCGATGAATGTCGAGATCATGGGGCGCCCCATGATGTGGGTAACCGCTAGCTTAGTGACCCACGCTCTCGACTTGACGGGAAGCCAAGAGAGAGAGGGAGATCGTGGGTTTGACCAAGTCAGGAGGTTCCTCATCCATTGTTCCTTCGCACCATACCCCAAGGGCTTAGGGCTTCAATGGCGAATTCCCTTAGGTAACCTTCGTGCCAACGAATGGTTTGACGCCTATGGATATTTTGGGATCCTAACTTGGGCCTCGCTTGGAAGGGCTTCACACGCCTCGGAGTTGTGTCCTTCGAGCTACCGGAGGGTACATCATCAAGCCCCCCGTAAAGTGATGCATATGAGCGGAAAAGGCATTGCATTCGACTTCATGCTTCAAAATATACCGCTTGTCGCGAATTGCATTAGTTAGGGATAATTACGCATCTAACTTAGCGCATTAAATGCTAAGTACTTATTACGGCTGCCCGCTACAGGAATCACACTTCCCCACTTTATCCGTAGACCAAAAGTCATCTTTATTCAAAATTTAAAATTTTTTAACCGGATAATACTTATCTTTGGGACACGTGTGCAGTGCCTAAGAGAGAAAGAAGAGAGTATAAAAAGGGGGTAGATGAAACCCTAATTTATTTTACTCTCTTCATCTTGTTTCCACACGCCAGTAAAATCTCATCGCCTTCACTTCCTAAAACCAAAGGTAAACCTTCTTCGCATCAAAGCTTGTTTTTTTTCTTTAAAAATGGATTCCAAGTTTATTATAAAGCAACAAAGTGTACATTATCTCGCAAAAGATCTACATGATCACTTAGCCATTATCCTATCCCACTAGAACACAAAGTGATGTTACCAAATCTAATCGGGCATCTTTGATGCTCCTCAAGGTTTCAGTGGTCAGTACACACATGTATTTAGCCACTCAAACCTTAGGATTCCGCTGCACCCCCGATATTAGAATTTATGCAATATTACAAGGTTCACATCTCTAGGTTTAACCCCTTTGGTTTTGCTGTTTCAACCACATTCATAGTGATATGCAAAGCATACGGCTATGAACCAACATTAACGGTTTTAAGAGGATTTCTGAACTTGTATCCTGGGGCAATTGGTTAACTTTAGCAAAAAGGCTCGAGTATGATGTTCCAAACCGTTTGAGAGGGTATATATAAACATAACAGTTGGAAATGTAGCTTTTCTATGTGCAAGACACCATTGTCCCCCAAATATTCGTGAGTCACTAATAAGGAAAATAGGTTTGATGCAAAACGTATAATGACCCCCGCCTCACGAGGCGGGATCCCCTCATATCGCTTGGCCAAATATCCTGTGGATGTGCAAGTGTTCCCCGGCCATCTTATACATAGCCGGGATTGCCCGTAGCCGGAGGGTCTCTAAGCCTCGCGGATCATGTACCAAGGACAAAGTATGTTTAGCTACTTTTATTTAAGTAGGACCAATGTAGCACCGATATTTATTTCTCGCTTGTTTCTATTTTGCAGATGTCGCTCGAAACTTCATGTACCAGATCTGGATAAAGATTTAAGTTTTATGCTCAGCGAGAAGGCCAAGAGTCCTATGGTGTCCTTCGACATATGTGAACAATAATGAGGTAGACACTCCAACCCCGCTCCTATTGCATCGGTACCCCCACCGGTCGCGGCCGGAGGGTCCCTCCCGCCTTGTTGAAAATGTAGCGATTCGAAGATCCCGCAGTAAGAGGATGTCCAAGTTGTAGGTTCAACAGTGATTGCCGACGTTGAAGAGCGAAGGGAACAACCGCCAAAGCTATTAAGTCAACCAATAAGAGGAAGAATACCGCGATACGGGTCTAGGGTCGTCCGTCAGGAGCACCAAGGCAAGAAATTTGTCAAGTCCGCTTTCCGAAGTTGCCGATGAATCTGGTGGAAGTGCATGGTAAGCAGCTTCTCTTTATGAAAACATGTTAAGTAATAAGTTAATTTAACCTTTATACATTGTATTGATCGCAGCCTCCTAGAGACTAAGGAGCTCCCCAATGCTTTAGCCTCGCACATCGATTGTGAGTCATGTCACCCCCCGCATGGAAGGGATTGCCGACAACATGTCCATCAAAAGGGTTTGTGATATGCATGACAATGGTGTAGCGAGGCAAGCAAAGATGGATAATCACTTGAATACCAGACTAGTGGAGCTGCTCGTGGTTGTGACCAAGGCTAGGCAAGAGATGGATGTCATGTTGGAAAGGGAAAACATAGGGATCGGGAGTATGCTGAATTGGAGGCTAAGTGTGATGAGATAGAGAGGGACTGAGAAAAATCCCTCGCTCAAGACCTTCGTGGAAAGGTAGCCCAATTGACAGCTTGAACTCGCCATATTAAATGGAAGAAGCCAAGGTCATCACTCTAACAAGTCAACGCTATTCTGAGGCTGAAATGTGCCGGGTTGGAAAGTGAGAAGGCTAGGATCGGAGAGGTAGAAGTGAAGTTGAGGGAGGAAATTGATGGATTGCAGATGAGGTATAAGATGCCGCAAAAGGATCGTATGGAGGTCGCTTCAAGGTGCTTTACATAGCCATGGAGCTCTAACACAGTGATGAATTGGGAACTCAGATGTGGAAGGTCATCAAATCACCAATTTTCATGGATCGGTGCTTAGCTGGAGGAGGTCGCCAAAACAGTAAGCCCGTGATCTTTCCAAGATTGAATGCTACCGCCCTACTTCAAAGGCCGAAGTATGATGAGGCAAGAAATGTGTTCACAACCGCAGAGTACTCCTTCCTTGCCGAGGCTACCAAAGATCCTATGGCACCCCCTAAAAGACCTCCTTTCCAAGAAACCCTGAAGCTAAAGCCTACCACTCCCACTAAGAAGACCATGCTACCAAGCCCTCTCAAGGCAACCTTCCCCACTCCATCTCTAGAAAAGCAGGAATGAAGGCTGCTATGTGGCAGTAATTTGGTTTCAAAGGGTGGCATGTACCCTTAAGACAATTTATCTTATGTGACAATGTGTGTCTTGTTCTCTAAACAGTTCAAATGCTTTTAATGTATGGCCATGGGCCAAAAACAATTTAACTCTTAGGCTCCTCGCGGTACAAGTACAAGGCTGCTAGCCCTCATTTTGAATGGTATGGTGTAGGGGAAATACCTCTACATACTTAGTTGTTATGCATGTTTGTCTTGTTAAGTTCTCAGACGCCATTTTTTCCGACGCTTAAGTTTTACAACCTAAGGTTAACCAACCTCATTGTGTGTAAACTACAACACCAAGAATATAATGACCAAATTTGATCATTGACAGAGGGTCGCGACCCACTCTATCTCAAATCCTTTAAGTAGCACGACTTTGTACATATTTTTACAAGCGCCATAAACTACAAGGAGAGTTAATGTGAATGTTAAAGTTGGCTTAAATGATAAGGCATGTATTACACCTTGAGCCATTTTATTTGACATTGAAACTCATTAACGACTTGGCTGAACAAATATTTGTGTTTAAGAAATGAAGCAAGAGATTTGTAGGAAATGTCTTATTTATCATTGAATTGGTAGGGAGGATTACATCATTCTTGAAATGAAAACTAAGACTGCTACCAATAATGTTTTCTTTCCCTTGAGAAGCTTCTAATTATAAGAATAAAAAAGTAAAAGTACTTCTTAAACATAGAACTTTCGAAGGTTCGTACCATTCCATGTTCTATCGATGGATTCTCCGAGAAGATTGGCCAATTTGTAGGCTCCATTGTCCGTAGGCTCCTCGCCTACCATGTAGGGTCCTTCCCAAGTTGGTCCCAGCTTCCCCGGTACTGCTTTCTTGCATCCGTTGAGCACATATTCTCCGTGCTTGAAAGTGGAAGGTCGACCCCTTTTGTTATAATAGCCTTCGATCTTATGTTTGTGCATTGCTTCTTGGATGTAGGCTATTTCTCGCTCTTTCTTCCAAAGCAGTCAAGGTTTTCCCCGATCCTTTCGCCATTTTGGGAGGCATCATACGCTGCCACATGCTCCGCGGTGTACAATTAATTCAAGGAATGATCGCTCGTTCGTATGTAAGGTCAAGGGGTTTCACCATTGCTTGACTTAGGTCGCCCCGTCCCCATAATACTTGGGAAAGTTCATCTACCACCCATCCATGGTGTGTTCGTCCCAACCTTTTCTCGATCCCTTTGACGATATCTCTATTTGTAACCTCCACCATTCCATTACCTTGTGGATGGTAGACGGATGTCCAAGATCTGCTTTTATGTTTAACCCTTGGCGTAAGTCATAGAAGACTCCTTCAATGAACCTGCTTTCCATTGTCGGATATGATGATGTGGGCACTCTAAATCTACACACCATGTGTTCCCATACCTAACTTCTCGACTGCCTCCTCAGAATGGAGGCCAAAGGTTTAGCCTCTACCCACTTAGTGAAGTAATCAATGGCTACCGAAGAATTTGACTCTAGAGCCATGGGCATAGGTCCTAATGATATGAATTCCCCATTGAGAGAAGGGCCATGCGGATGTTACACTCGGCCATGTCCCTCGCTTGGCATCTTTGAAACATTTGAGTGTATCTCGACAAGCTTCACATTTGAGAATGATGTTCAAGATCCCTCACAAGATCAAGGCCAATAATAGCCCAACTTCATTATCTTCGAAACGACTAAGCGTGGTCCTCAAGGTGGAGACCACATGATCCCTCATGAACTTCCGATGATGTTCTTAGCGCTGGTCCCACACATCTTAACCAAAGTGATAAAATGACCTTCTATATAGGTTTTCTCCTATTAGCCTGGATCAGGGTGACTTAACCCTAATCTTCCTTGCTAGTTTGGGATCTTCGTGGAGAAGACCACTTATCAAATATTCCCTGATAGGAGTCATCCATGTCTCTCCTTCCTCGTGAACCACATCCGCAACCTCCTTATGAACGATGGATCTTTCTGGGACTTCGACAAGTACTCTTTGGTGAGATGAGCTTAAGGCCATAGAAGCTAGCTTGCTAAGTGCATCGCCTCTTCTTGTTCTGATTCCTACCAACATGTTGGATGGTGTAGAGTCTAAGCTTTCCAAAGATCTCCTTTGCTTTTTCTCGAGTAATCGCTTGATGACGGGCTGCCTTGCTTCATAGGAACCTATCACTTGGTTAGCTACCAATTGGGAGTCTACCAAAACAATGAGTTTTGACCTCCATATCGCTAGCCAATCTGAGGCCTCGCTAGTAATGCTTCATCGCTTCGCTGTTGGTGGCTTCAAACTTGAAACTAAGAGCATATGTATGCTCCTTTCCCTCGTGACCGACTAGCATTAGACCTCGCCTCTGTAACCATCTGAGCCGATGCTCCATCTGATATAGTTTCCGGCCATCCCAGACGGGGTGAGTTTAGCTTTGGCTTTCTTCTTTTCTCGTGTCGCTCTAACGTGTTTCTCGCCAAGAAATCGCTAGAATTTGGCCTTTAATAGAGTTTCGTCCTTTGAACTCTATTTCATGTTCTCCCAACTCGATAGCCCATTTAGCTACTCTCCCGTACTTTTCGGTTTTGACAAGATCTTTGAGTGGCTTGTCGGTTAAGATTGTGATTGGATGGGCTCGAAATAGCGCCGAGCCTCCTTGTCTGCAGTAGATTAGGCTAGTATCAACTTCTCCAATTTTGATAATTGATATCGCCTCTGTAGAGACAAAGTAAATGGATTGCCGCTCTCGCTCGCCATAAGGACTGCGCTAATACTCTAGATTGAGGATGCCAAGTACATTAACAACACTTCGCCTTTGATTGGGGCTGTAAGTGTTGAAAGAATTTCGATCAACTCCTTCATCTTCTGAAAGGAAGCTTCAACATCCTGACTCCATTGAAAAGTTTTCTTATCCATGCATCCCTTGAGTGTTTTGAAGAATGGTAGGGACCTGTCAGCGACCTTGGAGGGATTTTCCTTTATCCCCTGCTTAGTGATCAAATGCCCTAGGAATTGTCCCTCTTCGACACCAAAGGAGCATTTCTTAGTGTTCAAAGATCATGTTAATCGCCCCAGTTGGTCAAAGTTTCAGCACATCGAGGAGTAGGTCCTCCTCCGTCTTGCTTTTGATAACCATGTCATCAACGTATGCTTCGAGATTTCTCGCGATATTTGTTTGTTGAAGGCTTTATCTACGAAGTCATGGTAAGTGGCCCCCGCTTCGCTTCTTTTAACCAAGGGCATCTTTTCAGAATAAGAGACACCTTTGCTCGTGTAGAACGTTTTTCTTCGTCCTCCTTGCCATCCGGATCGATGATACCCTTTGTAGCGCCTAAGAAGCATTTTAACCGAAGTTCGCCAAGGATTCTACCTTCCACAATTCTAGGGGTAGCAATCCTTCTGCATGCTTTGTTGATGTCGGAAGTCAACGCACACGCACCACCCTCCGCCGCTTTTTGACCATCACCGGGTCTACCCAGTTTGGTACTTAACTTCTTAGGATGCCCGCTGTGTGAGTTCGTCCACTTCTTTCGCAGCCGCAACGCTTCTTTCGGGCTAAGATCCTCCTTTTCTGTTTCATCGGCTCAATGTGTTTGTACTCATTGAGTTTATGCTCCGCTCAAGGACCGTCCGTCGACGAAAGTTCTCGCACTCGCCATGTCGTAATATTTCCAAGCAAAACATCAAGGTTAGTCTCAGAATAGCCACGAAGCTTTCTTTGAAATTCGCCGAGTTGTTTTCCTACTACCACCATTTGTTCCGTAGCTGCTAACTATAACTTGCTCCTCCGTGATTCAGCATACTTAGAATGGCTATCGGAGGCTCCTCCGATTCTTCTTTGATCCTTTTGACACCATATACACCCTTATCCACCCCATAATTAGAATGAACAGTTCCTACTCCGAAGGGAGTTTGGAACTTAATAGCAACATGTATGGTGGAAACAACAATACCCATCTTTGCATAGTGTTTCTCCCAATTAACAAATTATAAGGAGAATCGACCTGACTATAACGAAGGCGGTGAGTGTTTCTGGCGGGATAAGGGGCCTCGCCTATGGTGATTTCCAACGGTACTTCTCCCAAAGGCCATGAATGTTCGCCGAAGAACCCTACTAGTGGTGTTTTAAAGTCCACCCTTCGTGAGTGTATGGATGACTTGAGCTTTAGGAAACAATGCTCATAGATGATCTCAGAGCTTCCACAATCTATATATGCCCGATTCACCTCCCTCGCTTGAGATTCGCACTCGATAACCACGGGTCAATTGAAGGTGTCCGCCCCAAGATGTGAGGAAAGGTTATTTCCCCACGCCTCCAAGCTCTCCGTCGCTTCCTTCCTTGTTGGATCGTCGCAAGCACTATAAGTATCGGAGCTCAGAGGAGGCTCCTTCTTGTTCCCTTCCATTCACCTAGTTGGCGTCGGAGAACTTGTCCTTTCCCTTTTTGATGCCTTTAACCGTGATGTGCTAACTTTCCGGACCCCATCGCCTTCTTCGACCGCTTCTTTAGTTATCTCAGCTTGTTCGTGTCGTGTCCATGGTCTTCATGGAACGGCAATACTTGGACATGTCTCTCGCGTTGCTTCGCTGTCATCCGAGGTGGTGGATCAAGGACTTAGCGACTTTCTCCGTAGCCTTAATCTCCCCGGGGATTTGACTAAGTTCGCCAAGAATCCGTGGTTTGAACCTTTGTTGTATGGAGTGAAGCGATCTCTGTTCTTCTTCTTGTTCTTGGACCCTTCCCATGAGGACCCCTGAGGGAATTTGTCAAAAGCTTCCTTTTGCTCTATCGGAGCCCCGCTTGTCGCTACCTCTTTCGATTCAATCCAAGTGTAAGTCTTCCATCGCTGCCTTTATAAGTGGTGGAAGATCGGTGGACGTGACTTCCACCAAGCTTTGTGTCCAAGGCCATGTACAAAACCTCGAAATCCTCTCGATCTTCGTGCAAACCCAGAATTTGCAATGTTTCATCAAGAATTCTTTGTAACGAAGGCCCTTGTACCTTCGTTGTCCCTTTGCTTGATGGTGTGCATGGCTAGATGGGTATTGGTGTACTTCCTCCGGGCTAAAGTGTGATCGAACTTAGCCTTGAGATCGCCCGACTTACAATGCTTCCCAACTTGGCCCATTCCACCATATTCTCGTGGAGTCCTGAGCGTATAAGTGAACATGTGGCATGCTACGGCATAACCCACTTTTGCATCTTGATGGCCTTCAATAAATGGAGGAAGTTATCGATCGCCTTTCCCATCGTGAGGTGCCTATATGAGCGGGCATCTTTACACCATCGCGTGGGGTAGTCTTCATCCACTTCACGAAGGTGTACATGCTCCAGAGGCTTCGGCATAGTAAGGGTTGTATGGAGGTGGATAAACATGTGTAGGATTATACGGGTTAGGAAATGGTTGTGTGTATGTAGGTAAATAAAGTAGGTTGGTACGGAGGGTTTACACCCGCCGATTGTAGGAATATGCCCATAGGGCATTTGGCCGGTAACTCGGTTAGGGAGTGAACCATTTGGAGGGTAAGTGTTGTAGGTTTGAGCAGGTAGGTAGGGGTTCATTACCGGAGGAGGTAACTGACTCATGCCTATATGGAGGAGTACCTCCCGCATCAAACATATGAAGGGGTATTGGAACCCCCATTCCCTCTCTTCCTAAATGAGCAGCTAGGAGATGGGGTAGGTTTACTCCTCCGTTCCCTACCGGGTTGCTTCCCCATTAGAGTTCTCGCTCCTTCTTTCACCATGCATTCTTTCCCTTCTTCCCTGACCTCCTCCCGGTCCTTCTTCAAAGCCTACAGTCTTCCTTTTGGCCTTCGATGGAAGGAGAACCATTTCAAGAAGGCCGAGCGCACCGCTAACATTGTGTCGGCCTCTCCTCTATTTCAATCTCTTTATCGCATCTCACGGAGTATTCCAACTCTCTTCGCATTTCAAGATTGCGACCGCTTCTTTGTGAGCCCTAAGTAAGGAATCCAAGGCTTGAAGTTTGCCTCAACGGCGGGCTAATATCGATGGATGGGTTAGCGGATGTTGAGGCATGATGTATGGGAGTAGTTTCCAAACGAGATCGTGTGGTAAAGGTTGAGGCCGCGCATGGGGCGAGATTGTCGGTGTTAGTTGTGTTTAGAGGAACTAGGGTAGAGAAACCTGGTGGAGGTGTATCTTCTTGATCCGCTCCAAACCGCCAAGTTTTCTCACACAAGCCGGCCACTTGTGAATGGCCGACCGTAAGAAACTTCAAACAGTTTAAACACAGAATGCAATGAAGATCGTGGGAGTATAGTGTTTCCTGTCGTTATGTCCCAAATGAAGCTATGCAATGGATCACCAAACGATAGTGATCGAGAAATTTGAACGTAAAAATGGATTGTGATTATTATAACTAAAGAAAAAGCAAACAAATTACAGAGGCTTAAATGCAAATTAAAGGAAATTTAAAAAGATAAAAATATTAAATAAACGCTATCACTATTTGCAAAATGATGTTTTTGATTGTATGTTTTTATAAAATCAATTAAAACTACGAACGCATAAAATGAAAATGTGAAACTTACACAATATTAATCCTAAAAATATGAAAATGATATTTTACAATCCTAATGATAAAAGAAAATTTATAGAAAAAGAAAATTATTTTTATAACTATTTATCTAATTATTATTAATTAAAACTATTTTTAACTATTTAATAATAGCCTAAAATACAAGAAAATATGAAATAAAGCTAGAAAAATAAAATTATGACTTGGAAAAATCTAAAATAACAAAAAGAGAATTTTCAAAACTATTTTATATTTTTCGATTATTTTTCTATTTTCTAGGAATTAAAAACTATTAAAAACTAATTAAAGTGCTTAAAAATACAAATTTAACTAAGAAAAATTTGGAAAAATATTTTTTTGACTTTTTATATTTATCTTAACTTAAGAAAAATGAAAAATTATTTTTTTGAAACTTTTCTGAATAATTTTTATTAAATGCTAATTAAAAAGGCTTAAAAACTAATTAAAATGGAGAAAAATACCAAACTGACCTAGAAAAATCTGAAAAATTCAAGATAAGTTTAAAATATTATGGTGAATCTAGGAAAATTAGAAAAACAGGGGCTTGTGTGAAGGAAATTGAAGCTGCAGTGGAAACTGCTATGCAAAGTGCTTTAGAATAAGCACTTGAAATAAGCCATAAGCCACAAGCAAGCACCAAACTGTAACAGCAGCTACAATAAGTTAAAACTACCTAAATGCAACTAGTCTCAACTGCTCTTAACCTTAGAATTGCAAAATTAGACAGATTTGGTGTTTTGAGTTAATGTGCTAAAACAGGTTTTGATAGGCTACTTTAAGCTTAAGCACAAGCTACTTAATAAGCTGAGAATGAAAAACAAAAGTTGGAACTTAATCTAGACCTCGGTTGGCTATCTCAGAATCCAAAGTCGAGACTTGGACAAGCTCAAATGAGCTTGGTGCAAGGGTGCAAAGAATTCTGTGCACACTCGCTAATACCGAGCTGTAGTGGGATTTTCAACCATATTGACAAGCATTTTGGTGCTTAAAAAAATTACAAAAATCTTCAAAAATGGTAATAAGAAACTAGACCGTGATGATCTTTTAAAACCACAATTTCACTTGATAGACCCAGGAATGAATCAATGAAAATTCATCTTAGTTTGGCTCAAAACTGATTTTCCAAATTTTAACTTTTGTAATAGAAATGAAACTTTGACTTTTTTGAACTTTGATTCAAATTTAATGACTGGAATTGATATTTTATGTTAAACTAAGATCAGCTTATCAAGCTATATGATTTCTACACATGAATCGTGCTATTGTTATTCCCAAATTCCAACAGTGAAGAATTAAAGACAGATTATTGTGATGTTTGACTTTTGTGGCTATAGCGATGTAATATTATGACTGATATGAGTATGATAGAATCGCACAAGCATAAACCAACAGGTTTCCACTCTAAAACAAACCTCAAACACAGATCAAGCAACAAATCCAAACACCCTTTAAACTTCTGATATGCAAATAAAACTAACCAAACAAATTTAAACTAGCTAAGCCTAGTGATCAAACAGAATCTAATAGACCTAAATACAACTAATTAAGCAAGTATGAACTACTTATAACTACAATTACAGATTATGCACATGAAACTTGAAAATAACTTACAAATTGTCTTTAGCCACAATGGCTTGAAACTGAATTACAATGGACCTCTATCCTATAAAAATCAACCCAATTGACTAATCATCCCACATCCAAATTCTAAGTACACCATTATCCATTTCCAAGACCATTTTTGCCCCAGTTTGACTTCCTTTGATCAATTTCCAAAACGCTGAAACTAAAATGTGAGCTTATAGAAAGCTATAATTAGCTTACATAAGCTTGTTGGAATTGAGAAATAAGCTATTTGAAGCTTGGTTATGAGAATTTAAAATGGAAAATTGCAACAAAGGGACACAACAATATAAATTGATAATGCAACTTAAATTAGTACTTGAAAATGGTTTATATTGATTAGATAACTTAAAATGAGTACATTACAACAAAAGATTACAGATTTTTAACTTAACTAAAACTTTATATTAAAAACGACATTAATGAAAATTTAAAAACTAAAGACTATTCTTTCTTCTCATCCTTTTGCTTTCTTTTATAATCCAAGCTTTTCTCTCTCATCTCCACCAGCTCCCACTATTATTGATAGCCATTGGATGGCTTAACTTCATCTTGGCCATTGATTGGATTTTTGGCGCCAAAATTGGATTATCCATGGGAGGTTGGAGGGGGGGGGAATGAGCATTAAATGCTTCTTGGAGGTTAGTTGAGGTGGGGGGAACAAGAAAATGTGAAGGAGAGGAGGGGGGATGGGAGATAGTGTGTTGTCAGCAGCAGGTGGGGAGAAAGACTTCTACGCCAACGTGGGTGTTTGACTTGGGATTTGACCGTGGGTTTAATAATGCAAGGGGGGGGTCAAAAGTATAAATGACAGGGGGTCCAAAGGCTAATATGGCAGGGGGTCACATGTGTTTTGACAAGGCCAAGGATAAAAGGATATTAATAATCATAGGGACCATTTGTGTAAATTTTGAAAAACAAGGGACCATGGCTGCCATTTCATCAAAGTTGCTCCAAGGGCTAAAAGTGACAAGCTCCAAAAGTACAAGGACCAAACTTGACATTTTCCAATTTCCAAGGACCATTTTTGCCAAATTTGAAACTTGGAGGACCAAACTTGTAATTTCTCAAAACTTTTGATATTTTTCACCAAAGGACTAATTTTGACAAGTTATGATTTTAAAAGGACCTTTGGTGATTTATCTTTTGAAATTATGTGCTCAGGGACTATTTTTGACAATTTTTGAAACTGGGGACTAAACTCAATTATGCAAACTTTGCTTATTTTTCATCTAATTTTAAACATTTTGCATCCAAACATATAAAATGCAATTTTGAGATATTTTCAAGATTTTGATGCATTTGAGCATTTTAAACGCTTTGCGTCAGATTTAACCAAAATGATGAGTATTTACACACTCATCAATCCCCCATTACTAAACCATTGCTAGTCCCTAGCAATATTTTGAGAAAAACTTAATGGATTTGAATCTCTTTACCAAAAGCCATTACTTCTGGAGTAGCCAAATGTTTCAGTCCAAGTAAGAACCATGGTACACCGATAACCATGTGATTTTGAGCAAACCACCGGCTTTCAACGGATTTGATTTGTCCTACCGTAGCCGCTTGTTTCGACTAGCCAACTCTTAGATAAATTATCAATATTATCTTTGGTGAGTCGATTACCAATTATGGTTTTTCCACCGCCTTTACCACAAGCCATAAACTTGCGGGCTAGCCAACTCTTCACTTTTAAGGATATATGAGTCAATACCATACAATTTTGGGCAAATTGCAAGCCGCCAACGGATTTGATATATCTTTACCAAGAGCCGCTTGCTCTCGGATTAGCCAATCCTTTAGTTTATTAGACATGGCGGATCGATAACCAATTGAGTAAGTAAAACACTTACTCCAAAAAATTTTGGCCAAAAACGGGGAATGGGTGGATAATTACATGATAAAATTCGGAGAATTCCCCCACACTTAGAAATGAATATCGCCTCAATATTCAAAGTACGGCTGGCGTTATGAAACAAAGAACGGAAAAGGGAAATACTACCATGCATTTTTTTGAGATAACTTATATACAAATATAGGCAACCCCCACACTAGGGTGGTAGAAAGATAGAAAGAAGTCAGAAATATGGGTGAAATACCATATGGCATGCTATTTTTTGATTCGAAGTCGCTAGTTTGACTCCTCGACTCGAATTCATTTGTTCATGGGGAAAGTAACGTGGAAAACCAATCTCGATCGGACTTTCGTTCACAATGTTAAGAAACATATGAACATCGAAGTTCCACAATCGATGATACAACCGCGTATTGTTAATAGTAGAAACTATAAGGTATGATAACGGGTCAAAGATGGTGTCCTCATTCTCGAAGAGAAAAGGGAAAGAGCAACCACACCATCTGTGAAGAATGGAATAAAGACGTACATGAGAATGCAAGTCCATTCCTCATCAGAGAGAAGCAAACCACCAGTTTTGACATTTTTAAGCTTAAACTTGAAGCTTAGATGGTGATTGTCAATAAGATGTCCGGGAGGGAGGTTGGGAAACGGTTCTTCAATCAACGATTTTCCGTAAAAGGATGTCTCCTCCGATCAAAGTAGTATTATCAATTCCTGTTAGAATCGACTCATCACTAAGAAAGGCATCGACTTCATTCCAAAAGTTGTCGCCTTCCTCATCGAGTGAGAGAAGGGATGGAAGAGTCGGGAATAATAAGACTAGAAGATGATGGATCATTTTTGAGCAATTCATCAATGGGAAAGATGTCTCCAATTGGATCACAAACATCATCATCCAATTCAGATGAAACTGAAGAAAGTTTGGTTTCATCCACAGAGTTAACAAACTCGATAGCGACAAACCGATTCCGAGGCGGACAAGTGGTGTGCTTTCTTAGAGCTAGCAGCTTCCACCACTTCCGATGAAGTCTCCGATTCTAGATCATCATCATCATCATCAAGAACACTTTGACTTCCCGGTGCAACTTTCAAACCATTTGTTTGAACCAGGGTGATTTTCAAAGCTTTTAATTCAAAGACGCTTTTGGCGCTCTTTTAACCGTGAAATTTGAGAGTGTTGCATTGAATCTTTCGGATCTTTGATCAATTGTGGCAACACTGCTTGGATAGAGGTTTGGAGTTCGCTGATATTCAACGTGAGTTCTTCATTGTCAACCCGTATGGTCAACTCTTCAAGAAACACATCAATCGAGCACCACGCTTCAAGAAAGCTCTCCCTAAGATGAGGGGAACTCTAGGATCTCGTGATCGAAGTCTACTACAACAAAGTCAAGAGAAAGTGAAACTTTCCCACTTTCATCACGCACATCTCGGCTATCCCAAGTGGATCCCGAAGTTATGGTACGGTCCGCTAGCTCGAAAAGTGTCATACAAGTGGATGAAAGTTTAGGAAGAGACGCTTTCTTCCATACCGAGTGGCATGAGGTTAATGCTAGCCAAGATCGCCAAGGCGAGCACCTAACCATCCCCAAGAAATCACACGGATTAGAAATCGCCAGTGGTCTTCAAGCTTTTGGGAAGCTTCTTGAGAAGGACCACGAGCATTGCTCATCGAGAGGAGTTTTAGCCATCTCGGATAGCTTATCTTTGTTGGTCAAGAAGCCTTTAAGCTGATGCAAATTTAGGCATTAAAACGAGAGCATCAACGAAGCTTATATCAAAGTGTAGCTCATTGAAGATTTGGAAAAATTTTTCCATTTGCTCTTTGTTTCTGTCTTTGAGCTTCTCATCATTCATTCTTGATGGGTAAGAAGCCGACTAGACTTTGAGCGGGATGGAAGTATTTTCTCGCCGTAATTTTTCTTCGAACTTCGGTTCCGGACTTAAAGCTTGACTACCGGTGGGACGTAGTCAGACTTCTGCGGGCTTGAGAATTTCACCTTGTCCGTTTCCTTGGTAACTTCACCGGCAATGCGCCAAAAATTTGATCTCGCCCAAACCGCAAGTTTTCATACGCGCCACTTGTGAATGGCCAATCAGAAGAAACTTCAAAACTGCATACACCAATGCAATAAAGATCGGGAGTATAGTGTTTCCGGTCATATGTCCCAAATGAAGCTATGCTAAGGATCACCAAACGATAGTGATCGGAGAAATTTGAATGTAAAAAGTGGATTGTGATTATTATAACTAAAGAAAAAGCAAACAAATTACAGAGGCTTAAATGCAAATTAAAGGAAATTTAAAAAGATAAAAATATTAAATAAACGCTATCACTATTTGCAAAATGATGTTTTTGATTTTATGTTTTTATAAAACTCAATTAAAACCACGAACGCATAAAATGAAAATGTGAAACTTACACAATATTAATCCTAAAAATATGAAAATGATATTTTTACAATCCTAATGATAAAAGAAAATTTATAGAAAAAGAAAATTATTTTTATAACTATTTATCTAATTATTATTAATTAAAAACTATTTTTAACTATTTAATAATAGCCTAAAATACAAGAAAATATGAAATAAAGATAGAAAAATAAAATTATGACTTGGAAAAATCTAAAATAACAAAAGAGAATTTTCAAAACTATTTTTATATTTTTCTGATTATTTTTCTATTTTCTAGGAATTAAAAACTAATAAAAACTAATTAAAGTGCTTAAAAATACAAATTTAACTAAGAAAAATTTGGAAAAATATTTTTTTGACTTTTTATATTTATCTTAACTTAATAAAAATGAAAATTTATTTTTTTGAAACTTTTCCAATTATTTGTATTAAATGCTAATTAAAAGGCTTAAAACTAATTAAAATGGAGAAAAATACCAACCGACCTAGGAAAATCTGAAAAATTCAAGATAAGTTTAAAATATTATGGTGAATCTAGGAAAATTAGAAAAACAGGGGCTTGTGTGAAGGAAATTGAAGTCGCAGTGGAAATCGCATGCAAAGTGCTTTGAATAAGCACTTGAAATAAGCCACAAGCCACAAGCAAGCACCAAATCAGAACAAAGCAGCTACAATAAGTTAAAAATACCTAAATGCAACTAGTCTCAATCGCTCTTAACCTCAGAATTGCAAAATTAGACGATTTGGTGTTTTGAGTTAATGTGCTAAAACAGTTTTCGATAGGGCTACTTTAAGCTTAAGCACAAGCTACTTAATAAGCCGAGAATGAAAACAAAAGTTGGAACTTAATCTAGACCGGTTGGCTATCTATAATCCAAAGTCGAGACTTGGACAAGCTCAAATGAGCTTGGTGCAAGGGTCGCATAATTCTCGGCACACTCCGCTAATACCGAGTGTGTACAGGGATTTTCAACCATATTGACAAGCATTTTGGTGCTTATAAAAAATTACAAAAATCTTCAAAAATGGTAATAAGAAACTAGACCAGATGAGCTTTTTAAAACCACAATTTCACTTGATATGACCCAGGAATGAATCAATGAAAATTCATCTTAGTTTGGCTCAAAACTGATTTTCCAAATTTTGACTTTTGTAATAGAAATGAAACTTTGACTTTTTTGAACTTTGATTCAAATTTAATGACTGGAATTGATATTTTATGTTAAACTAAGACTGAATCAAGCTATTGTATCGATTTCTACACATGAATCAAAGCTATTGTTATTCCCAAATTCCAACAAGTGAAGAATTAAAGATGTGATTATTGTGATGTTTGACTTTTGTGGCTAGCAGATGTAATATTATGACTGATATGAGTATGATAGAACTGCACAAGCATAAACCAATGTGTTTCCACTCTAAAACAAACCTCAAACACAGATCAAGCAACAAATCCAAACACCCTTTAAACTTCTGATATGCAAATAAAACTAACCAAACAAATAAACTAGCTAAGCCTAGTGATCAAACGTAATCTAATAGACCTAAATACAACTAATTAAGCAAGTATGAACTACTTATAACTACAATTACAGATTATGCACATGAAACTTGAAAATAACTTACAAATTGTCTTTAGCCACAATGGCTTGAAACCAATTACAATGGACCTCTATCCTATAAAAATCAACCCAATTGACTCAATCATCCCACATCCAAATCTGCTACACCATTATCCATTTCAAGACCATTTTGCCCCAGCTTGACTTCCTTTGACCAATTTCCAAACCGCTTGAACTAAAATATGAGCTTATAGAAAGCTATAATTAGCTTACATAAGCTTGTTGGAATTGAGAAATAAGCTATTTGAAGCTTGGTTATGAGAATTTAAAATGGAAAATTGCAATACAAATGGACACAACAATATAAATTGATAATGCAACTTAAATTAGTACTTGAAAATGGTTTATATTGATCAGATAACTTAAAATGAGTACATTACAACAAAAGATTACAAATTTTTAACTTAACTAAAACTTTATATTAAAAACGACATTAATGAAAATTTAAAAACTAAAGACTATCCTTTCTTCTCATCCTTTGCTTTCTTTATAATCCAAGCTTCTCTCTCTCATCTCCACCACTTCCCACTATTATTGATAGCCATTGGATGGCTTAACTTCATCTTGGCCATTGATTGGATTTTACCAAAATTGGATTATCCATCGGGAGGTTGAGTGGGGAAATGAGCATTAAATGCTTCTTGGAGGTTAGTTGAGGTGGGGGGAACAAGAAAATGTGAAGGAGAGGAGGGGGGATGGGAGATAGTGTGTTGCAGGCTTAGCAGTTGGGGAGAAAGACTTTGGCGCCAAGGGGTGTTTGACTTGGGATTTGACCGTGGGTTTAATAATGCAAGGGGGGGTCAAAAGTATAAATGACAGGGGGTCCAAAGGCTAATATAGGGGGTCACATGTGTTTTGACAAGGCCAAGGATAAAAGGATATTAATAATCATAGGGACCATTTGTGTAAATTCTGAAAAACAAGGGACCATGGTCGCCATTTCATCAAAGTTGCTCCAAGGGCTAAAAGTGACAAGCTCCAAAAGTACAAGGACCAAACTTGACATTTTCCAATTTCCAAGGACCATTTTTGCCAAATTTGAAACTTGAGGACCAAACTTGTAATTTCTCAAAACTTTTGATATTTTTCACCAAAGGACTAATTTTGACAAGTTATGATTTTAAAAGGACCTTTGGTGATTTTTCTTTTGAAATTATGTGCTCGGGGATCTTCTAACAATTTTGAAACTTGGGGACTGAAACCGCCAATTATGCAAACTTTGCTCATTTTTCATCTGATTTTAAACATTTTGCATCTCAAACATATAAAATGCAATTTTGAGATATTTTCAGTATTTTGATGCATTTCAGAGCATTTTTAAACGCTTTTACGCTCAGATTTAACCAAAAATGATGAGTATTTACACACTCATCACTTCTCTTCCTGATTCCATGTCGGAAATGTAGTGTAGTTGGTTAGGGTTTTAGGACTGGGTGTTTACGTGACTAATAGTAGTGGTCCCACGGATGGCGCCACTGATTGTACAATAGATTGCACTACCGTGCTTCATGATGATCAAAGGTATAGGGTGTATGTTCCACCAAGACTTGCCTTTCACCGAGAATAAGAAATATGAAACACTACGCAGTGATTACGCAGCGTAGGACCCTCGAACCACCTCCGCGTGGAGAGTAAGTAATGAGTTATGGTTGTATAAGTGTGTGTAAGTAAAGAGATGAGTGTAAAATGAGCATACCATAATCCATTGCCCGTCCAACCTATTTATAGTGAATGAAATTGGGTTGAGAGCACTTCAAGCATGAATGTCGAGATCAGGGGGCCCCATGATTCGGGAAACCGCTAGGCTTAGTGACCCACGCTCTCACTTGACGGGAAGCCGAGAGGAGAGATCGGTTTGACCAAGGTTCCTTATCCATTGTTCCTTCACGCATACCCCGAAGGGCTTAGGGCTTCAATGGCGAATCTCTTAGGTAACCTTCGTGCCAACGAATGGTTTGACGCCTATGGATATTTTGGAATCCTAACTTGGGCCTTCGTTTGGAAGGGCTTCGACACGTCTCGGAGGAGTGTCCTTCGAGCTACTCGGAGGGTACATCATCATCCTCCAACTACCATTGCTCTTCTTGACCATCACTGGGTTGGAAAGCCAGTCATGGTAGTAGACTTCTCGCATGATACCTGCATCAACAAGTTTATGTACTTCTGCCAGAATTGCTTGTGCGCGCTCTGGGGCCTGGCCACACTTCTTCTGTCGTACTGGGGAGTATCCTTGTCGGATTCTCAACTTGTGTTCTATAATTGCTGCGGTACGGCCATGTGTTTTGGTTCCCATGCAAAGATATCCGTGTTCTTTTGCAAGATTGCGCACATGTGCCTACCCTACCGCTATCGATAGCAATCCTCCGATCGATACTTCTTGCTCGGGTAATTAGGATGAATCAAGCGACCCTCGTGTTTGGCACTTTAGTTGCGCTATTCGAATGTGCCATCTCACATGTAATTGTGTTACATTCTCCGGCAGGTACGAGTATTGTGCAGGTAACAATGCCTCCCTCCATCGAATTTGAGCATCCCATGTAATCAGACAAGATTGCTGTGATGGCGAAATCCCCGGTCTTCCAATAATGCCATTGTATGGCGGGGGGATTTGATCACCATAAAAGTCATCCAGATGTCGTGGAATGTTCCCTATCGCCAACACCGACTAGTAAGCGTTTATTTGCCCCATGGGCCATATCTTTTTCTTGTAAACCAAATAACGACGCCCCGACCGGGCTTAATTGACTTCGCGGTCTCAGTCGCATCGTTTGAAACAGTTCATACATTATATCTACGGATGCTCCTCCATCAACATACACGCGTGGATATCGCACCCCTGCTAATTTCAATGGTGAGCGGCGTTCTACATCAAGGTTGTCCGCACCAAGGCGGGAAAGAGATTTCGCCTAACGGAAAACTTTTGGCTGATTTTCTCCCTAGTAATTCGGCCATGATTGTATCATGTAGATGGTATCACTTATCTTTAGGTACTTTTTCTTGTTTCCATGCTTATCTTTCCTTCCTTGATGTTTTTTAACCAAATTGTCCAATCTGCCTTCTTTTACTAGTTTATCAATTAGTTTGGCGAATTGGACACATTCATTGGTGGTGTGGCCATTCGTCTATGATAGTCGCAAGATCCACTTCCCATGCGCCATCCTCTAGTGGTGCGATTGGTGGGTTGGGAAGTTCGCGACCTTCCGCGCGAATATCTCCTTTGGAGTCTTGGTCACGGTATATCTATCATTATCACGCCTGCTTTCCCCGCCGTGTAGTTTTTGTTGCGATTGTTACCGGGCTGGATTGTCTCCGAGGTCGTTCTTGTAACCTATAGTTTGAGTAACCTTTCTTACCGTCTTCACGCCGCGGCTTCTCCCTTTGATAAAGGACCTTGCGCGCTTCATAAGTTCATCAAAGGTTTGGGGACTCTGTCGCTTCAATAATGAGTTCCGGTTATTGATCCCGCTCATGAACCCCGAGATTTTAGTATTTCGGGCATGCCTTTACATGTATGCACTCATCTTTGTAGCGCTCCACATAAGCACTTGTAGATTCCCCTAGCTTATTTTATCCTCGGCGAAGTTCACCGTGGTTTTTAGCGCACTTATTCCTTTGTGAAATTCAAAACGCCGCGAACTCTTTTAAAGCCATCAATGCTTCTCGTGGAAGCTTAATGAACCAGCTGTGTTTCCCACTAATGTGGAATTGAACATGTGGCACCACACATGCCGTGGGCCAATTTTCGATGGTAGCCGCCGATTCGAAATTTTAGGTGATCGCCGATCACCTGCTCCATCATATGTTTTCACATTGGCGGGCAGCGCTTCTTTGTTTTCTCGAGAAATCGCCGATGCGCCGAGTGAACGATCCACCTTTTGGCGGGCGTGGAAGAGACATCTTCATCCTCCCGTCGCGAATCTTCCTCTCGACTTCAGTTGTCCAGCTTTCTGTCCTTGTTGTCGAGGAATCACCGAGAACGAGCTTTTTTTCGGCGTGCCGACCATCCGAGAGTCGCCAAAGGATGAGTTTCTCGGCTTGCCGGCCGTCTCTCGGACCCGAGTTTGAAGAGCTTCACTTGGGAGTGCGCCATCCCGCCTCATCATAAACCCGCGGCCGCCAAGCCTAGAAGGATATTGGTACTGGTCCGTCCTCTTCGTGTTCTTCCAGATGTTGCGTCACCGCTTCATCATTCTCAACTCTCCTCCCAACTCGTAAAACACCGGAGGATGGCGCTATCCTTCCGCTCTCCTTATGATGACGAGATGGGGATGCTTCATACTGCGGTCGAAGTTTAGTCGGGCTTTAAGTTCTAACGACTTTTTGCCTCCTCTTTCTTGCCTCAGATGAGGCAACCAAGGTTTCAGAGTTTTGAGACACGAAGTCACTTGGTGCTAGTTCAGCGCCGACTCTTCTAGTGCGAGGGTGTCTCGTTTCCATATCCGACTCCTGCTTCGTGAGAGGTGCGCCTGGTGTTTTGTGAGGTCTTTTTCTCGTACCGATTGTACGGGAGTGGTAAAGGGTTGCCAGCTGGATCTTCTACATTGATTGTTGGCGTAGCGGCATGGGTTGTCCCCGCGGCGTTGTTCTATCGGCTGGAAGACCGTGTCTAAGCCCGATCCTTGGTTTCTAGCCACACTTGTTGTTCTAGAGGCTTGCTTAGAGGCCGATCCGCCTGCCGCTTCTTCCCTTGTTGGTCACCATGCGATCGCGACTTAGGTTCCCTTGCTTTGTCATTCTAGTTCTTAGTGATTGGTCCCACGGATGGCTTACTTGTTGATACAAAAGTTGGCTGCCTTTGTTTGGACTCCTGCCTCGTTATCAATTGGATCTTAATGCTTGAGACCTCGCACTAAGAAAAAGCAAAACACCGCTAGGCTTACCGTGGGATTGTCTCCCACGCATTATCCTCGCGTGAGAGTAAGTATCGGTTTTAGGGTATAGTTGAGAGTTAGGGTTTTGAGATCGCATCTTTAATGAGGCTAGGATGCCTTATATACACACACGAAATCCTTGTTGGCTCGTGTTCCTCAAACTTCGGCGATCCCGCCTAAATCGGTTATTAGACACTTATCTCCAAAGATAAGAGATATCCGATATCATAAGCCCTAAATAACTTTGAGGTTGGGCCTTCGTGAGCCCAAACCGTTATTGGGTTAGCCCAGCCGTACTGGGCTCACTAGTAGCAGTCATTGGTCGGGTTCGTGACCCGAATGCGGACTATACGTTATCACAGCCCAAGTCTACTTCCAAAGACTAAATCATCCTCTAAAACCTCATATGCCGTCCTTCCCAAGAAGAGACGTGATAGATCTCAATCTACCGACACTTCATCACAGAAGCAGAA
The DNA here is from genome assembly GCA_910596185.1 of Chrysanthemum makinoi. Taxonomy (NCBI): domain Eukaryota; kingdom Viridiplantae; phylum Streptophyta; class Magnoliopsida; order Asterales; family Asteraceae; genus Chrysanthemum; species Chrysanthemum makinoi. The sequence continues at coordinate 144,803,794 of OU343221.1, read as the reverse complement.
AAAGAGGAATAATGATGTTGAAAAGGAGAATGTTGGAGGAACCGAGGCTCCAAAGGGTGACAGACGATTGATTGATTAAGACGATGCTGCTTTGCAATAAGGGATTAAACAAAGCCTGGAAATCTTGAACATGAGACCACCTGTTGGAGGTGTTGTGATAAGAGAACCTGAACCAATGCCACGTCAAACAACTTCAATCACACATGACAAAGGGAAAGGGATTGTTGGTGTAGAAGTTTAACAAGCCGCACATGCTTCGACCATCTCTTCTTCACTGCCAAGAACTACCAACCAATTTGAGTCGAAGAAAAGAAGCATTGAGTCATCTTCGCCAAGAACAAACCGAATGGAAAAGGAGGTATCTCAAACATAGGAAGTGACACTTGCATCAAGTGATACCCAATCATATAAAAATGATGAAAACGAATTGCCGAAGACTCACAGGAGATCCTTGAGTCAAGATCCGATGAACACAGTACATGGAAGAAACAAACATGTCTACGTGTTCTCTATCCTCATTGAAGAATCTTGATGTCGACTTCTCATTTGGTGATCCGTTCTTAAATGACAAACCCTCAGATAATGAGCCTTATAAACAAAATGATGAGAAGAGGATGCCGAGTCCATGTATATCGCGACATTCAAGAAGGCATATCAACCACTCCTCCGATGTCAAGACCTACCCAAGCAACCGCACTTCCACCACCCAAACCTCGTTCTAACAACCGCACTTCCACCACCAACCGCTAAAGATCTATCATCGAACCATACAATCAATGACACGGAGGCTCCACCGGCCACCACCTCAAATTCTAACATCCGATCAACTGCCGACAAAGCAGTAAAACGAATTGAAGCTCTTGAGAGGAACCGCCAAATGTCAACGCCCTCGAGCAACGATCTACAAGTTGGAGAATCTTAACTTCGAGGTGTTGAAGATGCAATTGAGGAGAGGTAAAGATGATGTTGAATGGGCAATGCAGGCTCCACTGCTTCAACGATTCAAGGATTTGCCCATTTCTAATATGAGAGCTGTTCTGTCTGATAAGATGTACGATGCTAATGAGCACCGGGGCGTCGTTGGCAAGAAGCTATATGAAGCACTTGAAGAATCGATTAAGCACGATAATAATCTACGCCGGAGGATATTCGTGAAAGGGATGCTAAGAAGAAAATGAGGACTTTGGTGTTGGAGACATTACGTAAAGGTCCTAAACCTCCTCCTCCCTCACCTCCAACCGGAGGAGCCGGAACTTCGTGTCTGGTGGATCTTCCGCACAACCACTACACCTTCATCACAACCACCAACATCCCCTCCAAAACCAACAAATCAATCCAGCTTCATCCGTAATCGTGGTACTCGAAGAAGTCTACAAAGATGGACCACGGTTGATTCAAGGTTTACACCCACCTTTTCCACTATCCCCTGAAGACCGTGTACTACATGAAGAGTCTTATGTCATGGCGAGTCGAACCGATGAGGATGATGCATCCATAAAACATATCCCTCACCACCAAGAAGAGGATTGGTTTGATGCATATGTTTTGGGTGAACGCTTAAAACCTCTAGAGTTGCACATTCAAAAGACATAACTCAACTGGCCTCAAGAGAGACATCAAACTCCCGAGCCTTCATGGTCCATTCCAGTCCGACACGATGATCTCTCGACAACAACTAGGCATCAACCATCACTACCAACTATGAAGCCCCAGCTGAAGACACTCTTCTTCACATCACCGAGATATGGGCGCCTTTATGAAGTGGTTTGGTGAAAAGAAGGGAATCTCGTCCTCACTCCAAAGGATCTTGAAGGACCAAGATTTGAAATCATCAAGGTCTTTCACCTGATGCTAATCACTTCAATACCGATGGAAGAATGTCATAAGATGCCGAAAGTGATCAAGTCGCTGAGCAGATCACCGCATTTCAATGTGAACAAGCCTTTTCCTTTCGGTGGTGAACCAAGTCAAATGACTATTCAATCAGAGTTCTTCTTCAACCATGACCTAGATTATCTATGTGCTCGAACTACCGAACGAAGACTAGCTTTGTCAATTTCTAAAATGAAAGCTTGATCAGGGTCTTGAACAGATGGTTTCGGATCAATTCTGGGCAGACAAAGAACAAGAATATGACATTCCTGCCTCATATGGCATTTCTCATTGGTGGTTCAAGAAGAATAAATTCTACATTGATAGACATAGTGCTAAAAAGAGTCGCAGACCTGTTCGATCCAAGCTGCATATTCTAAGTGTTATCATTGTAGAGATCTTCTCAATCTATGGCTATGATTACCTGAAGAAGATTGTTCTTCAAGAGCGCATTGAAAGAGCATATTATAGAAGAAAACGACTTCAAACATTTGATGCCAAATGACTTTGAAGATCTCTATCTTATGAACCTCCAAGGACACCTTGACCATCTACCTGTTCGTGAGAAGAAGGCTCTCTCTCACAATCTCGGATCGAGGCTTGGTCATTCGACAAAGAGTTGGGGATTTTCGCTAGGAATGGAAAGCTACCGACTCGGTCAACCTAACAAGACCACAATGGGAAGCCTTAGGACATGAATTTCATCACGAATATAAAGTGATTGACACCCCTAGAGCCATCATCTTTACCGATGATACGGTCACGATGCTAATGAGATCGGCAATCTTTCAAGTTCGCTGATGGAACTCTCAAGATGGTCGAAGAAGAATTGAATTCGAGAGTGAAGCAAATCAAACTTGATCTGAAGCCGTGGAACAAAACAAGATTCTGGTCCGAACAGACTTGAAGATGTGTGAAGATTTCATTGTCGCAATCGGACGAAGATTAAAGACAAGAAAGATTTATCGCAGCCTTGAAAGTTTTGTGAGTGGTAGACTTCGTGAAGGTCACTATAAGTTGCTTCAAAGAACTAAATGAAGACATCCTCCTAAGTAGTTTCTATTTTGTATTTTTGATGTAAAATGTGGTGTCTATACTATGAACAACTATAATGTATGTAGTAGTGATAGGTTATGTATTGTGGTTTCCTTTTATAAAAAGGAACTTTAGTGTAGTCCACTTCAGATCATATAAAACCGGACACATTTTTTTCCAACAAAGTTTTGTTTCATACATATTTAAATCACTTGAGATCTAAAATCTCAAAGGATTTGAAATTTTGATCGGGGAGAAAATGTGATATAAATATGAAAGATGATAAAAGATGACCATTGTTGTCTCAAAGTGCATATCTTCTAATATATGCTAAACTCTTTTCAATCTCAAGCATATATTAGGGGAGCATTTCAAACAAATATAAACCTTCAAGGTACAAAGATTTCTATGTTTTAACATAATGTACCTTGATTGAGTGTTAAATGGTTTCTAAATATTTGGTAATCGTGGATGTATTTCAAAAGAACTCTTACCTCTATGTGATAAAATGATTTCAAATATCCTATGCACATATTGAGTGGGAGAATTTACCAAGAAAATCAAATGGCTGTTTTTACGGAAATAGTGATCAAGAAATTATGTCAACGAACTCTTGCCTCCATGTGCTAAACAATTTCAAGATCATATGCACATGTTGAGGGGAGCATTTCAAAATGATCAAAACTATTAAGGTACAAAATGCTTTGATTTCGTATCACAAGTACCTTGATTGAATTTCCAAATGATTTTTCAATTGGTTTCATGGAAGAATGAACAATACCAAATAGACCGACCAAATTTACTTTATGTATGGTGATATAAGGATGGTTAAGTTAGGTATTCGTTCCCATGATCCAGCCAGAGCCGGAGGGATCTACCCAGGGACAATCCACTAGAAAGTGTAGAGTCCTTAGGTATGATGAAAAAAAGGAGAAAAGTGAGGTATGGGAAGAGTGCGGACTGAGATAGAGCTAGAACTTGAATAAACCCAACAAGGTTCTAGTTATGAAGTCTTGGTAAGCACTGAAGGGGTTGAAGAATGAAAAAGATATGAATGAGAAAAGGGTGAAAACAAAAAAATCCCTCCAATTATTCAACCTTAGGGCAGTAACCGGGTTCAATACATATGCTACTGGTTGTTACTAACGTAACACCGGTATTGAAGACAAGACATCATGGACCCAAAGGACGCAATGCACTACAACTTCCCAAGCTAATCAAGTTTCTATTAAAAGGGACTTGTTTCATTCTCACGGGGTACCTACATAATCTATCGACTTTCTCTTAGAGATTGTTGATATTGAAGAAGGAGACCCTCTCCCTAGTCTCTGGCATAGGAACCAAATGTTCATAATTGAGTCTAGAGCCACGAGATCATCAAATAAATCTCTTTAGGACACCGTCAATGAAGACTCTCTGTTTCACACAATGTGGAAAGAGAGATTATATCTTTTGAGTCCTACGCATTATCCTTGTGGTATTGCCAAAACATCTGAGTGGTATTTAGACATATTCACAATGAAGATGGAAAGCCTTCTAGAGCCAACATCAAACAAGCTCTTGGTAGGTGGCATGTGAGATCTTTCCAATAGATCAAACATGTGACAACTGAACAGAAACAATGGGGCGATTCAAAATTATGAATCAATCCTGGTTCAAGTTATGGATTGACGGATACCTTTGAAAACCCGGCCACAGTGCTTAAAAATTCTTTTCTTTAGCACATCGACCGTGTATTAATATTTCAAATATAAAAGGTGTTTATGATTGATAATTGATTTTTCTCAAAACCCCTCGTTGTATTGCAATAACATTTTATTGAGCAAGACACGATTGTTTTTAAATCTCTTTTCATGAATCGTGAATCTCAAATTCGCCGTTCACTCAATTCGTTGTCTCTTTGAGATGTTCCGTTTGAGAAAACAGAGCAATTGCGAAACCCTCGTCAAGGAGATTCTTCAATTATACCGATCATAGGCAGCGATTTGTACTAATCGATCAACGGGAACCGTGGGCCGTATACCTCAATTCAACGAAAGTGATCAAAGACACTTTGCGCTTTATTGCTAACTGTTGTATGCGTATGCCCGACGCTTGCAATCGATCGTAATGGAGAGGTCAATTCATAGCCGCATGCTCACACATCACATTCATTTCTAAAGAAATCATGAAAAGTGCATCAATGACTTTGATATTTTCACTCCATGCTTCTGCTACGCTGCTGCAAATATCATGAATCAACTAAAGCTTTCGCTACTCTGATGAAAAGATATCAGGATCCAGAATGTGAGCATGTCGGTCCAATTGTCACATCATCATATGCGGGCAACACAACAATGAGTGATGCTGAGATCAACTGTGGCTCATGATCTCATATAAAGCTCAAAGGTCATCATAATGGATCGACTCTATAACCTCCACTTAATGTACATTATAGTTGGATTATGATAATATCACCATAAAAGCACAAAGATTGATTATTTTGATTAAGTAAAGTCTACGAGCTCAAGACTAAAGATTAATTAGAATGCTAGGATGCTAAAATGTAAATCATGGGGTGACCTCCCTTAGGGGGAGATTGTTAGGAATTGGAAATTCTATTGCAAAGCATCTGTCACCCCAAATATTATCTAGCTTAAGTTAGCTCGTAGACATATCTTTTATTACATTATTTGTTAGTTTGTTATTAGCATAGTTTAGTCTAGTGCAACACCGTGGAAGAAGGACAGGTCTTTACCCATTGTATGCCTGATCCACAGCCCGAAGGAGGGCGTGCTTCTTTGTATAAATAGCCCTCTCCTCACAAGGGAGAGGGTTGGATGTTCATTTGGAATCTAACCTTCCATGAGTTTCTCTTACTAGAATATCCCACTTTCTCTCTCTATAACCATATATTCATACGCCCATCTTTGTGATTGATTGTGTCTTTGTGAAATCCAATATGTTACAAGTATATATGACAAAAAAAAACAATTAAAAACATGGGTTGCCTCCCACAAAGCGCTTTTCTTTATTTACGAGTCTTTTAGCTAGACTCAAAGTCATGCCCTATTATGTGACTCCATTCTCCATCACATTGTCACTATCATCCTTTTCATAGCTGGTATGTGCAAAAACACATACCATTTCTTTACCAAAATAGACCCAAAATAACCAGAAAAGAGCCTTTTATGCCTAATATTTGTCGGTTTCTTGAGTTTATGCATGTGTAGGTACGGATATGGCAAAACACACAAAAGAAAGACAAATCAGACAAAAACCGAGCACGAGTAGGAAAAGAGTGCAAAAGTCAGCGGGAAATCAGATTGAGTGAATTTGAAGATTTGAATGCTCAAGGGATGATTTTTGGAAGTTTGGATCAACTTTGAAGAAATTACGGAATCGGTCCTTCAAGTTTACAAAATTGGCAAAATCTACCCTGGAGATATCAGAAATGGCAACTTTGGTCCCTCATCTTTCCAAAAATTACAAAATACACCCCTGTGTCCCTTAATACCCAATTATCCTTTAACTTTCCCCATTTTACACTTTACACCCTTGAAATAAAGAACCTTTAATGATAAAATCCTTAAATAAACCAAAGAGTTCAAATTCCTTCTAACCCTTTCATTACCCCTTTTTACCTCAAATGAACCCTTGTCAAAATCCCCTTGGACCCGTCCACTTTTTACCTCTCGTCAAAAGAAGTCAAACCACAATAAATAAATACCCAAAATCCCTTACCGCCATTTTTATCCCCAATTACCCAGTTTACATGAACCCTAAAAATCACTCGTACAAAATTACTACAATTAAGGGTACAATAGTCCAATCAACTGACAATTTCTGACACATGGAATGCCACCTTGGCAATCCGTGTGCCAAGGTGCATTCCCATTGGCTGTTGATGCGTGGCAAAGCAATCCAAGGGCTGAGATGGAGATATTGAGTGATGGGATTAGATCAAGGGCGGAGAATCAAGCAGAAGAAGCACAAATTCATCTTCCTGAAGCTTCCTAGAGCCTCAATTCAGCTATAAATACCCTACGTTTTCACTCATTTGGGATGGAGAATTGAGTAGAGCTTTTTAGTGTTTATTTCTGTTTTAAAATTGATCTTCAGTAGTTAAGTAATTATGTATTTCATTATTTCAATTGTATTCAGTTTTCAAAGTTAATGAAATTTAGTTTTTAAAGTGCAATTTCTCAATTACTTTTAGTTATTGTTTTAATCCTTTTCAATAGCTTATTAGTTACCATTTTAGTACAAATAGCTTATTTCATCATTCATTTCAGTTTATTTGATTATCAAATCAAAAATCACAAAAAAATATAGAAAATCCTTTGAAAAAAGAAAAAAAAAACATATCAATTCAGTTTCAAATCTTCCTTAAGTTGTATTATTTGTTTGTATAAGCCTATATAAGCTGCTTATAGCTTAATGTATGCTTATTTTAGTTTAAAAATCAGTTCTACATAGAAATAACTCAAAACAATCCAAAATATCAAATCCTATGCTTAATTGTGGAGAGCTTATAGAAGTTGCCTGCAATGGAGGGGCACGAAGGACTTTACCTAGCTTATTTATAAGCTAGGAGCTTGTAGCTGCCCTATTGGGAGCCCTTGTTCAGCTAGGGTCTCAAGTGAGTAGAATAATTTCCATTTTTCTGTCTGAAATCTGCAATACTGTTTCATTAATCTAAATCTGTTATCATTAGCTTACAACTGTTAAGATAGTTTATTTGAGTTTGATTTTAGCTTATCACATTAGATCTTATCATGTTTTAGCTTAATTCTTAGTTCTGCATATTAATCTTTTCACATCTGATCTCATCTGCAAGTTTTTGGTATAATTGGATTTTGTGTGAATTTTTGTCATTTTCATTTCATTTAGATCCATTATTGATTGTAGAAACTGAATTGAGTAGAGTTATAGTTTGGATTAGTGATTTGGTTTGATTAAGCTCATAACAGTCCCCCTAAGGACTGTTTTGTTTAATGGGATATATTGAGTTAGAAGTAGGAGTAGTGGTCACTTGCAGTTATATTAGGATCATATAGGTTTATTAAGTCAAATTAGATCATCATTTTGCACTTTCATTTACTGAATAGTCAAAATCACTTGTAATCTAGCATAATTTTCATATCAGTTATACTTAGGATAGCTTAATCTTGCATATAGCTTATAGTTAACTAGGATTGCATGATTAGGTAACATTTCATCTAAAAACATAAATTAGATTCAGATAGAAGCATTCAAATCTCATCAAAGTCAAATATCCTTGTTTTCATAAAATTCAAAAATCTCACTTAACTCTCAAACTGTTGTTACTTTGAAAATCTGGATTTAACATCTCTGGTTGATTGTGTTTAAGAGGATATTTTCAGATTATTTTTGTGATTTTTCTAACTCAGCTTAACCAGTGCTTAAATTGGGTCAGTTTCCACAAAGGTGCCCTGTGCAGTTCATACTAAGCTGTCACACCCTTTTCATTGGCTTCTAGAAAGCTCATTTTAGCTCCTTATAAGCTCATATTTGGTAATTTAACTCTTAGTCAGGTCATATTGAGTTTCCTATTGTTGGTTCTCATTTTTAGCTTATTTTCTAGCTTTAGGATAAGCTGTAAGTAAGCACATCAGAATAAGACTTTTGATTTTCTGATAAGGTTTAGGACTTGTAATTTTGGCTTATAACTTGTGCTTATCTGTTCTAGAATAGTTGCATTAGGTTGCGATCAGTTGGTTTTAGCTTGTTTTAGCTTCTGGTAGCTTGTTTGTAGTATTTAGCTTGTTATCTCATTAGCTTATCATATCAATTGCTTAGCAAATGGTTTAATCTGCATTCACTAGTTGCCTTAGATAATTTTCATAGCTTCTCTATAATATTTAGAACTTATCTATATTTTTTCATAATTTTCCTAGCCTATTTACTATTTTTCTGGATTTAAAAAACAGGTTTTAGTATTTTAAATTAGCTTTTAATTGAAATAAATCAGAAAATGCTCACAAAAATGTTATTTCAATTTTCTTAGGTTTAGAAAAATCAAAATTTCAGAAAAATTATTTTTCCAGATTTTTCTTAGTTAAAATAGTATTTTCTAGACATTTAATTAGTTTTAAATTCATAATAAATTGAGAAAAAGTCAGAAAAATACAATTTCAGTTTTGAAAATTATTTTTAGTTACATTATATTTTTGAAAAATAGTTTGGTAATTTTCTTGTAAGTTTTCATAATTTTTAGCTTTTTTAATTCATTTTAAAAATAAAAAAATAGTTTTTAATTCAAATAAAATCAAGAAAAACTAAAAACATTAGTTTTAAATTTTAGATAATTTTTAAATCATATTTTTAGGTAAATAAAAATATTAGTTCACTTTTAGGAGTTAAATTAGATTAAATTGCATTTTAGTATACGTTTTAGATTTATCGTAATTTACGTTTTTAGTATAACTTTGCATATTTAGTTTAAATTTATTATTTGCACCATAGGTTTAGTAGTTTTAATTGCTTCCCATTACTTTTCCTTGCCCCGTAGTTTAGAAATCACTAAAAATTCTCTTTTAAACCATTCAAATCCCGAATAACGCGACGTGAGTTTTTAACTCCATTCATCCTTCGCTTGGAACGATCCGGGGATTCAAACCTAATACGTTTGAATTAACCAATACTACAAATACTATAATTGGTTTCTTTCCTAATAATCAATGGCCATACACAAAGAAATTATGCCATATCATACATTGTTCTTTAAAAACGTCGTTTCTAAAACTATCCACTTCAATATGATTTCTTTGTATTGCTTAATCCTTCCTTCCTACTAAAGAATCCTTTGACTTATATGATTATGGGGAATCAATGTATTAATGTTAATTTTTCTTCTAACCTTCCAAGGATGATTATTTTTGGTCTTTTATATTTTATAGAAAGCAAGTAAAAATCTCGGGTTTTGGAAGAGTTGGTTTTTAAAACTAATTAAACTAAATTAAATCTAAACTAATATGCAGAAAAATAAATTGGTGAACTTCATATAAGAGGTAAAGTGTATTTACATAGAAGTCCATTACTTCCTAATTATCTTTTATTGATTAGTCGAATTGTCACGTCCTTGTTTAATTAGAACATTGTATTCCTTAATGTCAATTGAGGGTTGGTTACTCCCTAACTCTATGAATAATGTTCTAATTGAGCGGCGCCTAAGAATGCCTTTTTGACTCTCAATTTCCACAATGATAGAACAATTCACGCATTGAATACAACAAACATCAATGTATAAATAACTATGCGTTTAGTTAGACATTCAAGCTAGTAATATATTTGACCTAGCCAATTTTCCTACTCCTAACGCAAATTACAACTAATCAAACAAGAATCGAAACACAATAATCAATAACTAGGTTTCATGTAATCCTAAGCAAATACTAATAAATCTAGCCTACCATAGTAATGAAAAGAAAAGCATATAAAGAAAACAAACAATCACAAATAAACATAATTGAATGACTGATTAAGCAACTTATGTCTTCAATACATAGTGAGTCCTGGGGCTAAAATCCTTGAAAAACTGATGAAATTTCGGACTAGGGTTTATTTCCAAAGTTTCCCACAAAGTTCCACCACTTTTAATGAAGATAATACGAAAATATATATAGGCTTATAGTTGTGACCGTGTCACTTGTTAATTTTGACACCGTCAGCTCGCCGTCATTAGGGTTTCGGATATGGCACCGACTTAGTGTGACGAAGTCACCTTATGGTTTTTGACGCCGTCACTCTTCATTTTCTTGGTCATGACGCCATCAGCTCGAGGCCGTCTCCATCACCTGAACCATCACATGAAAAATCTGAAACTTCAACATCTTCGTTATCTTCAAGTGACGACGTCACTCAATGTTTGTGACGCCGTCCCGAGCCCTTTTCTGACATTTTTTCCGATGTTGTCATTTTCTTTGTTTTACCATCTTATCAATCCAAAACGTGCCATTTTCAGCATTTGCTTCCCAAGTACCTAAAACTCTAATAGAAACGATTTATGATAATAAATGATCAAATATATACGGATTTAGAAGTTAAATAACCCCTTAAAACGTATAAAATTACACCTCATCATATATCCCTACACTTGGGATTTGCTTGTCTTCAAGCAAATATGCTTTTATCCTAATCAATTTACAATTTTGGGGGCATTTAAAATTGGTTTAAAGATAATTTACAACACAACTCATTCTACAATAGTCATAACAAGCACGAAAATTATATACTAGCACCTCACATAAAGTGTTTGGATTCTCTTATCTCTCGGGTGTATAGGTTATATAACATTATGGAAATGGACAAATAAACACTCTCTACCTATCATGGCACATAGATTACCATAGGCTTGATAAAGGATGAAACCTCCCCCGCTTTGGCATAAGCACCTATGATAAACTATCAAAGAGGACTTTGAAATTGTTGTAACATTAGGTGTAAGGGTAAGGAAAAACACAGTTTTGGTTATATGGAGAATTTTAGTGGCAAGCTAATCATCTAAGTTAAAAATATGTACAAAGTGGTGTTGCTAAGCCAAGACTCGATAGACAAACTCTCACTCTTTCTTTGCTTTTATTGACACTTTCTTGACTTAAACAAAAGCAGGATAGCAGTCCGTATGTTTTTTCTTTCTTTTTCTATATAATTTTTTTCATTTTTTATACACTTTTACCCTGCCATCTTTTGATCTGCTTAAATGACTTAAATAACTCGGGATTTATAACTGCATCCCTACACTTGCATTTTTGCATAAAGAAAAACTAACTAATGACCCAAATTACAAGGATCAAAACATGTGGAGTACTTTAAACATTAACGCACATATGGGGGTAATAATTTGACTTTCTTCCTTATTACTCTAAAATATATACTACCATAAGTCCCATTCTTCCCAAAACTATATTTAATAGATATGACTTTACTTAGCAACCATGTAAGCAACTAAATAAATAACTAAGGGTTTAACATAAATTTTGTAACAATAATGCAATAAAAATGAGTGCATACAAGGAAGGCTAAGGTGATTTGGGTGTAACATTTTGTGGGGTGTAATGTTGGAATCACTCCTAACTTGTATTTCAAGTGTTAGTAATTAGTTTGTAATAGCTTGCTTATACTAGGCTTTTATGTTTGTATTTATGGCAAGGCTTATGTAGAAAGCCCATGAGCCTTGGCCCAAGTCCATTAAGGAAGGAATGGACTAGTAGTGTTGCCCTAGCTCTCTTCCCCTATAAATAGACATGTAAACCTTCCTTAGAAGGTTGGTTGTTCACTTTGCATAATACACTATGCCTAACGTTTCTACATTGTTCATACGTGTGTGTTTAGTGTTCATCCGATCACCTTCTTCTATATTTTTTACATATTGATCTTGTGTTAACTTATGGTGACCTAACAGTGGTATCAATCGCCATCTAGTTGGGTGAAACACCTTTGTTTTTGAAGTTATTCACTATACGCGTGGGTTTTAAGGCTAAAAACTTTCATACGCTTAAAGCTTTAATTTTTACACTTGTAAACTCAAGATTCTTGTGGTTTAAGGTTTATTTAGTGTCAAAGTTTAAGTATTTTGCATCAAGTTTCAAACTTTACGTGTGTAGAGTCGTTTTTAAGCTTGGTTTTATTCGTGCACCATTTTATACGTGTAAGGATAAAATTTGTTTTGGATCATCAAGTTTCAAACTTTCTTGTTATTTTGGTGATATTGAAGCTATTTACTCATTAAAATCAGGTTACAAAACATTTTTAAGCATAAAAATCAGTTTTGGTAAAAGTTGGAACCCTAGTTCTACTCGTATACTCAAAGTCTACAAGCAAAGGTCTACGCCAGTAAGGGGATTCTTCACTTTATCTTCAACGTTGTTGGTTAACTCAGTTTTTTCTTGCTTGGATAAGCCTGGAAAACACTTCGACTTTGAATATCTTTTACACTTGGATAAGTGTAAAGGATTTTTGGGTAAAACCCTAGTTTTACGCCTAAGCTTAAACGCTTACGAGTAGAAAATTCTTTGCCTAAGCATTTCCTACGCCTAAGCTTGTCTTACACCTAAAGAAATATTACGCATAAGCTTTTCCACTATTAAGATTTTGGTTTACGCCTAAGCTAAGCTTTTAACTCAAGTCTACGCGTAAGCTATAACTACGCGTAAGCCTCTCTCTAAGCATAAGTTTGGTTTTACGCGTAAGGTACTACTCTACGCATAAGCTGGTTTCTACGCTTAAGCACACTTCATCAACAAACTCAAGTTTCATTTGACTACAAAGATCCATCATCAACACAAGTTTCAAGATGTCGCAACCACCATACTCTAGCTACTTTCCTCATGAGTATCCTCAACAACAAAAACTAACACAACAACAACAATTCTATCAACAATATCCTCCACCATCTCAACAACAATTGCAACAAATTTCAACAACAATTTCAACCGCCGTCTTAAATGTACTTTCCTCAAGGAGCAAACCCTCTTCCACCACAAATGGTTCAACCAAACCCTCGCCAACAAGTTCAACATTGTTATTACTTTCAATATTAGTATCCCGCCAAGTATGCTATGAATGTTACAACACCAAAGGAACCCTCTTGGTTTGCAAAGATGTGTGAAGCTTTAAGTAGCCAACAATCCATTCATGAAGCTGGATCCCTTGATAGACCTCCAATGCTCACTCCTGGAAACTACGATCAATGGGTAATAAGGTTCTTTAGGTTTTGTGATCTCAAGAAGCCACATGGTGAGTTCTTGAAGAAGGTCATCCTTGAAGGTCCTTTTCAGATGCCTACTATCACTGTACCCGGAGATCCGAATGCTAATCCACCAAGAGATGATGTTACCAACATTGTCGGTCTTGATCAACGTACTACTGACCAACTTCTTCACTTAGAAGCCGATGAACTTGCAATGCAATATATCCTTTTGGGATTACCCAATCCGATACTTCGTAGTGTTGATGCTTAAAAGACTGCTAAAGCAATGTGGGAGCACATTCATCTTTTAATGGAAGGCACATAACTCAATCAAGAGGACATGGAATCCAAAATCTACTTAGCATATGAACACTTCATGATTGAACCAGGGGAGATATTAGAGTCATATCATCATCGGTTCTCAGACATCATCAATGACTTAGATAAACATAATATCATTATGCTAAGGATTGCAATCAACACAAAGTTCCTGAGTTGTCTTGGTCTTGAATGGGAGAAGTATGTTATATTCATCAGTCAAGCTAAGAATCTTCATCAAGCTACATACGGATTGTTGTATGACTATTTGAAGCACCACCAAAAGTAAGTAGACAAAGAAAGAATCATTCATGGAGTCCCTACTTCGCCTTCACTCCCGGATAATCAAACTCTGGCTTTGTACACTCAAGCATGTTATCCTCAATTTCCGAACTTGCCAACTGTCTTCACAAGCCCTCCACAACCAACTGCTCATATTACACCATATGATATATCACAACAACAATCACAAGAAACTCAATTGGTTCCATACAACAACAACAATGATCATGCACTCTACAGTGAATCAAATGAGGATGCATAAGCCTTCGATGCATTGAATCAAGGATTTGTAATGATTGCAAGAGCCTTCGGACGATTTGCTAACAAATCAAACAACCACATTCGCACTTCATCAAATACAAGAAATCAAGCTGTTGTTAACAATGGAAAGGTTGAGGTTCAGAATCGTGGAAATGGTCGTCAGATAAATAGTGGTCACGGGTTTCATGTTAATAGAAGGAATAACATGGGTGCTCCACAACAACGGGTTCAAGTGGTTAATCAGGAAAATGCTTAGACTGGGGTTAATGGTCTCTGATGCTATAACTGCAATGAGAAGGGTCATCTGGCTAATGCATGTCCAATGCCGCGAACAAGAGGCAGCGCTTATCACAAAGAGGCTTTACTATTGGCTCTCAAGGATGAAGCTGGTGGAAGACTTACCAACAAGGAACAGAGCTTCATGGCTAATGCAGATTCTGATGATGACATGGAGGACTTGCAAGCTAATGCAGCTATGATGTTAATGGCAAACATGCAAGAGCTCCACATGAGTGACACAGGCCCATTGTATGACACTGATGGCTTATCTCAGGTACCAGATCAAAATATACTCATTAATGATCGGATATCTCCGCCAACATCTGCATCCGACGAGGCTCAGAGTGTTCAACATGAATCTTCTACATCTCATTCCAACGATAATCAAATGGATCCCGTAGTTATATTTGACGATGAAGATGACCTTATGGTTAATATTGATAATCAAGTTGACTCCGTGGTTATATTTAAGGATCTAAATAATGCTCATGTTGAGACTCAAGTTGAACAAGATGAACCTTTGTCTAATCCAGATCTTGAGCTCATGACCAACTTAATTCAGACCACCCAATCTCAACTGGAAAAGTGCAATGACATCAATAAGAAACTGCAAGATAAAATTGCATTGTTGACTAAGGATAATGAATGCTATAAGTTCCAACTCAACATTTTTGAAACCAGAGAGAAACTTGAAAAAGGTTTTGAAGTCTCTTTTGCAAAATCATACCAAAATGAAAAATCTTTGGAAAAACAAATATGTGATCTAGTTGCCTCCAAGAATGCATTGCTTTCTCAAATAGAAGAATTAAAATACGATCATAAACAACAACTTAACGCTCTCACTTTGGAAACTCAAAAAGCCAAGTCTGAGTTGTTAACTTGTCAAAAACAGTTTTGTGAGTACAAAAACTTTCGAGGAAACAAGTAGATGACTATCTTGAGGAAATTGTCGACTTACAACACAAAATCAAAGAGTTTCAAAATGTTGTTTACAAACATGGTGAGTCAATCACAACAATTCAAAAGTTTTCTTTTAAACCAAATCCAGATGGATATGGACCAATTCTTGCTGATTACCAACCAAGTTTTTTCACATAGAGCATTCAAACCAAATCATCAAGTTTACAGTGCAGAACATAGAATTAATGACTCAATTATGAGTGTTGTTGAATATAATCGTACTGAGGAATTAGATGCAGAAGACGAGAGTCGGTTAAAAATGTAAAATGTTTTTTATAACAAACCATTTAACAATTCAAAAGCCATAACTTTCGGCACACAACAGGATACTTCTAACACACCTTGGGTTATCACACCTATTCCTGAGTCCTCCTCTCATGATGGTCCCAATTCCAATGTTGCACAAATTGATGGTCCTTTACCTTCTTTTAGTGAAATAAAGCCATTAGCTGAACGATGTCAGGTTCTAAAATACTTTGACACTTTCATGTCTGACATCAAACTTTTGGAACATGCAAATGAAGTTAATTCTGAGATAAAAGCTGAACATTTTCAATCGCCATTTGCGCGACAACAAAGGGTTATTTTTCAGAAAGGGCTTTTACCACATGTTCGAAATCTAAAAATGTGTGCAATATATTGGGAACGGGAACTTCAGAAAGAGATTGGACTTATGAAAACAACTTTCGAGAAAATAGAAACATCGATTTCCAATACTAAACGTAAAAAGAAAATGTTAAGAAACCATGTTGACCGACTCTTGAAAGATGTAATCTGTGCTGATACCATAAATGTTGTGTTATTACATACTGTTGCATATACATTTGATTACATCGTTGTTGATTATGTTGATGATGTTGAGAATACCGATAATGTGTTACAAATCGAATCTTTCAAAATTGAATATAAGCGATTGTTAAATGAGCTTTCGAATGCAAAACGTCGTCTTCAATGGTGTCAAAAAGATTGTTAAAATCAAGAACTTTCTTTACAAAACAAAATCAACTAGTTGAGTTCAAAATATTTTGATCCAAAAATAGAACAACTAGATGATGAAAACGTATCTTTAAAATATCAAATTTCAAAATATGAACAAGAAATTGCCAAAGTCAAAATAGAATATGGTGTCATATTTGATTTGCTAAAAAAGACTCGTGCTAAAGCGTCAAAAGATGCTGATGATCATCTTGCATATACCAAAGAAGTTTTCCGAAATAATGGAAACACTCGCTCTGAAAATCAAGAATTGTTACACACTATCCATGACTTAAAAGCAAAGTTGGTAAAACTTAAGCAAGATAAGATTAGTAACACAAGTATACTAGCCTCAGGAATCAGGATACTAATGTGCTTCCTTCCACTGAAACAGGAATGGTTGCCTCTTTTCCCAACGTTAGCACTTCACAGCTTAAGAGCAAAACCAGGAAGAATAGGAAGTTGGAACGTAAGAGAAGAACAATAAAGACCTCTGAAGTAGAAGAACACCTTAGGACTTTGAATAAAACTCAAGTTGCACCCACTTTAGACATTGCGTTAGACAAATGTAATAGCAAAAGTGATGTAACGAATGTTGAACCTTTAAGTACTTTGAATGTTATGTTTGAAGCATCTTGTGTTGGTTGTCGTAAAAGCATGTTTTCTGGTTGTCATGATAAATGTGTTGCTAATGCTATCTTATCTCATAAGTGGAACAATAGAAAACGGAATACCTCTAGGCCCACTAATGCTTCTAAGTCTGTGCTAGGTAAACCGCCCTCTAGTGTTTCTGCGACGATCATTGATGTACCCATAGAACCCACTTCACCTCCTAGGAAGAAAATTTCCCCTAGTGCATTCACTAAGACTAAAGCACAAACTAGTTGGACTTGGCAGAGATGGTTACAAAACATACCAGGATTTAAATGGATTCCTAAAATCATTAACATATGTGTTTCAATCAGAATCGAACGGAACCCTCTCACTCTTCGGTTCCACCTCTACTTCTATTCCACCCGGTCGCTCTGGTGTAATGCAGTGTGATGATCATCCTTTGATTGTTGATAAGCGGATGTTCCGACACATGACAGCAATCTCAAACTGTTATCAAACTTTGTCTCAAAGTTCGCTTCAAGACTGTCGTTCGGGAATGTATCACTTCGCAGGCTATCATGGGCTACGGAGATTACATCAATGGGAACATCGAAATTAGCAGAGTTTATTATGTGGAAGGTCTCGGTCACAATCTCTTCTCAGTCGGTCAATTTTGTGATGGAGATTTGGAACTTGCATTTAGGGAGAAAACTTGTTTCATTCGTGATCTACAAGGAAACGATCTTATGTCTGGAAACCGCACATCAAGTCTTTACACAATATCAATGCAAGACATGATTGCTTCATCTCCCATCTGTCTACTTTCTAAGGAAACATCAACAAAATCTTGGTTGTGGCACCGTCGACTTTCACTCTTGAACTTTCAAACCATAACCAATCTTGCACGATACAAACTCGTTGAAGGACTTCCAAGATTTTGGTATTCTAAAGATCATCTATGCTCAGCGTGTGAACAAGGGAAAATAACTTGTGCTCACTTTCCTTCAAAGGTGGAACACAGCTCACAGCATGTGCTTCATTTTCTTCAATTGGATTTATGTGGCCCGATGCGTGTAAAGACGATCAATGGCAAACGCTACATTCTTGTAATTGTCGATGACTACTCAAGATGGACTTGGGTCTACTTTCTTTGAAGTAAAGATCAAGCTCCACAAATGATGATCACCTTTCTCACGAAAATTCAAGTTCAGCTCCGGAACATAGTCAGACAAATCAGAACAGATAGAGGAACTGAATTTGTGAATCAAACTCTTCATGAATATTATGAGAAAGTAGGAACTGAGCATCAAACATCAATTGCACGAACACCAGAACAAAATGGATTTGTTTAAAGACGAAACCGTATGTTAGTGGAAGCTGCAAGAACGATGTTGATAAATGCAAAATTTCCAGATTACTTGTGGGTAATAAGCCATGTCAACTGCATGCTACACTCAGAACCGTTCTATGATCACTAAACGCCACAACAAAACACCTTATGAGCTTATCCATAACCGCAAACCGAATCTCAAACACTTTCATGTATTTGTTCATCTATATTACCCGAATAATGATCGTGATGACTTTGGAAAGCTCAAAGCTAAAGCTGACATTGGATTCTTCGTTGGATACTGTGAAAATTTTAAAATATACCAAATCTGGAATCGTCGTACAAGGGAGATTATGGAAACGATTCATGCCAATTTCGATGAGCTTACTAAAATGGCTTCTGAGCAAAACAGCTTGGAACCCGGACATAACCATCTAAACTTCCCCAAAACCCCATCATTAGCTGAACCAAGCTTACATCTTACTCTTCGTCAAATGGAACAGCTATTTTCTCCTTTGTTTAGTGATGATATTGATCAACATGCTCCGAATGTATCAACTGTTTTCGCTGCTCAACCTGATACAAATCCAATCCCTGATACACCTGCAACAACAACAACTGTTGAAGAAGCACCTCCAATTGATTCTACAACAAACTCAAATTAACAAACCGTATCCAATGACGCGAACCAATGATGATCTTCTGAATCACGATGTACCTACACCCGCAGATGACGATCCAAATGCGTTCTTCAACCCTTTCGCTAATGAAACTGCAACTTCTGATGTTGCGGAATCATCAACAAGCCATTTGAATCCACCTAATCTGCATAATGTATATCCACATCAACCCTCCACACATCGTTGGACTAAAGACCATCCTCTTGTGAACATTATTGAAACCCGAATCAACGCAATCATAACTAGACAACGCCAGATCGACGCAGAACATTGCATTTATGCCAATCTGAACCCAAAAGCATTAAAGAAGCAATGACTTATGACAACTGGATTGAATCCATGCAAGAAGAACTTAATCAATTTAAACGTCTTGAAGTATGGGAATTGGTTGAAAAACCAACAAGTGTCTATGTTATTGGTCTAAAATGGATTTGGAAAAACAAGTTGGATGATGAAGGTATGGTTATAAGAAATAAGTCACGTCTGGTGGCTAAGGGTTATAGAAAAGAAGAGGGGAGTGACTTCGAGGAATCATTTACACCGGTTGCTAGACTTGAGGCTGTACGGATTTTCTTGGCATTTGCGGCTCACATGAACATCACGGCCTATCGATGGATGTCAAAACCGCTTTTCAATGGTAAACTCAAGGAAACGGTATATGTCATCAGCCGAAGGATTTGTTGATCCAGAGTTCCCTAATCACGTCTACAACTGAACAAGGCTCTCTACGGTCTCAAACAAGCCCCTCAGGTGTGGTATGATGAGTTATCATCCTTTCTTCTATCCTATAATTTTGTCAAAGGATCGGTCGACCCAACACTATTTATACAATATCACGGGGCATACATTTTAATCGTTTAAATTTATGTGGATGACATCATTTTTGGGTCAACCCATAAAGAGTACTCAAACGCTTTTTCAAAACTTATGAAAACAAATTTTGAAATGTCTAAGATGGGTGAACTTA
This sequence comes from Chrysanthemum makinoi, assembly GCA_910596185.1. Lineage (NCBI taxonomy): Eukaryota > Viridiplantae > Streptophyta > Magnoliopsida > Asterales > Asteraceae > Chrysanthemum > Chrysanthemum makinoi. Next base: position 144,783,548 of record OU343221.1, on the reverse strand, counting down.
CGTTCTTCTTAGGACTACAAGTTCATCAATCACCCAGTGGTATTTTCCTAAGTCAGTCCAAATATGCTCTTGAAATTTTAAACAAACATGGAATAAAAATCTGGACACCTATGCCACACCAATGGCACATACCAAAAACTGATGCTGATTTGCATGGGAAATTGGTTGACCCTACCAAATACCATAGTATTATTGGCTCTCTCATGTATCTAATAACAACCAAGAGACCCGACATTGTATTTTCTCAGATATCTTTGCTCCCGCTATCGCGACCAACCGAGACACCTCTCTCGAGGCTAAAAGAATCCTCCGATACATCAAGGGAACCATTAATTTAGGATATGGTATCCAAGGATTCCGGTTTTGAACTAATAGCTTTTTCGACGCTAATCACGCAGATGCTTAGATTCTCGAAAAAGTACTTTAGGTGGTTTGCAATTCCTTGGTGATAAATTGATGTCATGGCAATCAAAGAAACAGGATTGTACATCGGGTGTCCTCAACCGGCGTAATATGTAGCCCATTTGATGTCACAAGTGTTGTGCTCAAGTCATTTGATGAGAACACAACTCAAAGAGCATGTGGAAAGGGTACCGTTGAATTATATTTTATGGGTATCGAACACCAACCGGCGGATCTTCTCACCAAAGCCTTCCTCGCTAGGTTTACTGATTTGATCCATCAGATTGGCATGAGGTGTTTGACTCCAGAGGAACTGGACGAACTTTTAACATATTCTTAAAACCAGTCAAACACCAAAACCTCTTTTGTAAATAAATATATCAAAAACAAAAATAGAAAAATATAAAATCTGATAAAATACAAAAATATTCTTCTATCTAAATTTCTTCCAAAACATTGCAAGTACAATCATAAATAACACTTTTCTCTATCAAACATTTCATTATTTTTCCGAAAAGTGTTGAGGGAAGAATGTAAATATCTTCAGCTTCATAAAACCTTGTACTTGCATGTTACCCAAGTCGGTTGTATCTTTGATAATGTCGATACGCTTCTTGTTTTAAAACTCTCCTCGGACTCAAATTTGTAAAATTTCTCTATTTCTAAAGTCAAGGGGGGAGTTTCGTCAGTCAAGGGGGGAGTTTCGTCAAGTTTCTTTCCAAACAATCACGTTTTGCTTAACCAAAATGGAATTTATGGGCCGTGTTTGAAAATGGTTAAGGTGGAGGGGCTATTATTGTCAAAAGTTAAAACTAATTTTATACAAAAATCCCCACCAAAATACTTTAACTCATTTATTACTATCATTTACTTCCTCAACCACGATCTTCCACGCCTAAGAATTAAATTTCAAATCCGTGCTTCATAATCTGTATTTGTAAGTTGTTTTAGCTTCTAATCATCATTACAAACATAGGTTTTTAATCTTAAACGATTTCAACGGTTAGATTTTCCAAACAAGTGATTTGTGTGTTCATACGCCTACGCGTATAAATAAAAACTTGGAAAATGATGTTTTGATAAAATGGGTTGTGTTAAAATGGTTAAAAACAAGTCTTATAATCATTTCCATCAAGATTTTCAACCCATAATACGTTTTTAATCACATTCGTGTTTTAGGGTTTATGCGTTGATTTAGGGGTTTTCATTGTGAGTGTTTCTAGATAATTTGACATTTGGAAGATGCTTGTTACATGCTTAATTGATCATTATCACCTTTGAATCATGCCCAGAAACATCAATTTTGAAAAATCAAACTTTAGGGTTTATGAACGCGTTGAATTGGGTACTCTTGACTCATGGTGAATTTGATGTTAAAACTTGTTGTAAACAACTCATATAGCTTCTTAGACACCCCAGAAATCATTTGTTTGAATTTCCATGGTTAAATTGTTTACGAGTAGGATTTGAATGCTTAGGGTTTTAGCCTACGCCTAAACATATCTTACGCGTAACTTGCATAACATGATTGTGATCTTGAAAATGGTTGAAAGCATGTTAAAATGATTGTTATGTTTGATCTATTACAGGATTCTACGCATACAAGTTTCAGAATCAAGGTTAAAATGGAATCTATGCTTATGGAATACCTTATGCGTTGATGTTACGCATAAGAGAAATCTTACGCGTAACTCTTACGCATAAGGGTCTACAATGGACTACGCGTATCCTGTGAAGGATATGCGTAAACTTGGATTTCTACGCATAAGGCTTGCTCTTACGAGTAAACCTTACGCGTAAGTCATCAACATAAGCTTACGTGTAAGCCTTATGCTAAGAATCCACTCCTACGCATAAGCCCTCCTTACGCCTAAGGGTGATTCCTACGCATAAGCTTATTCCTACGCTTATGTTCACATTGTTTACGCATAAGCTTACAAACCTACGCTTAAGCCAATTTGTAACTAAATTTTTTGAACTGTTACGCGTACAAAATTGTAATAAGTTACTCATAATGTCACAAAACCAAAATGTCACTAATAAGCTACAAAAGTTAAAACGTTGTGTGATTAAGTAAACTTTGGACATTAAACATTCAAAATTAACATACTCACGTAACTTATCACGTCAACTTTGGACTATTGGACAATATGTGACTTTGGACTCGTAACATTCTTTAACATAACAAATTCAATAATTGGACAATAAAATCAACTTTTGACTAACGTAATGTCTTTCGATATGTTGGTTTTTTTGTCTCAATACCTTCGATCACGCACATGGACGTCATAATGGAAAATGTCAACGCACCAAATGAGCTCACAATGAATGATATCTTCCCAACCGACATGAGAAGACAATTGGAAAGAACAACCTCAAGATCGATTTTAAGAACTTCACATGCTCAGAGTCATCATGCAGATTGCCGTGGATATCCTCAAAACTCATCCTTAAACAACATGCTCACCAACTCAAGAATCGTACTCGTAAATATACATTCATCAATTCCGCACACGATGAAAAAGGTGGATGGTCAAGATGTTGTCACCGACCCTCAATTATAAACAAGTCACCGTTACGGTAGTAGATCTTCAATCAATTCTTCTTCTACCTGCTATTGAGCTCACGACTATGTGGCAATTCCAAGTGAAGAGGCTACAATACAATTCATGATCGACATTGGCTATGATGAAGCTGTCGGGGTCATCACCAGACATTCCACTATTGGTCTGAAGAATATTCCTCCACCTTGGAGGACATTGTTTATAATGATCGCCAAGTCTGTATCGGAAAGTGACAGTGGTCACGAGCATCCAAAACTTATGCATATGCAAACCTTTTGGGGAATGGTTAACAAACAAAGACATCGACTTTGCAAGTTTGATATGGGAAGACATGATGTCCCATCTCAAGAAGCCCGAGACAAAAGTTCCTTTTATCAGATACACCAAGCTGTTGATCCAAAATATTCTCAAAAAACATCGGGATATTCTTTTGAGACTTAATGACCCCAACAATCATTTTGTGTTGTATGAGCCCACATTAAACATTGTCAGATTTATGCATTCATCAACAAAGAAACAAGGTGCAGTGTTATTGGACTGCCTTCTCACCAATGATATCAAAAGTCTTCCATCATATCGTCGATACCAAGAAGTCGAGCAAAGGAAAAGTCGGTTTTATGGATGAAAAGACTTTTGCTACTCCTACCAGGAAGACACAAAGGTCTGGCAGCACTGAAAGCACTGGGAGCGCCCTCAAGTATCCTAAAAGGAATCCTTCTCGCAAGAAAAGAGTTCCAACTCAGATCGTCCGTTCTCAAATTAAACCTGAAGATACTCAAGAGGACATCGATTCTAAAGATACTAAGTCTGAAGAGGTGGTTCGCTATTCCGAAACTGCTACAGATGAAACAACCTCACTGAGGTCAGATGACAAACCACCCACCCCAAATCGCATAAAAGGAAGACACTGCTAGTAAGAAGAAGAAGAAAAACTTTGACGAAGAAATTGATCCAAAGGATGAAGAGAGAGCTTACCACAAAACCCTTAAGCATCTGAGGATTCAACATGCTGCTACAGAATTCAATCTCCAACAAACAAGAGGCCCTGGAGGTTCCAGTGGTGGGGCACTTAACACACCAGTTCTTGATGCGGTTAATCAAACCGATAAGGGAACTGGTGCCACTGCTAAGGAATCTACAGAGCAGCAACAGCAAAATTATGAGGTCCCATTCGATTTTGAAGAAGAAGAAGAACAACAAAAGAATGAGAAGATAACTGATGAAGATGTTGAGCAAGAGGCTAAGGAAAAGGCTGAAGAAGAAGCTCGGGATTCGAATTGAGGCTGACGGTTTCATCCAAGACAATCCTGAACATAGCCCTGAACAAACTTCTGAGCCACCTAAAGACCCAGAGCCATCTCATGACTCATCTTCAACTAATTCATCATCTCATTCATCACCACCACCATCCAAAGATGCTAACACCAGATCATCATCCAGATCAATCAAGAAACCCACTAACACTTGGGCATCACGTGCCAAAACCAATATTGTTAAGGCTGTCAAGTAAGCAAGGAAACGAAATGTCGTTAACAAAAAGTTGAATCAGCTAGCTGACAGGGTTAACTTACTCGGTGGTTTGATGAACGAGTTCTTGGAGGAAAGAGACCAGATTCAGCAATTCCTCAACCAATACATTCAAGGTGAAATGGACAAAACAATTAGGGAATACACTTATAAGTTCCTTCTTGACACCGTCCTTGGAGTCACAAAAGAAATGTTCGCAAGACAACTCTATCGATATCTGATGTCATTGGTCAAGCAAACACTTTCACCGACACCAGCGGTGATGCAAATCCACCGCCTCCCTCCTCTTGTCACCGGCTGATTTGAACTCAAAACTGATTATGCAGATGTCTCCCCGATCTCCAACTTTCACTTTTGATGAATCAAAACTTTTTGAGGCATTGCTTGAATATCAACTAAAGATAACTTGCAAGGAAGGAGCTGGTCAAGTAAAGCGACCAAGAGACGATGATGATGCGGACAAGCGAATCCTCATCTATGCCTCCACCACCCCCAAATACCACCACCACAAAGAGATCATCTCAACGATCTACTGCTTCTGATAAACCTCAGGACTCTGAGTCTCCACCACCATCTGAGAAAACTGGTGATCATTTCTAATACACCAGTGGTGACGATGAAGAGATTCCTGAGCCCCAACAACCGCCCTCATCTACAACATCAACCAAGCAACAACCAAAGATCATCCTCCAAGCCAAGAAGAAAAGGTCTACCTCAGTTGTATCATGGTGGGATGAAGATGATAGTGATGAATACGAATGGTTTTCCAAGCTATTTGATGCTACCCCTCGATTATCGGAAGGCCAAGAACTGGTAGATGGTCGAACCATGGAGCACGTTAAAATCATTCAGGATAAGTTCAAAGTGAAGAAGATGACGAAATGGGACTTACGCCGAATCAAGAACAATGCGTTTCAACTGCTAAAGGACAGATTCGATAGTGCTATTGAAGTTGAATATCATCTAGACAACATCGCACGAGCTATGTCCAACAACATCGATTAGCTTAAACCTGAATCAAACATTGACTTCATAAGACAAGATAAGACTCCATACTACATAGACTGGACCAAGCCACTACCAACCATTGGTCGACCAGATCAACCAAGGATTCCCTACCAATACTTCTTCAACAACGACCTGGAATTTCTTCAACACGGTAGCGATGTAAGCAAGAAATACGCTACGTTACTCACCTTTAACATCCTAGCAGCAGTCTTCTCCAACAATGTTGCCATCGAGGAAGAAGCCACAATAATGTTTATTGAAAATGTGGTGAATTATGATCTTGATGCACAGTATGGCATTTATCATTGGCCTGAAAAGATCTAATACTATACTACGTAAGCCGTTCAAATCAAACAAAGAGGTGTTCAAGGACAAACGGATCGCTGCTATCATGAACGGGCCGCTAAGTGGGATTACCTCATTCCGAATAAATTAAAGTCAAACGCCAAGACGAGCAAGAATATGATTTTACTGAAGCGGATTTTCCAAGATTGTCACTCAACGACATTGAAGACATGTATCCGCTAAGGTACAAGGTTGATGAGACATTTCTCCACCAACATCCAAGACATCAAGTCACCTTGATATTCATCATAAGCAAAGTGATCCAGGAACGTGTTGAAGATCTACAACTTTCCATGGAATCATACCAGAAACAAGTCAATCTCACTAAACCGTTGCTACACTTTCCCGATATCAACCAACTCTCTTAGTACACCATTGTGAAGAAACCAATGTTTGGAGTAGTTTACCGCAGTGAACTACACCACAATTGTTTAATGGCATGCAATGAGCTTCAGAAGTTTTGTGATCATACTCTGAAGAAGGTTCGTGATGGGTTAGCGACGCTTGAAGGAGATTCACAAAGGCATTGGGTCGAAGAAGCGGTGGAATTCTAAAGAAATGAGGGATGTTAAGAAGATTATCATGAGGATAGATGAAAGGTTGTTTCATCGTGATCAGATGCGGAATTTGGAAAGCTTTGTGGGTGGTAGATAGAGTTTCCCTCTTATAGGTTATCAACGTCAAGAGAGAACTCCCGTCGTTATTGAAGGATTGACTGGTACTCCTTAATCTATTTCATTGATTGATATTTAGATGATATGATTTGTATAATTGACTATGGCTTGTGCACACATAACAGTGTACAACCCGTACTTGTACTGAAAGGACATTGTGGTACGCATCAGTGCCACAATCCTTATAAAAGGAGCGAAAGCTTCTTACTTTTGAGTAAAACTTATCAAAACTTTCATTTTTTAAAGTTTTGCTCAAAAGAACAAGTACTTCCCCTTATGTTTTCAAAACCTCAAAAGTTAATATTACTTGTTGAGGGGGAGTATTTGCTAACAAACTTTGTTCATAAAACGTTCTTTGTGGAAATCTTCCCACAAAACTCGAAATGGTCATATTCGATATCAAAAATTTCATCAAAAGTAATACATATATGCCATTTTTGAGGGAGATAAAAATTGTATGATACAAATATGTTGGAAATTGTGATTGAATCTTCGTGCTAAGACTTAACCCATGAATTGACGAGATCTGAACTGTCATACATCAAAAAGATTTGTCTTCCAAGACTTATCTGAGTAGATTGCACCTCTTCGAGAAACTCTTGATAGACATGAACTTTGACGGGTTTGACAACCTTTTTCAAGGTTTGTCCACACCTTCAAGGTAGTTATTAGAGCTAGTTGTCACCTAAAAGCTGACAATGAAACTCTTTAACTATGCAACGTAACCGTGTCTCGCGGGGAATTGTCCATCTTGAGTCGATCAACTCAAAAGTGCGAGCTCTACCCTCATTGTGCAGATTTCTGTCAAAACACTTGAGTACATGTGGAGGGGGAGTATTTCTGAAAATACAAAACTCTCGGGTGTTACAAAATGTTTTCACTCATAAACACTTTGAGAGATTTTTTAGAAAATGGTTTTATGGCAACGTAGGATAGTTATGGAGTTATAAGGTGACTAAGGTTAGGAATAACCATCCTATGATCCGCCAGAGCCGGAAGGATCTACCCAAGGACACCACCAATAGATAGAATTTAGAAGTCCTTAGGTATGATTATAAAAAGGAGAAAATGAGAATCGGAGAAAGAAGGAGTTGAAGAATTAAAAAGAAAAGTAAAGAAAAGGGTGAAAGGAAATGGCCCTCCAAATTATTCAACTTAGGGCGCATAATCGGTTCAATACATATGCTACTGGTTGTCACTAGATGACACCGGTATTGAAGATTAAAAGTCGCCATGGACCCAAGTGACGATGCACCAAACCTTCTTAGCCACTCAAGTTTTTCTCAACAGAAGCTTGTTTCATTCTCACAAGGAACCCTACGTAAACTATCGGCTTTCTCTTAGAGATTGCTAGTATTGAAGAAGGAGACCTTTTCCCTAGTCTCCGCTAAGGAAAACCAAAGCGCACTATTGAGCCTAGAGCCACGAGATTCATCAAAAGATCTCTTATGAACACTTGACATTTCATCACTTGTCGTTCAACATTAAGGACGCAAGTGATAACATTATCGAGTCCTTCACATATCTTAGCAATCTGTCGAGAACATTTATGAGAGGCTCACAATTGTCATCCTCAGTGATTGAATGGAAACTCCTGCCAGGGTCAACATCAAACAGCCTTGACAACAGGTCGCTTCGGTAACTCCTCGTGGGTTACGCTTAGTGTTGTCTCAAACGGTCTAAAGTCGTGAGGTGATGCTTCGGTGTACCTCAACGACTCACCTGAACTGTAGGTGTACTTTGGTACATCGTGTTATCCTACTTGAGGGACTCCAGTTCAGGAACAGCCTTTGCTAGAATTAGAGATGTGTTTTCACACTATGTTGTTAACAAGCTCGAAGTTTGAACTTATAAGTGCTGGAAATCATGATAAGGAGATTCCTTTCAAGAATCGAGTCCAGAAGATGTGGGTCATTACTTGAACTTATTCAATGTCATGCCAACTGTCCTTTATGGGATTCGAACGGCGATTTCGTTCACCAAGGTGAATGGAATCAAGACATTTATCGAAGAACAATCGAGTGGTCAATTCTCTAAGAAACGACCACGCTGATCGATTGGTGTTTATCACTAACCCATTCTTACATTTTCTTCTTATGGATGCTCCTGGGAGATGATCGTGCTAATTCTCCACATGCTCATACCAACAACAACACAATTTGAAGTTCTCTCGAAAGGCAACACAAAAGTCAGAATGATTCTTCCTTTAAGACAAAGAATCTACAAAGTTTAAAGACGTAGAGAACTACATCAAAACCGAAATCCAACGCCAAAGAGCGGTGAGCATGTTGGAGAAGGACGGAGACACCGAGCAACGGCGCGACTCGATGCATAAAGAACATAACATCACCATATCCACACAAGAACAAAGAAAAAAGATAACAAAGACATCAAAGCTCAAAATTTCAAAAGAAACAAGATCCTCACACTAGGGAAATTGTTAGAATCAAGACACTTCTTCTCACAAGAAAGAGGAATGTCAGAAGACGTCAAGGCAACTATTACATCAACACCAACAACTTTTCCAAGATTTCTGGAGTCACTTATTAATTACCAATACTTAGGGGGAGATTGTTGGAATCACTCCTAACATGTATTTCAAGTGTTAGTAATTAGTTTGTAGTAGGTTGCTTAAACTAGGCTTTTATGTTTGTATTTATGGCAATGCTTATGTAGAAAGCCCATGAGCCTTGGCCCAAGTCCATTAAGGAAGGAAGGGACTAGTAGTGTTGCCCTAGCTCCCTTCCCCTATAAATAGACATGTAAACCTTCCTTAGAAGGTTGGTTGCTCACTTTGCATAATACACTACGCCTAACATTTCTACATTGTTCATACGTGTGTGTTTAGTGTTCATCCGATCACCTTCATCTATATTTCTTACATATTGATCTTGTGTTAACTTATGGTGACCTAACATGTAAACAATGCTCTTCATTAGTATTTTGGAATCTGCCGAAATATCAAGAGAACCGCGAAAAGTATAGGCTCAGAGGGGTTTACTAGGGGTATCTTGTACAAAAAATGAGTACATAGCAAGGGTGTGGGGTAATTACTTGACAAATGTAGCCAATGTAATTATAATAAACAAGTTTAAAACAAAAGCTATCCTAATGCCTCTTATCATTTAGTAAATCCTAATAATACGAATCTAATCTCACTAGCGATCTCGAAATGCATCACTAAAGAAAATTTTAGAATCTATATTATACGGGTATACTCATAAGCATTAAAGGTGAGTGCTTTTCCCTATATATCTAAAGGCGAACCTCACATTTTTTGGGTAGAATTTTTGAGTGGCAGGGTTTTTGTGCTAGCTATATAACTCCTACCCATATGACGTTTTATTAAGAATAAAGTGTCACTCGTAAATGTCATAAAAAATTTTAAATTTAGTGTTAAAATTACCTTTTCAATTTTTTTTCCAGTTTATTACATAATTACTAAAGAACAAGACAAATAACAAATGCATGACTAGTTTCTAAGATGTCCCTTTCTACCTTTCCTACACTTAAATTGAACATTGTCCTCAATGTTCTTAAAAGTACAAAAACTGATAAAGGGAAAAATAAAAGAGATAAAAGAAACAAGTACTCCTCTGATTAGCTCGGTATGAACAAAAACTGAAAATATAGTCAAATCCTCCTGCAGGAAGATAAAATTGTCCAATGATATGCTTCTTGTGCAATATAACATGTAAATCTTAAGAAAACAAACACGAAAACTAGCATAAAATCGTGGTAAATGATATATATAATAAAACTAAACTAGAAAGTGAATAAGAGATACTGCTTGCTAAATAAATATTTACAAGAATTTGGAAATTTAAATATTCTAGAAATTTTGAAAAATTAAGTTTCAACGGAAAAACAAAAATCTCGAAAAATATGTTGTTATAGCCCGACGCCATCACTTTGAAGTGGTGATGCCGTCAAGATAGTCGCAGATTATTTCGCTTTATTTTTTATAATGTTTTTGGAAAATTCTAACTTTTAAACCTCAGAAATTTCTTGTAAAACATTTATTGTAACTCGATACAAGCATTTGACTCTAGGAAATACAAAAACAAGATATAATATATGCTAATTAGAAATTGAAAAAATTTCATGTTCAATTTCGCTCTTTTTAAACAAAGTGTGAATTTCCCTACACTTATCTCGTTTGTAAAATACATTTATATGTAAAAAAAGAAGTTAAAAACAAAAATAAAAACATTTTCACAAATTATTCAAACATTAAAATTAAACAATTATAAATAAGTATATATGAAAAAAACTCTTAAAACTTAGGTTGCCTCTCAAAAGCTGCTTTTTATTTACGAAGTCTTGTAGCTAGACTCAAAGTCATGACCTATTATGTGACTCCATTCTCCATCACATTGTCACTATCATCCTTTTCATGGCCATACATAAAGAAATTATGCCATATCATACATTGTTCTTTAAAAATGCCGTTTCTACAACTATCCACTTCTATATGCTTTCTTTGTATTGCTTAATCCTTGCTTCCTACTAAAGAATCCTTTGACTTACATGATTATGGGGAATCAATGTATTAATGTTAAGTTTTCTTCTAACCTCCCTAAGATGGCGAGGAACCATATACATTCTAAGTTGATTATTTCCTGCCTTGAGTATCATTACCCCTTCACCATATTTAATAGTTGTCAGATAAGAGTAGTGTTCCTATAATAAGAGGCATATAACCATATTCTTCAATGTCTACAATCAAAAAGTCAACTGGGTACACATAATTCATGTTGATCCTAAGTTAAGATCGATTCCTTAGCTTGTAAAGATTAAGTTACTTTGGATAAATCCAAGATAAATAATGTAGAAACTTTGTTAATACTAAAGAGTATGCGGAATCTACTCTTTAACACTTAGAAGAATGCAAACAAAAGAATGCAATATATGAACAATGATATCACCAAAAGCTCCAATATTATTAATCTTAATAATACGATTACTCTGCTTATTACTAGGGTTTACAACCTTGAAGCTATGAAGAACTCTATATAACACGTATCAAACATCATAACCTAGGATCTCCTTTTATACACTAAGGAGTCCTTTACAAGATAACTACAAATCTTCTAACTATATATAATATACGTATCTTCCAAACTATATAGAATATACATTGAATATCTTGATACATATCACTTCACACGTCTTTATCACATTAGCAATAGTAATATTCATGCAACAATCTTAAGTTCCTTTAGTAGTCTTAAGTTAATACCGGCAGATTTTAACTTTACTCTAGCAAGACTAACTCAAGTTAGTAATCGGCAAAGTAATCCTCAACTTGGGTTGGCGCAAAACATTAAGACTTTAATTCCCAAATGTTCTCTCCCTAAACTTCTTATTTACCTCCAGATCACTAAGTTTCTTGAATTAAACCTTCTGGGAGGATTTTTCCAAATACTTCATCTTCTTGGTCTTTCAGCCTGCATGAATATCTTCTTTAGTAGTTCTCTTGGCATTTCTTTCTCGCTCATCCACTCGAGTTTTGGAGACAACATCAAGATAAGAGTTCCTTTTGACAAAGGATACTCCTTCTCTACCAGCATTTAGATATCCATTCCTGCCTTTTTAAACACCTGGTGCACTCCACAGAATCATACAATCTCCATGTCGATGATGAATCCTTAATGAAATTTCCATAGTTCATCGCCTTTATCTCATATAAACATCCTCTTCAACTCTACCCATAGTACCTTTTCTTTTCATCTGCTGGTGCCGTTGAGTTGAATCTCTTTAACTAGACCTACAACATTATTAAATCTTCCCTCGCCAAATGTCTTCAACATATCTTCAAAGAACCGATATGCCTTTGTATGATTTCCACCTCTCGATGATCTTTCATTATTTGTCTTGTGCCTTCACCGTAGAATCTCCCAGCCAGTTGATGATTGGATATTTAGTATGTAAGGCTTCAACATTCATTCCCCATGAAATATCATCATCATCTATTGTAGTTCTTTTCGTGTCAATTCATTAGCTTCTTTACTCTTTGATTCTTTAGCTGATTTTGAATCTGCACCATTCTTCTGAATCTTAGACCCTTTTTGATTGAGGTCTTCATCTGCATTCCTCTTTGAGCTTCCAGCTACAACTGGTCTTTCTTCTTCAGTTCTATTGGAACAAACGTGTTTACCCTTTTGTAAACCTTATCATACACTTCTTTGATCTCATATAAGCTTTTTCCTTTGAAGTACTCCATCTTGTATTCAGCCATATTCTTCATATAAGTGCACAAGATCTTCCTTTGTTGAGATATAGTAGGTGGTTTGCTCCTCAGTTCTTTAGTCCTCTATTCTGCACAAATATCACCCACTTGCTTGATTCCCAAGTTTTGTGCTATCCTAATCACATACTGACCTCCACAAATATCACTCACTTGCTTGATTCCCGGAGCTCTCATAGAAAGATAATTGGCTATTATCCAAGTAACATTACCATCTCTTGTTTCTTCTAGCAAACTCATCACCCATAGAACGGGATTTTGACACTTGTCCCTGCTACCTATCATATGCAAAGCTCCCTAAACTAGTAACTTATGCAACACTTTCAACAATGGGTTCCTAAGTTGTGCTAAATTATTTCTTTCAGAATACAAGTTTCCAAACCGATTCCAATACCCTACATGATCATACTTCTCAATCCAAGCAAGTCTACAAAAGTGTACCTCAAACAACTTGTGCTTAATCTCATACGGCTCGTACAAACCTAGAACTACCGCAAAATCTAAGAAAGTAAAAGCATGCTCCTTTCCATACAATCTGAACCAGACACATACCTCGTTCATGATGTTGTTCACATTTACCTTCCTCTCAAAATACATAGTGGAGAAAAATTCCAGACACCATTCCTCGTAAACATCTTCGTGAACACTGAAAGCTCTCGTACATGTAAGAGGTCTTTATCATCTCTCTCAAGGGTTCCTTACAATTATACTCAACAAATAAATCCCAATTAATCAAATGAGGAACGACAATTTTCCTTTGTTGCAACTTGGACAACCGCTCCCTATAGGCATGTTTTTCATCTGATGGCAACTTATGCCACTTGAGGTTTTCATTAGTGACCAGTTGTAAATCATATCGGACTTTTCCTCTTCGCCTTCTTCGATGATATTTGAAATGAGTGGGTTTAGTGGAACTTGAGAAGCAATCGATGAACCTCGATCCTTTTCTATATAAATCATAAATATATGTTAGTATAAAAGTATTTTAACCAACACAACAAATTATAGAAGTCCCTAAGGTCGAGTTTCAAAAACGCAAAAATTGGGAATAGCCCATTTAAATTAGGTTGAATTTCCACCAATCTACCGGTTTGGTTTGTTCACCGGCCGATCAACATAGACCAGCATGACAGGTGGGATCAAGTAATCCGTTTCCCTCGATTCCAACTTCTGGCTGATTTCCAAAATCTCCAATTTGATTCTATTGTTCATTCAAACATTTAGGGTGAGTTCTACACCCTCCAAATGTTTCTTAATCGTTCCAAAACTTCTCCAATGATTTCATCAAAAATTCTTAGAACACTAATATAATTAGGGCCAATGACTTAAATACACCAAGAGACTTTTTTTTCCATCGCATAGAACATTTTCTCTATTTGATTTTTTTCCAAATATAGACTGCACTACTTACTTGACTCCAATTTTATTTTTGCTCAACTTCATTTTTTCACTCTAATCCAGTTTTATTTTTGCTTGACTTCACTTTTGGAAAAAAAATTGCGGAAGTCTAAAGGTTGGAAATCAAGTTTTTTTTTGTATGTTTGGGTCATTAACGTATCACAAATCCGCAATGTGTGTTCTAACAAGCAATGTACATCTAAGCACTGAGAATCAATCCTATAACATCAGGGAATCATCAATTGCAAACCAATTTGAATAAAAAATTCGACTAAATTTAATCTAAAAATTTAATTACCTTAATGTTAAGATTTATAAAATCCGTAGTTAAAGACTCCGGTCACCTCAAGTATCCGTAGCATTAGAAAGCTCGCATCTTAGTCGCTTAGTTATGTTTAGTAGTTAGTTAAGTAATACCATGGAGGACTGACTCGTCTTTACCCATCGTATACACCGATCCAGCCCGTAGGTGGCGTATTTGTAAGATACTATAAATACCCTTTGCCTCCTAAGGCAAAGGGTGGAACTTCTCCTAATATTACAATAGTTTCTCTCACTAAAAGTTCCCATCCTCTCCACTTTATCTCTCTAGTTCGAACCTTGGTATTTGTGTTTGTGTAATTATGATAACCAATATGTTACAATTGGTATCAAGAGCCATGGTTTGATCATCTACTTTGTGTGTTCTTGGATTCTTGGTTGGTTATTCATAAGTTTTGGTTTGAATGAGTTTAGAGACTTTTTCACTCTTTTGATCTTATTCAGTGTTAAAGTTTGGATTTTGATTGTACTTTTGTGTTCAGAATCATCATATTACTTTAGTTTTTCCTTTGGAAGGATTGATTCATCTTTGTTGTGGTGTTTTTGTTTGATAAAGTAAGGTGTTTGGTCTTATTCTTGGATGCGATTTGAGTCTTGGATTTATGTTCCTACCGCGATGTTGTCATTTACTTGTTGTGACTTGATCTCAGATTGGGTGCATTTTGGACTAGTAATTGCTGCGCTTTGTTCTTTACTGCTGCAATTTGAGACGCTTTAGGCTAATTCTGACTCTTGTTGTTTTGACTCGCTGCTTTGAGGTGAAAAGGAAAAAAGGACAAGTAGTGGGTGTACTATTAATAGTGACTTATGAATTGCGCTTTGATCTTATGCGCTTTGACAAAGTTGTGATTTGTTAACACCGCTTTGGTCCCCGTGATTTTGGCTAAGTCGCGGTTTTGTCATTAGCGCTTTGTCAAGCTATGCTTTGTCACCGCGCTTTGTCAAGCTTTATGCTTTGTCACCGTTTTGTCAAACTCTGCATTTTTTCTAGTTCTCTTTTGATCTGATTTTTGATTGACTTCGATTTGAATTCTTGCATTTTGTGGAGACCGCGATTTGATAATCAAGCATTTGTTAGTCCTGCTTTGACCTCTCTTCGTTTTGATTTGTTGTTGCTATTTGATTTAGTAAAATCCCGCGAAAGATTCTATTTCTCGATTTAATCAAAGAGTAGTAAAATCCCGTTTACTTAGGAATCATGTGTACCGCTGCGATGACGCTCTGCCGCTGGGTCTAATACTCTCCTATATCGATAGAACTGATTATGACTCTTGGGCACAAAGAAATCGATTGTATCGCTTGGGCAAAGAGAATGGTATTAACATTATCCAAGAATTGATAAAGGACCATTCCAAATGGGAACAACCAGTGGATCAACTTGAAGTCGGGTGCGTATGGAACTGCCACTTTGGGTATGGATAGACCAAGGACTTATGATGATCTCAATGATAAGGAGAAGAAAAGATATATGCGTGACATTAGAGCTTCTAACATCGTACTTCAAGGTCTACCAAAGGACATTTACAAGTTGATCAATCACAATATTGATGCCTAGCAGCTTTGGGACAATTTCAAGATGCTTCTCTCGCCTCGAATCGACTAAGGAAGATCGAGAGTCACAAATTTATGATGACTTTGAGAACTTCAAGATGAACCCAAAGGAAAGTATTATGGAGTATCATGTAAGGTTTCACAAACTTGTGAATGATATGAGAAATATCAATGTGATCATGCCAAACATCCAACTCAATTCCAAGTTCAGAACAAAGATGAACCTCGAATGGCGCAGATTTGTTATCAAGTTGTGAAGTTAAACAAAGGATTGAGAAACACTAACTATAAGCGGGCTTGTATGCTTACTTACTTCAACATGAGAAGCATGCTACATTTGAGCATTTGATCTTGGAGAAATTTCACTCTAATCATCGCTATCGCAAACTCGCCAAATGACTCAACCGCATTTCTTTCAAATGTGAGGATAAGTAATCAAGCATCGCAAGTCATACCATCCTCTCGTAATCGAATCGATTACCATACCGACTAAGGATTTACCCTAACCGACATGTTGATTGAAAACCTTGCAAACCAAGTGGCTCTACCGCTCAATAGTCCATAAACTTACTTTCCCAAACCAACAACCAACTTAGAACCTCATCTAATCTACATAATCAAGCCACGATGGAAGATGGAAGGGTTGTGGTTTAGAATGTGCAAGGAAGGCAGAATGTGAATCCATGATATGTTGTACGGGAATGTTGAGCCGAGTCGGTTATGCGGTGCTCGTAACCGAGGAAGGATTGTAGTTCGTGGTCAAGGCAAACCGATTAAGTGCTACAATTATGGAGGAGAAGGACATATTGCTAGGAACTGCACTCAACCAAAACATCCACGTAATGCCGAGTACTTCTGTGGATAAGATGCCGTTGATGCAAGCTCAAGATAGTGGAGTGGTATTCATGCAGAGGAGTTATCGCTTCTTGTTGATGGAATGCCAAAACATACGATGCATGTGGATGAATAACTAGTATATGATTTGGCAATGAACAATCCCAATGTCTTCCGTGTTGCCATCATGATGCTTTGACTCATGTTGATGATGAAACAATGGCTCGCACTATTTTCATGGCTAATATTTCTCCAATGGTCTTATCACCTCAACAAACTGGTTACTTCAAGGATTCTATCATATCATAGGTACTAAAACTATATGATATGGTTGATGAGAAAAAGATTCCCAACAAAGCACAATCAATGTAGTCATTGAATCGATATTAAAATATGGGTAATAGCAATGTTGTCCCATATGAGCAATATGTGAAATACGATGAAAGTCTTGTTGTACCGTGGTGCATCTTCCGCCATTAATGATGAATATGTGTTTGATGAGTACATCAATATGCACTGATGATTCCATGACCACTAAGCTAAATATTTATAAGGATCAAGTTGCCATCTATGAACAACGTACTAAATTTGAGTTAACCACCCGTGAGCAGGAAATGGATAGCCAAATGCGTATATTGATCACTAAATGTAATTTTAGGGAAGAAACATTGAAACAAGAGTTAAATTACTTATAAGAGAAACTTAATAAAATCTGTTAAAAAAACAAAAACTTCAAGAAAATGTTAAAACGCTAAACAAATGAATTCAAAGTAAAGGAATCAAAACTCTTAAATGATTTTTCCAACCTAAAAACTTTAAAGAACAAACTTGAAAACAAGTTGTAGGTATAAGGCAACACCATTCAGACTGATCACATGATTTCAAAGCACAAAGTATTAAGTGATAAACACAATATTGGCCTTGTAGAGGATCGAAATCCTACGTATCTTAAGAAAGCAAAAAGGGCTCATGATGTGATTTATGATGGTAGTGAGATTCTTAAGCCCAAACAAAAGCCAACTTGTGTAGAGAACACTGAAGAGGACATAGAGTTATAAAATGCCTCTAGAGAGAAAATGGAAAAGAAATTGAAAACCCTATGTGTGTGATCATACACACTAAGGATAACCGCTAGCCACGCTTAGACCTCGACTCAATTAACCCCTAACAAGTGTTTTGGAAGTTAGATATGGATAAGAGAAAAGCCGAAGAGCTTGTTGAAAATAATCCTCCCCTTAGGAAATAGCCCCAAATAATCCTCCTAATACACCGATGCATTTAGTGCCTTGAACTCTTTCCACACAAAGTAAAACCTAATCAGCATATACTTAGTTTACCAACTATTTGTTGATTCGAGAAAACATATAAGAAGAGAATCACCAACAGAATTATCAAGGGAATGGTGTTTTGAGCAAAAAAAAGAGTGTTATCTTATTGAGAGTTATTCCATTCTTTAAACAATTAAAAGAACAATTTGAGGGTATTCAAAATGCCTTAGATAAAAGTTAAAGAAATGAAAAAGATGTTTAATGAAATGGAAAATGAGGTTAGAGCATGCATGTGAGCTTAAAAGTAATGAGATTGAGAGGAAGAATATTCACATCCTTACTAATTATGCCATAACCGGCTCAATTTTCTCATGATTTATCAATTGTATTTAAAGTTTTCAAAGATCGTGTCATTGAGCTTGAGACCGAAAATTCAAAATTGCATGACAAAATCGAAAAGGATGATTATGATAACATGGTCAAGCATTTTTCTAAATTAGAAGTTGAATATCTTGATTTATAATTAAAATATCAACATCTTGAAGAAAGAATCAAAACTTCAAATGCCAAGACATCTTCAATGGTCGACCCTTTGATGCATATTTTGAAATAAACTCAATGGATGAATGAATTCAAGTTCACCGCAACACGATCCAAAAGTTGAAAGCTCAAATTTCCCAGTTGAAGGGAAATAGGAGTGAAGTGGTTGGCACCTCGACATCATTTTAGATTCTCATAATTTCCAACTTCAAAACATCATTAATAAATTGAAAAAAGAAAATGAATGTTTCGTTTGAAAAGGTTAAACTACAAACAAAGAGTTATGTGTGATTAAGATTAATCATGATAAGCACATTGAAAAGATAACTTCTTTTCTTAACTAAATTGAGAATCTGGGGTATGGTAAAGGTAAGATTCCCACTTGCAAATATTCTATTCTAAAGGTTTCTTGTGTAATAATTATGCTATTGATGTGTTGTATATTCCTCCTCCTCTTAGAATAATGAACTTGTATATTAAGCATATCTTTCAGACATTAAAGATAAATTATAGGGTCTCCGTGAGATTTGTAGAAGATGATAGAATAGAGAAACCCCTGATAGTGCGATTGCCTATGCCTCGCATGTATGCCCATCTCAAGAACTCTTAGAATATGTCATTGCTACATGTCCTAAATTTGGTAATCGGGCAGATAGAATAGTTGCACCCACCTCTATGCCTAAAGTCAAGTATGTTACCTTTGATGTGCCTCCTAAAGTCTTAGAGCCCAAAGACTTCTAGACCGAAAAGAAAAAAGTAGTAAAACCAACTAATATTCCCATCGCCTTCTACGTATAAGCGGCACAAAGGTTAGTGGTTCAAAGCTTCTCGGCCAATACAAAGCAAGATAGGACCCTGATAAGATTGATCAAGAGAAGACACAGAGAAGACCACCATAGGAATAATAAGTTTTAGTTGAATAAACAATCGTTGATTCTAGTATTAGCTATAAGCATACTATAATTAATTCCATCACATCGCTTTTCAAAACATGTAATGAATGTTTAATTTCGGTAATCATGATGAATGTGTTAAGTCTTATTTGAGTATGCTCATAAATCCAAGTGGATAATGATCAATAGGTTAAGCAATCTTGGAAACCTACAGGGAAAAGTTTCATCAATGTAGGTTATCAATGGAAGCCTACGTGCAATAAATTAAAAATTAGTGAACTTTGCCCTACATTGTCTAGATCTACTACCCATTAGGAAGACACTTCTGAATAGGTCCATCGATCGACTAGGGTCAATGTATTGCTTGTACTAACCAAATGGAACCCATATTCTTATGGGGATCCAATTCCAGCTATCCACCCTGGTCTGCTTTTCAAATGCATGTCGCATAAATCATCCTAAACATATGATGGGGATCGCCACGCTCAAGAACCCTTCGAATAAGTTCATTGGGACGCTTAGATTCGAGAATGATCATTTTTGATGTAATTATGGGTTATGGAGATTATGTGTTTGGTGACAGTTGTTATCTCCCCGCGTATTATGTAGAAGGGCATGGGCACAATCTATTCTCTCGTTGGTCAATTTTCTCGATTCAGATCTCGTTGCCTTCTAAAACACACATGCCTTGTTAGATAATTAGAGGGGTTGAACTTCTAAAGGATCTCGCAGCTCAACTTGTAAACCATCTCTATCTACATGATGAAGTCATCTCCCATTTGCTTGTTTTCAAAGGCATCTAAGAACAAATCATGGTTATGGCACCGTAGACTCAATCACTTGAACTTCGCACCATCAATGATCTTTTCTAGAAAGGACCTTGTAAGAGGTTTACCCCAATTGAAATATGAAAAGAAGATATCTTTGTTCTCATGTCAATTGGGCAAAAGCAAGAAGTATGCCCATAAACCCAAACCTGCCAATAACATTATTGAAGTTCTTCATACCCTTCACATGGATCTATGGACCATGAAAGTACAAAGTATAAATGGGAAGAAGTATGTGCTAGTCGTTGTTGATGACTACTCTTGGTTTACATGGGTTAAGTTTTTGAGAACAAAGGATAAAACTCCCAAAGTTATCATTAAACTTATTAAACAATGCAGGTATTAACAAAACAGCTAGAATCATCCAACAAACAATGGAACCTAATTTGTGAACATGGAACTTAGTGCTTATGAAAGCATTGAATAAGTCATCGATTAGTGTTCCATGCTCTCCACAACAGAAACAGGAAGTGTTGAAAGGCAAAATCGACACTTTGTAGAAGAGGCAAGGTTTATGCTAATATTTTCAAAGGCTCCAATGTTTCTCTAGGTTATTGCCATTGCTTGTTACACTCCAAACCGCTCTAATACATATTCTTCAGAAAAACTCCATATGAATTAGTTCACAATAGAAAACCGTATTCTTTTGTGTTGGAGCTTGTTATCCAACAACATGGTCAAGATCCGCAAAGTTGAAAGTTAAGGATGATATCTTTTTATTGGTTATGCACCGATTGGAAAGTTACCAATCTACAACGAAAGAACCTGAAATATCATTGAAACTATTCATATTAAGTTTGATGAGCTAACTGAGCAAATGCCTCGGACAATCTAGTTCTCGACCCGACTCAACTTTTGACACCTGACCCATTAGTTCAGTCTTGTATAAAGATCCTACTCAAGCTCCCATGTACCTCCCTCTCAAGAAGATTTGAAGAAACTATTTGATCCAATGTAATGATACTATGAGGCTTCAACTAATGATAATCTTGCACCACCAAATTGCTCCTAGTCCAACCAACACAAATGGTCCATCGATCTCAATGACTTTATCTCAAGAGCCAGGCCACATTTCATCATTCATCATCATCTTCAATCCTCAATCATCTTCAGGCATCAAGGAAATTCAGATACTAATTCTTTTGAGATAACCCATTTGCTACCTCAAGATGCTCAGATGAAAATATATATTTGCCTTAACCCACTCCATGAAACATCTTCACTAGGGTATCCTAACTTCTACATCAAGATCTATCAACAACCACATAAACATCTCTAAATGACACATAATCATCCATTGGACAATATCATTGGGAATCCTTCGTCCGTATCTATAGAAAGCAATCCTGCCACGATGCCTTATGGTGCTTCTTCAACTTTGTACTATCAAAGATCGTACCAAAGATGTCAAACAAATGATGTCGGACAAATACCGGGTTTGGTGCCATGCAAGATGAAATTCATGAGTTCGATCGTCTTATGTATGGGAATTAGTACCACCTCCGATTAACAGCGCATGATAATCACTCCGTGGATCTTCAAAGTGAAACTTGATGAACATGGTGACGCTCAAGAATAAGGCTAGAATCGGTTAAAGGGTATCGACAAGAGGTGGTATTGACTTTGAGGAATCATTTGCTCCGTGATGCACCGTAATTGAGGCTATCGCATATTCCTTGCTAATGCTGTGAAGAATATGGTAGTCTACCAAATGGATGTAAAGACCCGCGTTTAATGGAGATCTCAAAGAAGTGGTCTACGCCACCAACCGAAGGCTTTGTGGATCCCTCGTCCCCAACTATGTCTACCGTCCGAAAAGGTTTTGGCTTTGAAGCAGCTCCAAGGGCATGGCACACACTTTGTCAAAGTTTCTTCTCGGATAAAGGATTCTACAAAGGTGTCGTTGATCCTAACAATGTTCACTCAAAGTCAAGCAAACACTTAATTCATGTTTAAATATATGTTGATGATATTATTTTTGCTCACTTCACCAAAACGAATACGACCGCTTTTTCTAAAGAGATGGGCTCTAAATTTCAAATGTCAATGATGGGACAAATATCAATTTTCTTAGGATTACAAATTTCTCAAAATCCTGGCATCTTTATTAATCAATCTAAATATGCTAATGAAATATTAAAGAAATTTGGATTTGATTCTTGTGACCCTATTGACACTCCCATGGTGGAACATACAAAACTGGATGAGGACCAATTGGGATCCCGACCGATCAAACTAAATATCATAGTATGAATGGATCCTTGATGTATCTCACCGCCAATAGACCCTGCATTCTATTCATTGTATGCTGTGTACTGATAAGCCTACTAAAAAGCACCTTGAAGTGGTTAAACGGGTCTTTTGGTATCTCCAAGGAACCATCAACATAGGACTTTGGTATCCGAAGGAGACCGCCATGTCACTAATGTACCTATGCGATGTCCGACCATGCATGGTGTCAAGATACTCGCCGGCACGCTAGGAGGTGTCGCTTTTGGGTAATATATTAGTGAGTCATCTTAGAAGCAAATGAGTACTTCTATATCCTCTACAGAGGTCGAATATTGCAAGTCATCATGTTGTGCTCAAATATTGCTTCCATGAGATCCCAACTATCCACTATTGATTTGTATTCTACAAAATTCCTTTGTAATGTAACAACAAAAGTGCCATCAACAATGTCCAAACACTCGAGATCAAAGCACATTGACATTCGATACATTTCATCGTAAAAAGTATAGAAAGGTATGGTTTCTACTTTTAAGGACCGAGTATCGCTAGCGACATCTTCACAAAGCTCTTCCAAGAGAACGATTTGATTTTATCCTACCGTGACTCCGGCATGAAAAGTCCGGCACCAAACGCTTAAACGCCTTCTCGAAGAGAATGAGGAGTAGAAGGATTTCTTCACCTATTCGTTGTATATACTCTTCCAAAAAGCAAAATACAAAATTACAAAACCAACAAAAAGAAAATAGAAAATTATAAAATCAACAAAAACCCATAAAAACCGTGAAAATTTGAAAATTATCATTTTTCTCAAAGCATGTCTCTCGTATCGATAACATCTACGGTCTTAGAAATGTCATTCAATAATGGCACGGGAATTTAGATGAAGTTTGAGCGGAGGAGGTAAATATGTTTTTCAAAACATGTCTCAAAATCATGGTTTATTACTTACCGATTGTAACCCCGTTGGCGAAACAAATGGCTTTATCGTTATTTCAGCAAGAACCCAGTTTAAAATCATGGCTTGCGCTATTTCGGACAGTAACCCGCTTATAAAGAAAGGACAATGTTGTGCAAAATTGATTTTTTCAAATATCAAGCTCGATCCTAAAAAAACAAAATAATCGGGAAAAATTATCGCCAAAGACAATTGTTCCTCTACAAATGTTTTTCATTCCAAGATTCTTTCCTAAAATTTTGTCTTCAAATGGTAATAACATTGTTTGAAAATAACTCGGTCTTAATTTTCACAAAATCAATCGGACTTAATTTTGTCAAAACATTCGTCACTCAACAACTAAGGTCATTGATTGAGGGGGAGAGTGATTTAAAACAAGGATATTTTCAAATAATTGGTTTCAAAATGAACATGTTATAAACTTTTGGTTACAAATATTTGGTACAATAGCATGTTACTTAGTTCTTTTTAAACATTTGGTACATGAGCATATTAATTTGTACTTTGTAAAGTGGTGATTAAAGGTTTGATGTTGTGTGTCAAGGTATAATCTTTCTTTTAACCAATGAAAAAGGAGTTTCGGTTCAAAAGTTATGATTTTTTTAAGACTCCAAAATCTTTCTATCCGACACCAACAATCTTTAAAATCTGGTCCTTATCGCTTAAGTTTAAACAAAGTCACATCTCTCCTCAAAATTTTTTCTAAATGATTTAAATCACTTGGGATCCCAAATCTCAAAAGGTTTGAAATTTTTGATCGGGGGAGGGTTTGTGATTTAAATCTAAAATAATCTGATAAATTGGTGAGTGGTTTAGTAAATTAATAAAAGGCACTCCTTCTTCCATGTGCCAAACGATTTCAAATATTCTATGCACATGTTGAGGGGGAGCATTTATCTAAAATCAAAGAAGATTAAAAGCGTGATCGCTTTGAACGCTTTGGAAATTTTAGTCATTCATATCTAAACGCACTCAGTTGTCTAACAAATGATTTCAAAACCAAAGATGAAGAATTAAGTTCATCAACGGTACTCGCCATGCTGCTTGGATAAAAAGTGATTATTTTGACTCTAAGTGGTGTTCTCTAATATGTGCAAATCTTCGAATATCAATGCACATATATTGTGGGGAGCTTATTAAATGTTCCTTATCGGAAAAAGTTTAATTGAAAACCACATCTTTCCCCAAATTTTTTTCTAAAGAATTTAAATATTATATGTGATCGGGGGAGACATTGTGATTTTAAATTTCAAATTTGATAAAAGGGTGATTGTTTAATTATTCAAACAGGCATTCCTTCCTTCATGTGCTAAATGATTTCTAAAGCAAACGCACATGCTTTGATTTTATATCACAAGTACCTTGATTGATTTTCAAAATGATTTTTCATTTGGTTTCAAAGGTGAGAAAGAATTGTACCCAAAAGACCACCCTTTTACTTTATGCATTGGTGTTATAAGGATGGTAAGGTTATGTATTAGTTCCCATGATCCCGCCAGAGCCAGGGATCTACCCAAAGGACAATCCGTGATAGTGTAGAAGTGCTTAGTTATGATGAAAAAAGGAGAAAAGTGAGAATAAGGGAAGAGTGCCAACTGAGATAGAGCTAGAACTAGAATAAACCCAACAAGATTCTAGTAATGAAGTCTCTCGTAAGCAACGGGTTGAAGAATGAAAAGAAAATGAAAAGCAAAAAGGTGAAAAGAAATAGCCCCTAATAATTCAACCTTAGGGCGAAACGGGTTCAATACATAATGTTATCGGTTACTATGGTAATGCCGGTATTGAAAACAAGAGGTCATGGACCCGGACGAATCGCACTAAACTTCCTGCTACTCAAGTTCTCTTCAAAGGACTTGTTTCATCTCAACGGGAACCTACATAATCTGTCAACTTTTCTAGATATGGTTGATATTGAAAAGGAGACCTTCTCCTAGTCTCCTTGCCAGAAACCAAAATGCACTATTGAGTCTACAAGAGATCATCCAAAAATCTCATTAGGACACACAATACATGAATACTTTCATCTTCCACAATATGGAAAGTAAGAATATTTTATGAGAGTCATAATGATTATCCTTGTGGTTGCCTGAACATCCGAAAGATATGTAAAGTATTCACGATGAAGATGAAATCCTTCTAGAGCCAACATCAAACAAGCTCTTGGTGGGTGACATGTGAGATTCTCCAAGAATCAAACTAGCGACAATCCGGATAGAAACGACTGCCATTCACCCTTGAATCAACCTTGGTCTAGGAAATGGATTGATCAACACTTTTGAAAACCTTTCACATGCGCCACAAATTTTTTCTAGCACATCGACCGTATTAATTTTTCAAATAAAAGGTATTTATGATTGAAACATGATTTCTTCTCATAAAACTTTCATCATTTTGCAAACTCTCTTTCTTTAGCAATACAGGATTGTTTTCCAAAACAATTTTTCATCAATCAAGGAATCTTAATTACCGGGTTCACTCAATTCTGTTGTCTACTTTGGGATGCCCAGTTTGAGAATGGTATCAAGCTACTTAAACCCTGTCAAGGAGATTCTTAGGAATTCTACCGATCACAAAGTGATGAGAGATCAAAGGGGAACCGTGGTTTTGGCAACCCCATTTAACGAAAGTGAAAAGAGAGACACTTTGTGTGTTTTATTTCTAACTGTTGTTTGCGGTGAACGTGACGGTTGCAAACATCGTAATTGAGAAGTCAATCAATAACTACATGCTCACACATCACACTCCACGCTTTTAAAATCATGATAAATGCACATCTACACTCTTTTGATATGATATCATTATGCCTCCGCTGTTGATGCAAATATCATGATCCAACAAAGCTTTCGCAACTCGATGCAAAGATGTCCATGATCCAAAATCGGGATCATGTCGCCAAAGTTAACAAACATCACATGAAGGCAACACAACAAATGATGAGTCAAGAGATTACTGGGTCATGATCTCTAAGAAGGTTCAAAGAATCAAATCATGGATCATGTAAGACCTCCACTTAAAGTACATAGCATGCGAATTGAAGAATCAAAGATTATGAGCCAAGCAAAGAATTAATAATAGAATGCTAGAGCTCAAAGTGTAATATATATTTGTAATTGAGGTGACCTCCCTGGAGATTTTTAGATTTAGAAGATCCGTAGTTAAAGACTCACCACCTCAAGTATGTAAGCATTAGAAAGCTCAGAGTCTTAGCATTTAGTTATGTTTAGTAGTTAGTTAAGTAATTCATTGGAGGACTGGACGGGTATTTACCCAATCGTTACCCCATCCACATCCCGTAGTAGTGTATTTGTAAGATATTTATAAATACCCTTTGCCTCCCAAAGCAAAGGTGGAGCTTCTCATATTACATCAACTTTGTCTCACTAGAAGTTCCCATCCTCTCCACTTTTCTCTCCAAACTCTCTAGTTCAAACCTTTTGGTATTTGTGTTTATGTGATTATGATAACCAATATGTTACACTTAATCTCATCCAATCCTTAATCAATTCATGTAACATTTTTTGCAGGTGTTCTCCTATTGATTACCCATCTTATCCTAAAATATTGCATCTTAATTCGAAGTATTCCAAAATATGCCCGTTTCATTGATCAATCAAGTCTTAATTACACCTGGATGGAAATTCATGAATAACACACTAATCGTATTCAATTTTAAAGAAGTGAGTAGATTTTGGTGTATGTGTTTGTTTTGTGATTTTTGAAGTTTTGGGTATGAATAACTTCAATCCAACCGTCACCTTGATGTTCTAGCCGATCAACAAGTATTTGCACAAAATGCTTATTTTTCTTGTTGTTCAATTGTAGTTGGGTTGAAATGTTTTTTACCTCAAAATTCAATGTTTGATTGGTAAAATAGTCACACACCAACACTTAATCAATTCAAACCTGCTCCAAATTTATCACTACTTTCATTACCAAAGTTCAATAAATCTAGGTTAAACCTGATAACCCAAAATAAATATAATCTATTAAACCAA
The DNA here is from genome assembly GCA_910596185.1 of Chrysanthemum makinoi. NCBI lineage: Eukaryota > Viridiplantae > Streptophyta > Magnoliopsida > Asterales > Asteraceae > Chrysanthemum > Chrysanthemum makinoi. The sequence goes on along the minus strand of OU343221.1, from coordinate 144,755,961 downwards.
AGCTAAAGAAACTTCAAACCGTGAACCAAAATAAACCAAATGACCAAATGTAAATACATAATGAAGTAACTGGTCTTAAAAGATGCATAAATGTAAAGGGAAACAAACAACTTTAGCACAAAGCTTATGTGCTTTATTCTTCATCGCCTCTTTGGTCTTCATCCTTGAAACTCGGATATTAGGATGTCTTCATTCTTGTTGCCCCATAGCTTCCTATCGGCCTTCTTTTCTTCTGAATTTTAGAACAAATTTCCTTCCACTTAGACATTTTATGTCAAATTTGACATGCCATTCTACATCACCGTCCTTCTTCTTGTACACACTTCAATCTTCGGGTCCCCAATCCATGTTTTTAGTTGGACGGAGAGAGAACGTAAGAAATCTCTCAGAAGTTTTTGAACATAAATATATTTTTAAATTGGTTAAAATTAGCATCCATAGCGCCTTCTATATCAAAGAACTCGAAGGAGTAACGGGACCGTAATTTGGCCTATCTTATTCATCTCTCACACCTCACAACATCCTAAAAACATCTTCTTCTTCATCAAGATTGTGGAAAACTATGGGTTGAATAGTTTTGTCATTTGAAGTTAGTTTCAAAAAAATTGGATTGATTCATATGTGAATTCGAGATGGATGGATAGAAAGTATAAAGCAATAAGTAATAAGCAATGAAAGCAAGCAAAGTAAAGGATAGAAATGACACAAAAATTTATAGTGGTTCGGCTACAAGGACGCTCATTGCCCTCACTCCACCTCGAGTCACTACTCGAGAGTTCAAGCACTATGTCAACAAACTCCTTCAATTCGGCGGAGAAGCCTTCACAATGCCGCTTACACTTTTTCCGATACAATGCTAGATACCGAACCTTAACACGGAGGACCAAACCAACACAACTATAACACAAAAACTATGTAAAATCTGAAATACAAGATCTGCTACAGTGAAATCTTGTGGAGGAACAAATCAATCAAAGACACCTTGCTTGGATGACTTGTAGTATCTTGTGATCTCGCATTTGAAAACTACCTATATGAGAATCACAACAAAAGAAAGAAGAACTACTATATAGATCAAGAGATCGAGATTGGTAAAAGAGAAGAGAAATATGAGAGAGTTTTAAAGAAGTGAAGAGGGTAAGTTACAGTTCGGCGTTGTCGGATCACATATTTATGCCTGTAAAACTCACAGGACGCCCTCTGATCCCGGTACATGGGGATCCGACCCGTAAATCCAGGGAATCCCAGAGGGACGCTCCCAAATGGGTTATGGTCATGGATTATGGGTCATGGGTCATATACTTTGGACCATGGCAATCCAAATAGATATGTAATGCATCTAAGATGC
>OU343221.1:144650845-144754513 GCA_910596185.1 Chrysanthemum makinoi | reverse complement strand
CTCAGAGGGGTTTACTAGGGGTCTTGTACAAAAATGAGTACATAGCAAGGGTGTGGGGTAATTACTTGACAAATGTAGCCAATGTAATTATAATAAACAAGTTTAAAACAAAAGCTATCCTAATGCCTCTTATCATTTAGTAAATCCTAATAACACGAATCTAATCTCACTAGCGATCTCGAAATGCATCACTAAAGAAAATTTTAGAATCTATATTATACGGGTATACTCATAAGCATTAAAGGTGAGTGCTTTTCCCTATATATCTAAAGGCGAACCTCACATTTTTTGGGTAGAATTTTTGAGTGGCAGGGTTTTTATGCTAGCTATATAACTCCTACCCATATGACGTTTTATGAAGAATAAAGTTTCACTCGTAAATGTCATAAAAAATTTTAAATTTAGTGTTAAAATTACCTTTTCAATTTTTTTTCCAGTTTATTACATAATTACTAAAGAACAAGACAAATAACAAATGCATGACTAGTTTCTAAGATGTCCCTTTTTACCTTTCCTACACTTAAATTGAACATTGTCCTCAATGTTCTTAAAAGTACAAAAACTGATAAAGGGAAAAATAAAAGAGATAAAAGAAACCAGTACTCCTCTAATTAGCTCGGTATGAACAAAAAATGAAAATATAGTCAAATCCTCCTGCAGGAAGATAAAATTGTCCAATGATATGCTTCTTGTGCAATATAACATGTAAATCTTAAGAAAACAAACACGAAAACTAGCATAAAATCGGCGGTAAATGATATATATAATAAAACTAAACTAGAAAGTGAATAAGAGATACTGCTTGCTAAATAAATATTTACAACAATTTGGAAATTTAAATATTCTAGAAATTTTCAAAAATTAAGTTTCAACGGAAAAACAAAAATCTCGAAAAATATGTTGCTACAGTGCCTGACGCCGTCACTTTGAAGTGTTGATGCTGTCAGGATAGCTGGCAGATTATTTCGCTTTGTTTTTCAGAATGATTTTGGAAAATTCTAACTTTTAAAACCTGTAAATTTCTTGTAAAACATTTATTGTAACTCGATACAAGCATTTGACTCTAGGAAATACAAAAACAAGATATAATATATGCTAATTAGAAATTGAAAAAATTTCATGTTCGAATTTCGTTCTTTTAAACAAAGTGTGAATTTCCCTACACTTATCTGTTTGTAAAATACATTTATATGTAATAAAAAAGAAGTTAAAAACAAAATAAAACATTTTCACAAATTATTCGAAACATTAAAATTAAACAATTATAAATAAGTATATATGACAAAAAAAAAACTCTTAAAAACTTGGGTTGCCTCTCAAAAAGCGTTTTTCTTTATTTACGAGTCTTGTAGCTAGACTCAAAGTCATGACCTATTATGTGACTCCATTCTCCATCACATTGTCACTATCATCCTTTTCATGGCCATACATAAAGAAATTATGCCATATCATACATTGTTCTTTAAAAATGCCGTTTCTACAACTATCCACTTCTATATGCTTTCTTTGTATTGCTTAATCCTTGCTTCCTACTAAAGAATCCTTTGACTTACATGATTATGGGGAATCAATGTATTAATGTTAAGTTTTCTTCTAACCTCCCTAAGATGGCGAGGAACCATATACATTCTAAGTTGATTATTTCCCGCCTTGAGTATCATTACCCCATCACCATATTTAATAGTTGTCAGATAAGAGTAGTGTTCCTATAATAAGAGGCATATAACCATCTTTTTCAATGTCTACAATCACAAATTCAACTGGGTACACATAATTCATGCTGATCCTAAGTTAAGATCGATCCCTTAGCTTGTAAAGATTAAGTTACTTTGGATAAATCCAAGATAAATAATGTAGAAACTTTGTTAATACTAAAGAGTATGCAGAATCTAATCTTTAACACTTAGAAGAATGCAAACAAAAGAATGCAATATATGAACAATGATATCACCAAAAGCTCCAATATTATTAATCTTAATAATACGATTACTCTGCTTATTACTAGGGTTTACAACCTTGAAGCTATGAAGAACTCTATATAACACGTATCAAACATCATAACCTAGGATCTCCTTTTATACACTAAGGAGTCCTTTACAAGATAACTACAAATCTTCTAACTATATATAATATACGTATCTTCCAAACTATATAGAATATACATTGAATATCTTGATACATATCACTTCACACGTCTTTATCACATTAGCAATAGTAATATTCATGCAACAATCTTAAGTTCCTTTAGTAGTCTTAAGTTAATACTGGCAGTACTAACTTTACTCTAGCAGTACTAACTCAAGTTAGTACTGGCAGTGTAATCCTGAACTTGGGTTGGCAGTGCAAACGCATTAAGACTTTAATTCCCAACAGCCCTCCCCTAAACTTCTTATTTACCTCCAGATCACTAAGTTTCTTGAATTAAACCTTCTAGGAGGATTTTTCCAAATACTTCATCTTCTTGGTCTTTCAGCCTGCATGAATATCTTCTTTAGTAGTTCTCTTGGCATTTCTTTCTGTTCATCCACTCGGAGTTTTGGAGACAACATCAGTATAAGAGTTCTTATTGACAAAGGATACTCCTTCTCTACCAGCATTTAGATATCCATTCCTGCCTTTTTAGACACCTGGTGCACTCCACAGGAATCATACAATCTCCATGTCAGATGATGAATCCCAGAATGAAATTTCCATAGTTCATCAGCTTTATCTCATCTAAACATCCTCTTCAACTCTACCCATAGTACCTTTTCTTTATCATCTGTTGGTGCTGTTGAGTTGAATCTCTCTTTAACTAGACTCCACAACATTATTAAATCTTCCCTGTCAAATGCCTTCAACATATCTTCAAAGAACTGATATGCCTTTGTATGATTTCCACCTCTGATGATCTTTCAATATTGTCTTGTGCCTTCACTGTAGATCTCCCAGTTGATGATTGGATATTTAGTATGTAAGGCTTCAACATTCATTCCCTCTACTGGAAATATCATCATCATCTATTGTAGTTCTTTTCGTGTCAATTCATTAGCTTCTTTACTCTTTGATTCTTTAGCTGATTTTGAATCTGCACCATTCTTCTGCCTCTTAGACCCTTTTTGATTGAGGTCTTCATCTGCATTCCTCTTTGAGCTTCCAGCTACAACTGGTCTTTCTTCTTCAGTTCTATTGGAACAAATGTGTTTACCCTTTTGTAAACCTTATCATATAGTTCTTTGATCTCATATAAGCTTTTTCCTTTGAAGTACTCCATCTTGTATTCAGCCATATTCTTCATATAAGTGCACAAGATCTTCCTTTGTTGAGATATAGTAGGTGGTTTGCTCCTCAGTTCTGTAGTCCTCTATTCTGCACAAATATCACTCACTTGCTTGATTCCCAAGTTTTGTGCTATCCTAATCACATACTGACCTCCACAAATATCACTCACTTGCTTGATTCCCGGAGCTCTCATAGAAAGATAATTGGCTATTATCCAAGTAGCATTACCATCTCTTGTTTCTTCTAGCAAACTCATCACCCATAGAACGGGATTTTGACACTTGTCCCTGCTACCTATCATATGCAAAGCTCCCTAAACTAGTAACTTATGCAACACTTTCAACAATGGGTTCCTAAGTTGTGCTGAATTATTTCTTTCAGAATACAAGTTTCCAAACCGATTCCAATACCCTACATGATCATACTTCTCAATCCAAGTAAGTCTACAAAAGTGTACCTCAAACAACTTATGCTTAATCTCATACGGCTCGTACAAACCTAGAACTACCGCAAAATCTAAGAAAGTAAAAGCATGCTCCTTTCCATACAATATGAACCAGACACATACCTCGTTCATGATGTTGTTCACATTTACCTTCCTCTCAAAATACATAGTGGAGAAAAATTCCAAACACCATTCCTCGTAAACATCTTCGTGAACACTGAAAGCTCTCGTACATGTAAGAGGTCTTTATCAACAAATAAATCCTAATTAATCAAACGAGGAACGACAATTTTCCTTTGTTGCAACTTGGACAACCGCTCCCTATAGGCATGTTTTTCATCTGATGGCAACTTATGCCACTTGAGGTTTTCATTAGTGACCAGTTGTAAATCATACGTGACTTTTCCTCTTGCCGCTCTTCGATGATATTTGCCAATGAGTGGGTTTAGTGGAACTTGGGAAGCACTCGATGAACCTGCATCCTTATTCTATATAAATCATAAATATATGTTAGTATAAAAGTATTTTAACCAACACAACAAATTATAGAAGTCCCTAAGGTCGAGTTTCAAAAACGCAAAAATTGGGAACAGTCGGCTCCATTTAAATTCGGTTGAATTTCCAGCCAATCGGCTGGTTTGGTTTGTTCAGTCTGGCCGATCAACATAGATCCGCAGCTGATTTCCCCGATTCCAACTTCTGGCTGATTTCCAAAATCTCCAATCTGATTCTATTTTTCATTCAAACATTTAGGGTGAGTTCTACACCCTCCAAATGTTTCTTAATCGTTCGAAAATTCTCCAATGATTTCATCAAAAATTCTTAGAACAGTAATATAATTAGGGCCAATGACTTAAATACACCAAGAGACTTTTTTTTCCATCGCATAGAACATTTTCTCTATTTGATTTTTTTCCAAATATAGACTGCACGACTACTTGACTCCAATTTTATTTTTTGCTCAACTTCATTTTTTTTCACTCGAATCCAGTTTAATTTTTTGCTTGACTTCACTTTTTGGAAAAAAAATTCGTGAAGTCTAAAGGTTGGAAATCAAGTTTTTTTTTTGTATGTTTGGGTCATTAACCTATCACAAATCCGCAATGTGTGTTATAACAAGCAATGTACATCTAAGCACTGAGAATCAATCCTATAACATTAGGGAATCATCAATTGCAACCAATTTGAATAAAAAATTCGACTAAATTTAATCTAAAAATTTAATTACCTTAATGTTAAGATTTATAAAATCCGTAAGTTAAAGACTCGGTCACCTCAAGTATCTGTAAGCATTAGAAAGCTCGCAGTCTTAGTCGTTTAGTTATGTTTAGTAGTTAGTTAAGTAATACCGTGGAGGACGGACGGGTATTTACCCACTGTATACCTGATCCATAGCCCGTAGGTGGCGTATTTGTAAGATACTATAAATACCCTTTGCCTCCCAAGGCAAAGGGTGGAACTTCTCCTAATATTACATCAGTTTCTTTGACTAAAAGTTCCCATCCTCTCCACTTTATCTCTCTAGTTCGAACCTTGGTATTTGTGTTTGTGTAATTATGATAACCAATATGTTACAATTGGTATCAAGAGCCATGGTTTGATCATCTACTTTGTGTGTTCTTGGATTCTTGGTTGGTTATTCATAAGTTTTGGTTTGAATGAGTTTAGAGACTTTTTCACTCTTTTGATCTTATTCAGTGTTAAAGTTTGGATTTTGATTGTACTTTTGTGTTCAGAATCATCATATTACTTTAGTTTTTCCTTTGGAAGGATTGATTCATCTTTGTTGTGGTGTTTTTGTTTGATAAAGTAAGGTGTTTGGTCTTATTCTTGGATGCGATTTGAGTCTTGGATTTATGTTCCTTACTGCGATTTGTCATTTACTTGTTGTGACTTGATCTGTATTGGGTGCATTTTGGACTAGTAATTGCTGCGTTTTGTTCTTTACTCGTTGCAATTTGAGACGTTTTAGGCTGCGACTTGTTGTTTTGACTGCGTTTTGAGGTGAAAAGGAAAAAAGGACAAGTAGTGGGTGTACTATTAATAGTGACTTATGAATTGCGTTTTGATCTTATGCGTTTTGACAGGTTGTGATTTGGTTAACACTGCGTTTTGGTCCTGCATTTTGGTTAAGCTGTGTTTTGTCATTGCGTTTTGTCAAGCTATGCGTTTTGTCACTGCGTTTTGTCAAGCTTTGCGTTTTGTCACTGCGTTTTGTCAAACTCTGCATTTTTTCTAGTTCTGCCTTTTGATACTGCATTTTTTGATTGACTTCGATTTGAATTCTTGCATTTTGTGGAGACTGCGATTTGATAACTGCGATTTGTTAGCTGCGTTTTGACCTCTCTTCGTTTTGATTTGTTGTTGCTATTTGACACTTGTGATTTGAGTTCTACGGTTTTCTCTTGATTTAGTAAAATCCCGCGAAAGATTCTATTTCTCGATTTAATCAAAGAGTAGTAAAATCCCGTTTACTTAGGAATCATGTGTACTGTTGCAGATGACGTTCAAGCTGCTGGGTCTAATACTCGCCCTCCTATACTGGATAGAACTGATTATGACTCTTGGGCACAGCAAATCAGATTGTACTGCTTGGGCAAAGAGAATGGTATTAACATTATCCAGTAAATTGATAAAGGACCATTCCAAATGGGAACAACCAGAGATCAACTTGAAGCTGGTGCAGATGGAACTGTCACTTTGGGTATGGATAGACCAAGGACTTATGATGATCTCAATGATAAGGAGAAGAAAAGATACGATGCTGACATTAGAGCTTCTAACATCGTACTTCAAGGTCTACCAAAGGACATTTACAAGTTGATTAATCACAATACCGAAGCCAAAGCAGTTTGGGACAATGTCAAGATGCTTCTCTCTGGCTCAGAACTGACTAAGGAAGATCGAGAGTCACAAATTTATGATGACTTTGAGAACTTCAAGATGAACCCAAAGGAAAGTATTATGGAGTATCATGTAAGGTTTCACAAACTTGTGAATGATATGAGAAATATCAATGTGATCATGCCAAACATCCAACTCAATTCCAAGTTCGTAAACAGCATGAACCCTGAATGGCGCAGATTTGTTACTGTTGTGAAGTTAAACAAAGGATTGAGAAACACTAACTATAAGCAGTTGTATGCCTACTTACTTCAACATGAGAAGCATGCTACATTTGAGCGTTTGATCTTGGAGAAATTTCACTCTAATACTGCTACTGCAAACTCGTCAAATGACTCAACTGCATTTCTTTCAAATATGAGGATAAGTACTCAAGCATCGCAATTCATACCATCCTCTCAGAATCAGAATCAGATTACCATACCAGACTAAGGATTTACCCTAACTGACATGTTGATTGAAAACCTTGCAAACCAAGTGGCTCTACTGTTCAACAGTCCATAAACTTACTTCCCCAAACCAACAACCAACTTAGAACCTCATCTAATCTACATAATCAAGCCACGATGGAAGATGGAAGGGTTGTGGTTTAGAATGTGCAAGGAAGGCAGAATGTGAATCCATGATATGTTGTACGGGGGAATGTTGGAGTTGGAGCTGGTTATGCGGGTGCTCAGAACCGAGGAAGGATTGTAGTTCAGGGTCAAGGCAAACCGATTAAGTTCTACAATTATGGAGGAGAAGGACATATTGCTAGGAACTGCACTCAACCGAAACATCCACAGAATGCTGAGTACTTCAGGGATAAGATGCTGTTGATGCAAGCTCAAGATAGTGGAGCGGTATTCGATGAGGAGGAGTTACTGTTTCTTGTTGATGGGAATGCCAAAACATATGATGCAGATGTGGATGAACAACTAGTATATGATTTGGCACAGAACAATCCCAATAGCTTCCAGGTTGCTGATTGTGATGCATTTGAATTTGATGTTGATGATAAACCAATGGCTCAGACCATTTTCATGGCTAATATTTCTCCAATGGTCTTGTCACCTCAACAAACCGGTACCTCCAAGGATTCTATCATATCATAGGTACTAAAACTATATGATATGGTTGATGAGAAAAAGATTCCCAACAAAGCACAATCAACAGAAGTCGTTGAATCAGATATTAAAAATATGGGTAATAGCAATGTTGTCCCATATGAGCAATATGTGAAGCACGATGAAAGTCTTGTTGTACCAAGTGGTGCATCTTCTGCCATTAATGATGAATATGTGTTTGATGAGTACACTGAATATGCACCTGATGATTCCATGACCACTAAGCTAAATATTTATAAGGATCAAGTTGCCATCTATGAACAACGTACTAAATTTGAGTTAACCACCCGTGAGCAGGAAATGGATAGCCAAATGCGTACATTGATCACTAAAAGTAATTTTAGGGAAGAAACGTTGAAACAAGAGTTAAATTACTTACAAGAGAAACTTAATAAAATTGTTAAGCAAAAACAAGAACTTCAAGAAAATGTTAAAACGCTTAAACATGAATTCAAAGTAAAGGAATCAAAACTCTTAAATGATTTTTCCAACCTAAAAACTTTAAAGAACAAACTTGAAAACAAGTTGTAGGTATAAGGCAACACCATTCAGACTGCTCACATGATTTCAAAGCACAAAGTATTAAGTGATAAACACAATATTGGCCTTGTAGAAGATCCAAATCCTACGTATCTTAAGAAAGCAAAAAGGGCTCATGATGTGATTTATGATGGTAGTGAGATTCTTAAGCCCAAACAAAAGCCAACTTGTGTAGAGAACACTGAAGAGGACACAGAGTTATAAAATGCCTCTAGAGAGAAAATGGAAAAGAAATTGAAGGAACCTATGTGTGTGAGTCATACACACTAAGGATAACCGGCTAGCCACGTTTAGACCTCAGACTCAATTAACCCCTAACAAGTGTTTTGGAAGTTAGATATGGATAAGAGAAAAGCCGAAGAGCTTGTTGAAAATAATCCTCCCCTTAGGAAATAGCCTCCAGCTACAGTGTATCCTCCCAATACACTGATGCATTTAGTGCCTTGAACTCTTTCCACACAAAGTAAAACCTTAATCAGCATATACGTAGTTTACCAACTATTTGTTGATTTCGAGAAAACATATAAGAAGAGAATCACGCCAACAGGAATTACTGAAGGGGAATGGTGTTTTGAGCAAAAAAAAGAGTGTTATCTTACAGAGGTTATTCCATTCTTTAAACAATTAAAAGAACAATTTGAGGGTATTCAAAATGCCTTAGATAAAAGTTAAAGAAATGAAAAAGATGTTTAATGAAATGGAAAATGAGGTTAGAGTTAATGCATGTGAGCTTAAAAGTAATGAGATTGAGAGGAAGAATATTCACATCCTTACTAATTATGCCATAACTGCTTCTCAATTTCATGATTTATCAATTGTATTTAAAGTTTTCAAAGATCGTGTCATTGAGCTTGAGACCGAAAATTCAAAATTGCATGACAAAATCGAAAAGGATGATTATGATAACATGGTCAAGCATTTTTCTAAATTAGAAGTTGAATATCTTGATTTATAATTAAAATATCAACATCCTGAAGAAAGAATCAAAAATTCAAATGCCAAGACATCTTCGAATGCTCCTGACTTTGATGCATATTTTGAAATAAACTCACGTGATGAATGAATTCAAGTTCACTGCAACACGATCCAAAAGTTGAAAGCTCAAATCTCCCAATTAAAGGGAAATAGGAGTGAAGTGGTTGGCACTCAGATACCTCCGCCTTTAGATTCTCATAATTTCCAACTTCAAAACATCATTAATAAATTGAAAAAAGAAAATGAATGTTTTCAAGCTGAAATTTCAAAGGTTAAACTACAAAACAAAGAGTTATGTGATTCAGTTAAGATTAATCATGATAAGCACATTGAAAAGATAACTTCTTTTCTTAACGAAATTGAGAATCTGAAGCGTATGGTAAAAGGTAAAGTGTAGATTCCCACTTGCAAATATTCTATTCTAAAGGTTTCTGCTTGTAATAATTATGCTATTGATGTGTTGTATATTCCTCCTCCTCTTAGGAATAATGAACTTGCATATTAAGCATATCTTTCGTACATTAAAGATAAATTATAGGGTCTCCGTGAGATTGTAGAAGATGATAGAATAGAGAAACCCCTTGATAGTGCGATTGCCTATGCCTGCATGTATGCCAAACGATCTCAAGAACTCTTAGAATATGTCATTGCTACATGTCCTAAATTTGGTACTGGGCGAGATAGAATAGTTGCACCCACCTCTATGCCTAAAGTCAAGTATGTTACCTTTGATGTGCCTCCTAAAGTCTTAGAGCCCAGCACTTCTAGACCAGAAAAGCAAAAAGTAGTAAAACCAACTAATATTCCCATCGTTCCTTCTACAGAAGTAAGCAGTGGCACAAAGGTTAGTGGTTCAAAGCCTTCAGTCAATACAAAGCAAGATAGGACCTCGCGAGCTAAGATTGATCAAGAGAAGACAGTAGAAGACCACCATAGGAATAATAAGTTTTAGTTGAATAAAACGAATCGTGTTGATTCTAGTATTAGCTATAAGCATACTATAATTAATTCGAATTCTGCTACTGCTTTCAAAACATGTAATGAATGTTTAATTTCTGGTAATCATGATGAATGTGTTAAGTCTTATTTGAGGCGTTCTGTTAAATCCCCAGTGGATAATGATCAATAGGTTAAGCAATCTTGGAAACCTACAGGGAAAAGTTTCATCAATGTAGGTTATCAATGGAAGCCTACAGGCAATAAATTAAAAATTAGTGAACTTTGCCCTACATTGTCTAGATCACTACCCATTAGGAAGTCAGCACACTTCGAATAGGTCCACTGCATCGACTAGGTCTACAGATTGCTTGTACTAACCAAATGGAACCCATATTCTTATGGGGATCCAATGTTTCCAGTTATCCACCCTTGTCTGTTTTCAAATGCATGTCGTACAAATCATCCTAAACATATGATTGGGGATCGCTCACGGCTCAAGAACTTCGTGAATAAGTTCATTGGGACAGTTAGATTCGAGAATGATCATTTTGGCGTAATTATGGGTTATGGAGATTATGTGTTTGGTGACAGTGTTATCTCCCGGGTGTATTATGTAGAAGGGCATGGGCACAATCTATTCTCTGTTGGTCAATTTTCTGATTCAGATCTCGAAGTTGCCTTCAGAAAACACACATGCCTTGTTAGATAATTAGAGGGTGTTGAACTTCTAAAAGGATCTCGTGGTACTAACTTGTAAACCATCTCTATCGCAGACATGATGAAGTCATCTCCCATTTGCTTGTTTTCAAAGGCATCTAAGAACAAATCATGGTTATGGCACCGTAGACTCAATCACTTGAACTTCGGCACCATCAATGATCTTTCTAGAAAGGACCTTGTAAGAGGTTTACCCCAATTGAAATATGAAAAAGATCATCTTTGTTCTGCATGTCAATTGGGCAAAAGCAAGAAGTATGCCCATAAACCCAAACCTGCCAATAACATTATTGAAGTTCTTCATACCCTTCACATGGATCTATGCGGACCCATGAAAGTACAAAGTATAAATGGGAAGAAGTATGTGCTAGTCGTTGTTGATGACTACTCTTGGTTTACATGGGTTAAGTTTTTGAGAACAAAGGATAAAACTCCCAAAGTTATCATTAAACTTATTAAACAATTGCAGGTTAGGCTTAACAAAACAGTTAGAATCATCCGAACAAACAATGGAACTGAATTTGTGAACATGGAACTTAGTCAGTTTTATGAAAGCATTGGAATAAGTCATCAGATTAGTGTTCCATGCTCTCCACAACAGAACAGTGTAGTTGAAAGGCAAAATCGGACACTTGTAGAAGAGGCAAGGTTTATGCTAATATTTTCAAAGGCTCCAATGTTTCTCTAGGCAGAAGCTATTGCCATTGCTTGTTACACTCAAAACCGTTCCCTAATACATATTCTTCATGGAAAAACTCCATATGAATTAGTTCACAATAGAAAACCGTATCTCTCTTTTCTTTGTGTGTTTGGAGCTTTGTGCTATCCAACAAATGATGGTCAAGATCTGGCAAAGTTGAAAGTTAAGGATGATATAGGATTTTTTATTGGTTATGCACCAGATTGGAAAGGTTACCGAATCTACAACGAAAGAACCTGAAATATCATTGAAACTATTCATATTAAGTTTGATGAGCTAACTGAGCAAATGGCTCCTGGACAATCTAGTTCTGGACCCGCACCTCAACTTTTGACACCTGGACCCATTAGTTCAGGTCTTGTACAGTATCCTACTCCTGAAGCTCCTTATGTACCTCCCTCAGAAGAAGATTTGAAGAAACTATTTGATCCAATGTATGATGAATACTATGAGGCTTCAACTAATGATAATCTTGCACCACCAGCTTCTGCTGCTCCTAGTCCAACCAACACAAATGGTCCATCGATCTCAATGACTTTATCTCAAGAAGCGCCAGTTGCTGATCATTCATCATCATCTTCGAATCCTCAATCATCTTCTGTGCATCAAGGAAATTCAGATACTAATTCTTTTGGAGATAACCCATTTGCTACTCCCGAAGATGCTCCGTATGAAAATATATTTGCCCCTTAACCCACTCATGAAACATCTTCACTAGGGTATCCTAACTCTGCTACATCAGTACCTTATCAACAACCACATAAACATCTCAGAAAATGGACACATAATCATCCATTGGACAATATCATTGGGAATCCTTCTCGTCCGGTATCTACTAGAAAGCAACTTGCCACTGATGCCTTATGGTGCTTCTTCAACTTTGTACTATCAAAGATCGTACCAAAAGATGTCAAAACAGCGATGTCTGAAGACAGCTGGTTTGGTGCCATGCAAGATGAAATTCATGAGTTCGATCGTCTTATGTATGGGAATTAGTACCACCTCCAGATTGTGCTATGATAATCACTCTCAAGTGGATCTTCAAAGTGAAACTTGATGAACATGGTGACGTTCTGAAGAATAAGGCTAGAATCGTTGCTAAAGGGTATCGACAAGAGGAGGGTATTGACTTTGAGGAATCATTTGCTCCAGATGCACGAATTGAGGCTATCAGAATATTCCTTGCTAATGCTGCCAGCAAGAATATGGTAGTCTACCAAATGGATGTAAAGACTGCGTTTCTTAATGGAGATCTCAAAGAAGTGGTCTACGTCAGTCAACTGGAAGGCTTTGTGGATCCTGAGCGTCCTAACTATGTCTACCGTCTGAAAAAGGCTCTCTATGGCTTGAAGCAGGCTCCAAGGGCATGGTACGACACTTTGTCAAAGTTTCTTCTGGCTAAAGGATTCTACAAAGGTGCTGTTGATCCCACACTGTTCACTCGAAAGTCAGGCAAACATTTAATTCATGTTCAAATATATGTTGATGATATTATTTTTGCCTCGACCGACCAAAATGAATGTGACCGTTTTTCTAAAGAGATGGGCTCTAAATTTCAAATGTCAATGATGGGACAAATATCAATTTTCTTAGGATTACAAATTTCTCAAAATCCCGAGGGCATCTTTATTAATCAATCTAAATATGCTAATGAAATATTAAAGAAATTTGGATTTGATTCTTGTGACCCTATTGACACTCCCATGGTGGAACATACAAAACTGGATGAGGACCACTCAGGGATCCCGACTGATCAAACTAAATATCATAGTATGAATGGATCCTTGATGTATCTCACTGCCAATAGACCAGACATTCTATTCATTGTATGCATGTGTGCTCGCTACCAGGATAAGCCTACTAAAAAGCACCTTGAAGTGGTTAAACGGGTCTTTTGGTATCTCCAAGGAACCATCAACATAGGACTTTGGTATCCGAAGGAGACCGCCATGTCACTAACAGCCTATGCAGATGCTGACCATGCATGGTGTCAAGATACTCGTCGAAGTACGTTAGGAGGTGCTCAGTTTTTGGGTAATATATTAGTGAGCTGGTCTTTAAAGAAGCAAATGAGTACTTCTATATCCTCTACAGAGGCTGAATACATTGCCAAGTCATCATGTTGTGCTCAAATATTGTCTATGAGATCCCAACTATCTGACTATTGATTTGTATTCTACAAAATTCCTTTGTAATGTAACAACAAAAGTGCCATCGCTCTCTGCTCCAACAATGTCCAACACTCGAGATCAAAGCACATTGACATTCGACATCATTTCATCAGGTAAAAAGTATAGAAAGGTATGGTTGAGCTCTACTTTTTAAGGACTGAGTATCAGTTAGCAGACATCTTCACGAAAGCTCTTCCAAGAGAACGATTTGATTTTATCCTACCGTGACTCGGCATGAAAAGTCTGCAGCCGAAAACGCTTAAACGTCTTCAGGAAGAGAATGAGGAGTAGAAGGATTTCTTCACCTATTCGTTGTATATACTCTTCCAAAAAGCAAAATACAAAATTACAAAACCAACAAAAAGAAAATAGAAAAATATAAAATCAACAAAAAACCCATAAAAATCAGAAAATTTGAAAATTATCATTTTTCTCAAAGCATGTCTTCTGGTATCGATAACATCTACGATCTTAGAAATGTCATTCAATAATGGCACGGGACTTTAGATGAAGTTTGAGCAGGAGGTGTAAATATGTTTTTCAAAACATGTCTCAAAATCATGGTTTACAATTACCTTAGATTGTAACCCGCGCTTAAACAAATGGCTTACTGTCATTTCAGGCAGTAACCCGGGCTTAAAATCATGGCTTGCAGTTATTTCAGACTGTAACCCGCTTATAAAGAAAGGACAATGTTGTGCAAAATTGATTTTTTTTCAAATATCAAGCTCTGATCCTAAAAAAACAAAAATAATCAGGAAAATTTATCGCCAAAAAGACAATTGTTCCTCTACAAATGTTTTTCATTCTGAAGATTCTTCTGAAAATTTTTGTCTTCAAATGGTAATAACATTGTTTGAAAATAACTCGGTCTTAATTTTCGAAAATCAACTGGACTTAATTTTTGTCAAAACATTCGTCACTCAACAACTAAGGTCATTGATTGAGGGGGAGAGTGATTTAAAACAAGGATATTTTCAAATAATTGGTTTCAAAATGAACATGTTATAAACTTTTGGTTACAAATATTTGGTACAATAGCATGTTACTTAGTTCTTTTTAAACATTTGGTACATGAGCATATTAATTTGTACTTTGTAAAGTGGTGATTAAAGGTTTGATGTTGTGTGTCAAGGTATAATCTTTCTTTTAACCAATGAAAACGGAGTTTCGGTTCAAAAGTTATGATTTTTTTAAGACTCCAAAAATCTTTCGATATCTGACACCAACAATCTTTAAAATCTGGTCCTTATCAGTTAAGTTTAAACAAAGTCACATCTCTCCTCAAAATTTTTTCTAAATGATTTAAATCACTTGGGATCCCAAATCTCAAATGGTTTGAAATTTTTGATCGGGGGAGAGTTTGTGATTTAAATCTGAAATAATCTGATAAATTGGTGAGTGGTTTAGTAAATTAATAAAAGGCACTCCTTCCTTCATGTGCCAAACGATTTCAAATATTCTATGCACATGTTGAGGGGGAGCATTTATCGAAAACCAAAGAAGTTTAATAAGTGATCGTCTTGAACGTTTTGAAAATTTTGGTCGTTCAGATCTAAACGCACTCGGTTGTCTAACAAACGATTTCAAAACCAATGAAGAAGAACTAAGTTCATCACGTGTACTCGTTGTGCGTTTGGATAAAAGTGATCATTTTGACTCTAAGTGCAGGTTCTCTCTAAAATGTGCTAAACTTTTTCGAATATCGATGCACATATTGAGGGGGAGCGGTTAAATGCTCCTTATGAGAAAAGGATTAAATGAAAACCACATATTTCCCCAAAATTGTTTCTAAAGAATTTAAATATTAGATGTGCTCGGGGGAGAGATTGTGATTTTAAATTTCAAATTTGATAAAAGGGTGATTGTTTAATTATTCAAACAAACATTCCTTCCTTCATGTACTAAATGATTTCTAAAGCAAACGCACATGCTTTGATTTTATATCACAAGTACCTTGATTGATTTTCAAAATGATTTTCATTTGGTTTCAAAGGCGGAAAGAATTGTACCAAAAGACCGACCATTTTACTTTATGCATTGGTGTTATAAGGATGGTAAGGTTATGTATTAGTTCCCATGATCCCGCCAGAGCCAGAGGGATCTACCCGGTGACAATCCAGTAGATAGTGTAGAAGTGCTTAGTTATGATGAAAAAAAGGAGAAAATAAGTGAGAATAAGGGAAGAGTGCCAACTGAGATAGAGCTAGAACTGGAATAAACCCAACAAGGTTCAAGTAATGAAGTCTCGGTAAGCACTGAAGGGGTTGAAGAATGAAAAAGAAATGAAAAGTAAAAAGGGTGAAAAGAAATAGCCCTCCAATAATTCAACCTTAGGGCAGAAACCGGGTTCAATACATATGTTACTGGTGGTTACTATGGTAATGCCGGTATTGAAGACAAGACGTCATGGACCCAGTGACGCACTGCACTAAACTTCCCAAGCTACTCAAGTTCTCTTCAAAGGACTTGTTTCATTCTCACGGGGAACCTACATAATCTATCAACTTTCTCTTAGATATGGTTGATATTGAAAAAGGAGACCTTCTCCCTAGTCTCCGCTCAGGAAACCAAAATGCACTATTGAGTCTAGAGCCAAGAGATCATCCAAAAAATCTCATTAGGACACACAATACATGAATACTTACTGTTTCACACAATATGGAAAGTAAGAATATTTTATGAGAGTCATACGCATTATCCTTGTGGTATTGCCAGAACATCCGAGTGATATGTAAAGTATTCACGATGAAGATGTAAATCCTTCTAGAGCCAACATCAAACAAGCTCTTGGTGGGTGACATGTGAGATTCTCCAAGAATCAAACTTGCGACAACTGGATAGAAACGACGGGCGATTCACCCTTGAATCAACCTTGGTCTAGGAAATGGATTGACGAACACTTTTGAAAAACCTTTCGATGTGCGCCACAAATTCTTTTTTCTAGCACATCGACTGTGTATTAATTTTTCAAATAAAAGGTATTTATGATTGAAACATGATTTCTTCTCATAAAACTTTCATCATTATGCAAACTCTCTTTCTTTAGCAATACAGGATTGTTTTTCAAAACAATTTTTCATCAATCAGTGAATCTTAATTCGCTGGTTCACTCACTCCGTGTTGTCTACTTTGGGATGCTCCAGTTTGAGAATGGGTAGATCAAGCTACGAAACCCTGTCAAGGAGATTCTTAGGAATTCTACCTGATCACAGGCAGTATTTATACTGATCAAAGGGGAACCGTGGTTCTTGCAACCCTATTCAACGAAAGTGAAAAGAGACACTTTTGTGTGTTTTATTTCTAACTGTTGTTCGCAGGAACATCAGACGGTTGCAGCTGATCGTAATTGAGAAGTCAATCAATAACCACATGCTCACACATCACACTCACGTTTAAAAAAATCATGATAAATGCACATCTACACTCTTTTGATCTGATATCATCAAGTTATACTTCCGCTGCGTTGATGCAAATATCATGATCCAACAAAGCTTTCGCAACTCTGATGCAAAGATGTCATGATCCAAAACTGTGATCATGTCAGTCCAAAGTTAACAAACATCACATGAAGGCAACACAACAAATGATGAGTCAAGAGATTTACTGTGGCTGATGATCTCTAAGAAGGCTCAAAGAATCACCAAATCGGGGATCAGTTAAAGACCTCCACTTAAAGTACATAGCATGCAGAATTTGAAGAATCAAAGATTACGAGCTACGAAGCAAAGAATGAATAATAGAATGCTAGAACTCAAAGTGTAATATATATTTGTAATTGAGGTGACCTCCCTTAGGGGGAGATTGTTAGGATTTAGAAGATCCGTAAGTTAAAGACTCAGTCACCTCAAGTATGTGTAAGCATTAGAAAGCTCATAGTCTTAGTCATTTAGTTATGTTTAGTAGTTAGTTAAGTAATTCCATGGAGGACGGACGGGTATTTACCCACTGTATACTTGATCCACATCCCGTAAGTAACGTATTTGTAAGATACTATAAATACCCTTTGCCTCCCAAAGCAAAGGGTGGAGCTTCTCATAATATTACATCACTTTGTCTCACTAGAAGTTCCCATCCTCTCCACTTTCTCTCTCCAAACTCTCTCTAGTTCAAACCTTTTGGTATTTGTGTTTGTGTGATTATGATAACCAATATGTTACACTTAATCTCTTCCAATCCTTAATCAATTCATGTAATTAATTTTTGCAGTGTGTTCTCCTATTGATTACCCATCTTATCCTAAAAGATTGCATCTTAATTCGAAGTATTGCAAAATATGCCCAATTTCATAAATCTGAATCAAGACTTTAATTACACCAAATTGATGATGATAATTACTTGTTTTGGAGCCATTGATGATGTTCTAACACAATGGAATCGTGAATTAACACTACGTGGCTCGAATTTTTAAAGAAGGGTGAGTAGATTTTGGTGTATATGTTTGTTTTGTGATTTTTGAAGTTTTGGGTATGAATAACTTCAATCCAACCGGTCAGCTTGATGTTCTAGCCGATTCAACAAGTATTTGCACAAAAATGCTATTTTTCTTGTTGTTCAATTGTAGTTGGGTTGAAATGTTTTTTACCTCAAAATTCAATGTTTGATTGGTAAAATAGTCACACACCAACACTTAATCAATTCAACATGTTCCAAATTTATCACTACTATTACCAAAGTCTACTAAAATAAATCTACGTTAAACAAAAATTGGATAACCCAAAATAAATATAATCTATTAAACCAAAGCTAAAGAAACTTCAAACCGTAACCAAAATAACCAAATGACCAAATGTAAATACATAATGAAGTAACGAAGTCTTAAAAGATGCATAAATGTAAAGGGAAACAAACAACTTTAGCACAAAGCGATGTGCTTTATTCTTCATCGCTCCTTTGGTCTTCATCCTTGAAATTACTCGTGATTGAGGATGTCTTCACTTTGAAATTTGCCCGATAGCTTCCTATCGGTCTTCTTTGTCTTGAATTTTAGAACAAATTTCCTTCCACTTAGACATTTTATGTCAAATTTAACATGCCATTCTACATCACCGTCCTTCTTCTTGTACACACTTGGGTCTTCGGGTCCCCAATCCATGTTTTTTAGTTGGACGGGGAGAGAACGTAAGAAATCTGTAAGCTTTTTGAACATAAATATATTTTTAAATTGGTTAAAATAAGCATCCATAGCAGTCTTCTATATCAAAGAACGAAGGAGTAACGGGACCGTAATTTGGCCTACCTTATTCATCTCTTCGCACCTCACAACATCCTAAAACATCTTCTTCTTCATCAAGATTGTGGAAAACTAGAAGGGGGGGGGGAAATAGTTTTGCCGATTTGAAGTTAGTTTCAAAAAATTTAGATTCGATCATATGTGAATTCGTATGGATGGATAGAAAGTATAAAGCAATAAGTAATGTAAGCAATGAAAGCAAGTAAAGTAAAGGATAGAAATGAAAAAAACAATTTATAGTGGTTCGGCTACAAGGACACGTTCATTGCCCTACTCCACTCCTCGAGTCACCTACTCGAGAGTTCAAGCACTATGTCAACAAACTCCTTCAACTCGGCGGAGATGCCTTCACAATGCCGCTTACACTTTTTCCGATACAATGCTAGATACCAAGTCCTTAACACGGAGGACCAAACCAACACAAATATAACACAAAAACTATGTGAAATATGAAATACAAGATCTTGCTACAGAAATCTTGTGGAGGAACAAATCAATCAAAGACACCTTGATTGGATGACTTGTAGTATCTTGTGATCTCGCATTTGAAAACTACCTATATGAGAATCACAACAAAAGAAAGAAGAACTACTATATAGATCAAGAGATCTGAGATTATAAAAGAGAAATAGTATATGAGAGAGTTTGTAAGAAGAGGGGTAAGTTACAATGAAGAAATGGCTCACTGTTTATAGGCAAAAACTCACTACGGTTCCCCGGATCCCTTACATGAGGGATCCGTCCAGTGTAAACTAGGGGATCCGTAGGACGCTCCTCCTAAATGGGTTATGGGTCATGGATTATGGGTCATGGGTCATATACTTTGGACCATGGGTATCCAAATAGATACAATGTATCTAGAAGATGCAACATCTAGTCAATGGGTCATGGGTTAGCTCCATGGGTTATGGATATGCTCCATGGGTATGGGTCATGGGTTATGGGTTTTACCCATCCTAATAAACTATTAAAATAAATGAATTATTACAACAATTTATGTGAAATGATTATATATGTAAATGCTTTTACAAAAATATCATGTATCCTTATAATATTA
The DNA here is from genome assembly GCA_910596185.1 of Chrysanthemum makinoi. Taxonomy (NCBI): domain Eukaryota; kingdom Viridiplantae; phylum Streptophyta; class Magnoliopsida; order Asterales; family Asteraceae; genus Chrysanthemum; species Chrysanthemum makinoi. Next base: position 144,734,465 of record OU343221.1, on the reverse strand, counting down.
CTTATTATAACTTTATATTTGTTATCAATAAAACACAAAGAGATCGCTAAATATGAATAAATGTTTTTATGATTTATTTGTATTCACAATCTCCCCATGTTTGTTGATGACAAAACATAATGTTATGATGAGTAAAACTTATGATTAGATGTATGTTTTGAAAGCATCTAAAGTTTTACTTCTTCTTCCCCTTTTTGTCCAAAAAACGAGCCTAAGGAAGAAATAATGTGTGGAAAAAAATAGAATCCACGAATCACTAACTCCCCCTTGACGGTAGCTCCCCCAGAATTGGGCGTCAAGTGAAAAAAAAAATACCCACAAAGAAAATATTAGTAGTAACATGCAATATAATCTTGTAATTGACGAGAAACAAGATGGAGAGCCAAGATATGTAAACAGAGCCTTGTAATAAAAAGACGAAGTGTAGTGGCATATAGGTCACATACAAACATGTAAAAACAAAGAACAAGGTTTGTTCTTTAAAATGACTCAAAAGAAAAAAAAAATAGGGAAAATAGTAATATCATTCCTTCCATGCTTGCATAAGGTTAATTATGGAAGTTTTGGTGAGTGATGATGTTGATGCGATCAAGGATGTGGTTAAGTATGAATCGCATCTCGTCCCTTATTTCCATTGCAAGTTCCCTAGTGGATTGGCAATGTTCACAATGTAAATGATGTGGGTATTGTGTGTGGATGGTTTCCGGGTAAGTTTGATTTGTGGAAGGCGGAATATGTGGTGGAAAAGTTGGAAAATATGGATCAAAGTCCATTATGTTGGTAAGTGGTGGAATATATGAACCTAGATGTTGTTGTAAGATAACGGGAGCTAAAGGTGGTGAAGTTGCAAGATCTTTGTAAAGTGTGTTTGGAGATGTGGGTGGTGTTAAAAAGACTTGTTCTTTTAGACTAGACACGGGTAGTGAGGTTGTTTTCGGAGTCTTATGAAGTTCCGATAGGGTGATCTTAGGTGGAGACTTAATAGGAGATGGTGGTGATGTACTTGTTGGAGATGATGGAGGTGCCACTATGGAATCATTTGGTGGTGAATGAGTAGTTGGTGATGAACTTTTTGACAATGGTTTGGCTAAGCAACAAGGCCGAATGCTAATCCGTGTGGTTTTTCTAGATTTGGGTGGTGGCACTACGGAAGGTGGTAGGATAAAGTTTTGGATTTCTTGAAGAGGATTGTTTGCACTAGGTGATTCATCAATGTTGGATGACATGATGATGATTGTTTGTGAGGTTGAGAGTGATGGATATGCAAGCATTTTGGGAACCTTATTTATAGAGAAAATAGTGCATTGTAATGAATGCTAGACCCAAAATGTAGACTAAAATCTAATGATTAGATATGAATTTAAGGCATGTGATCATGAGAACACAAGCATTAAGTAACATACTCATTAGTGAAAGAGGTAAATTGATGAAAACATGAAGGTTTATAGACAAAGTGAGAAAAATGGAAGAGAAATTTCAGCTTCTGTCCTACGGTTCCCACGGATCCGTTCCTTGAGGGAACCGTCAAGCGTTAATGCTGGGATCCATGGTACTGGTTACTCAGGAAGCTCAAATTTTTCCTTTTGGAAACATTTGTGCCTAGTGTGTGCTTATACGCAAACCATTTAGAGTTGTGGTTATCTCGACTCCTAAAAAGAAAAGAAAATAAACTAGAAGTGAAAAAGCATATTATTATGTGAGATAACCCGAGTGCTCCTTAATTCATTATTGCTTAAATGAATGTACCCAAAAACACATATTAGTTATGTGTTCCCTTTAGCATTCAAAAGACATGAGATGCAATGAAAACTTTTTTTTACTTTGTATTAATAATGAAAAAGGTTTGTCCTAGACGTGAGAATAGCGTTGGAAAAATGATACGGGGAGAAGTATTCTTTTAGAAAACATTTTGAAACGTTTCTTGAAAACAAAAAAGTTATCGTTAGTTTTGAAAGGGTACAAGACAATATATTTTGAGTTTTAGAAATCCCTATATTGTTTGTGAGTTGTGTGTGAAATAGAGATCCTAGACTCAGAAACGAGGAAGGCTAATGTTTACATACCTTGTAGAGTTGAGAAGCGAATTACGATGATTGTTCCATGAGACCAAGACCAAGACGAAGCAAGTTGAATTGTTCCCGCTTCAACGGTTTGGTGAGGACGTCGGCTATGTTATCTTTGGATGCTACCTTCTCAATAGAAATGTTCCCCTTTTGAACATTATCTCTTAAGAAGTGATGATGGATCTCTATATGCTTGGTGCGAGAGTGTAACACCGGATTCTTGCTTAAGTCAATAGCACCTTTGTTGTCACATAAAATGACTATGTCACTTAGATGAATGTCGTAGTCAACTAACGCTTGTTTCATCCATAGTGCTTGTTGGCATGCTTTACCGGCGGAGACATATTCGGCTTCGGTTGTTGATATAGCCAATGCCATTTGCTTCTTCGAGAACCAAGATGTTAAACAACATCCCATAAAGGTACATACACCACTTGTACTCTTTCGGTCAACATAATCACCTGCATGGTCAGAATCCGCATATACAATAGTTTCTACCCCCGTTCCCTTATGATACCATAATTCCAATTGAGTCGTACCCTTAATGTATCAAAAAATTCTTTTGACCGCTTCTAGATGTGATGTTTTAAGGTCTTCTTGAAACCTAGCACATATACAAACACTAAACATGATATCCGACCGACTAGCCTTAAGATAGAGAAGACTACCAATCATGCTACAGTATTTTGTGTTATCAACGGATTCACCGTCTTCATCGTTTGTAAGTTTAGTGTCGGATGACATTGGTATTCTTATGGGTTTTGACCCTTCTAAACCAAATTTCTTTAACATTTCTTTTATGTATTTTGATTGATTAAAGAAGATACCATCTTCTAGTTGTTTGATTTTTAGACCGAGAAAGAAACTTAGTTCTCCCATCATACTCATGTCAAACTCATCATGCATGATTTTTGAGAAATCATCACACATGTCTTGACAAGTCGATCAAAATATAATATCGTCCACATATATTTGAACAATAATTATATGTGATTCCTTTTTCTTAGTGAAAAGTGTATTATCAACTAACCCCATGGTGTAGTTGTTTTTGATTAAAAAATATTTGAGTCTATCATACCATGATTTTGGGGCTTGTTTAAGACCATAAAGAGCTTTCTTTAGTTTGTACACGTGTTTAGGTTTTTTGAAATCGATAAAGCCCGGATTTTGAGCTACATAGACTTCTTCATTAATAAAGCCATTTAGAAAAGCACTTTTAACATCCATTTGAAAAAGCTGAAGATCATTAGTACAAGCATAAGCAAGAAGTATTCTTATAGACTCTAATCTAGCCACTGGAGCATAGGTCTCATCAAAGTCTATGCCTTCTTATTGATTATACCCTTGGGCAATGAGTCTAGCTTTGTTTCTAGTCACTACACCGTTTGCATCAAACTCGTTTTTATATACCCATTTAGTTCCTATTATTGTTTGGTTATTAGGTGGATGGAAAAGTGTCCAAACATCGTTAGAAATAAATTGATTTAACTCTTCTTGCATAGACATTACCCAACTTTCATCTTTTATGGCTTCTTGTGTATTTTTAGGTTCTATGGTTGAGATAAAACAAAATAAACTACTTTGGTTTTGGACTTGAGATCTAAAGATTCTTTCATTTAACTTTCCTATGACCTTATCTACGGGATGATCTTTAGACTCTTTAATATTGATGATTTCATTGTTTAATGGTTCATCTTCTTTGTTTATATTTTCCTTGATTTCTATGGCTTCCCTTTTGATTATCTCGTCATCGAAAAGAGGTTGGGTAGGTTTAGGTGGACTTTCATCAAATTTTACGTTTAATGACTCTTCAACCTTCATTGTTTCTTTATTTAATATAACATAAGATTTACTATTAGAGAGTAACCTAAGAAGATACCTTCGATTGATTTAGGATCAAATTTAGTTAGGTAATCTTTAGTGTTAAGTAAGAAACATTTGCTACCAAAGACTCTAAAATGTTCTAACGTAGGTTTTTTGCCTCGAAGTAACTCATATGGAGTTTTACCTAAGAATGGTCTAATTAGGACACGGTTAAGTATGTAGGTTGATGTATCAACGACATTTCACCAAAATTTTGAGGAATAGATTGCTCATTAATCATGTTGCGACTCATTTCTTGTAGGGTTCTATTTTTCCTTTCAACTACCCCATTTGATTGTGGAGTGCGAGGAGTCGAGAAATTGTGAGTAATACCATTAGCGTCACAAAAAGCTCCAAATTGCACTTCATTATCAAATTTCCTAGCATGATCCGTTCTAATAGACACTATAGGACTTCCTAATTGTCTTTGGATTTTCTTACTTAATATTTCAAAGTAATCGAACGTTTCCATTTTATTCTTTAAAAATTTAGTCCATGTGTACCTAGAGTAATCATCCACTATTACCAAAGTATAGTAGTTACCTCCATAACTTTGAATAGCGGTTGTTGATATAGCCAATGCCATTTGCTTCTTCGAGAACCAAGATGTTAAACAACATCCCATAAAGGTACATACACCACTTGTACTCTTTCGGTCAACATAATCACCTGCATGGTCAGAATCCGCATATACAATAGTTTCTACCCCCGTTCCCTTATGATACCATAATTCCAATTGAGTCGTACCCTTAATGTATCAAAAAATTCTTTTGACCGCTTCTAGATGTGATGTTTTAAGGTCTTCTTGAAACCTAGCACATATACAAACACTAAACATGATATCCGACCGACTAGCCTTAAGATAGAGAAGACTACCAATCATGCTACAGTATTTTGTGTTATCAACGGATTCACCGTCTTCATCGTTTGTAAGTTTAGTGTCGGATGACATTGGTATTCTTATGGGTTTTGACCCTTCTAAACCAAATTTCTTTAACATTTCTTTTATGTATTTTGATTGATTAAAGAAGATACCATCTTCTAGTTGTTTGATTTTTAGACCGAGAAAGAAACTTAGTTCTCCCATCATACTCATGTCAAACTCATCATGCATGATTTTTGAGAAATCATCACACATGTCTTGACAAGTCGATCAAAATATAATATCGTCCACATATATTTGAACAATAATTATATGTGATTCCTTTTTCTTAGTGAAAGTGTATTATCAACTAACCCCATGGTGTAGTTGTTTTTGATTAAAAAATATTTGAGTCTATCATACCATGATTTTGGGGCTTGTTTAAGACCATAAAGAGCTTTCTTTAGTTTGTACACGTGTTTAGGTTTTTTGAAATCGATAAAGCCCGGATTTTGAGCTACATAGACTTCTTCATTAATAAAGCCATTTAGAAAAGCACTTTTAACATCCATTTGAAAAAGCTGAAGATCATTAGTACAAGCATAAGCAAGAAGTATTCTTATAGACTCTAATCTAGCCACTGGAGCATAGGTCTCATCAAAGTCTATGCCTTCTTATTGATTATACCCTTGGGCAATGAGTCTAGCTTTGTTTCTAGTCACTACACCGTTTGCATCAAACTCGTTTTTATATACCCATTTAGTTCCTATTATTGTTTGGTTATTAGGTGGATGGAAAAGTGTCCAAACATCGTTAGAAATAAATTGATTTAACTCTTCTTGCATAGACATTACCCAACTTTCATCTTTTATGGCTTCTTGTGTATTTTTAGGTTCTATGGTTGAGATAAAACAAAATAAACTACTTTGGTTTTGGACTTGAGATCTAAAGATTCTTTCATTTAACTTTCCTATGACCTTATCTACGGGATGATCTTTAGACTCTTTAATATTGATGATTTCATTGTTTAATGGTTCATCTTCTTTGTTTATATTTTCCTTGATTTCTATGGCTTCCCTTTTGATTATCTCGTCATCGAAAAGAGGTTGGGTAGGTTTAGGTGGACTTTCATCAAATTTTACGTTTAATGACTCTTCAACCTTCATTGTTTCTTTATTTAATATAACATAAGATTTACTATTAGGAGAGTAACCTAAGAAGATACCTTCGGTTGATTTAGGATCAGACTTAGTTAGGTAATCTTTAGTGTTAAGTAAGAAACATTTGCTACCAAAGACTCTAAAATGTTCTAACGTAGGTTTTTTGCCTCGAAGTAACTCATATGGAGTTTTACCTAAGAATGGTCTAATTAGGACACGGTTAAGTATGTAGGTTGATGTATCAATGACATTGCATCAAAAATTTTGAGGAATAGATTGCTCATTAATCATGTTGCGACTCATTTCTTGTAGGGTTCTATTTTTCCTTTCAACTACCCCATTTGATTGTGGAGTGCGAGGAGCTGAGAAATTGTGAGTAATACCATTAGCGTCACAAAAAGCTCCAAATTGCACTTCATTATCAAATTTCCTAGCATGATCCGTTCTAATAGACACTATAGGACTTCCTAATTGTCTTTGGATTTTCTTACTTAATATTTCAAAGTAGTCGAACGTTTCATTTTTATTCTTTAAAAATTTAGTCCATGTGTACCTAGAGTAATCATCCACTATTACCAAAGTATAGTAGTTACCTCCATAACTTTGAATAGCGGTTGTTGATATAGCCAATGCCATTTGCTTCTTCGAGAACCAAGATGTTAAACAACATCCCATAAAGGTACATACACCACTTGTACTCTTTCGGTCAACATAATCACCTGCATGGTCAGAATCCGCATATACAATAGTTTCTACCCCCGTTCCCTTATGATACCATAATTCCAATTGAGTCGTACCCTTAATGTATCAAAAAATTCTTTTGACCGCTTCTAGATGTGATGTTTTAAGGTCTTCTTGAAACCTAGCACATATACAAACACTAAACATGATATCCGACCGACTAGCCTTAAGATAGAGAAGACTACCAATCATGCTACAGTATTTTGTGTTATCAACGGATTCACCGTCTTCATCGTTTGTAAGTTTAGTGTCGGATGACATTGGTATTCTTATGGGTTTTGACCCTTCTAAACCAAATTTCTTTAACATTTCTTTTATGTATTTTGATTGATTAAAGAAGATACCATCTTCTAGTTGTTTGATTTTTAGACTGAGAAAGAAACTTAGTTCTCCCATCATACTCATGTCAAACTCATCATGCATGATTTTTGAGAAATCATCACACATGTCTTGACAAGTCGATCAAAATATAATATCGTCCACATATATTTGAACAATAATTATATGTGATTTCCTTTTCTTAGTGAAAAGTGTATTATCAACTAACCCCATGGTGTAGTTGTTTTTGATTAAAAATATTTGAGTCTATCATACCATGATTTTGGGGCTTGTTTAAGACCATAAAGAGCTTTCTTTAGTTTGTACACGTGTTTAGGTTTTTTGAAATCGATAAAGCCCGGATTTTGAGCTACATAGACTTCTTCATTAATAAAGCCATTTAGAAAAGCACTTTTAACATCCATTTGAAAAAGCTGAAGATCATTAGTACAAGCATAAGCAAGAAGTATTCTTATAGACTCTAATCTAGCCACTGGAGCATAGGTCTCATCAAAGTCTATGCCTTCTTATTGATTATACCCTTGGGCAATGAGTCTAGCTTTGTTTCTAGTCACTACACCGTTTGCATCAAACTCGTTTTTATATACCCATTTAGTTCCTATTATTGTTTGGTTATTAGGTGGATGGAAAAGTGTCCAAACATCGTTAGAAATAAATTGATTTAACTCTTCTTGCATAGACATTACCCAACTTTCATCTTTTATGGCTTCTTGTGTATTTTTAGGTTCTATGGTTGAGATAAAACAAAATAAACTACTTTGGTTTTGGACTTGAGATCTAAAGATTCTTTCATTTAACTTTCCTATGACCTTATCTACGGGATGATCTTTAGACTCTTTAATATTGATGATTTCATTGTTTAATGGTTCATCTTCTTTGTTTATATTTTCCTTGATTTCTATGGCTTCCCTTTTGATTATCTCGTCATCGAAAAGAGGTTGGGTAGGTTTAGGTGGACTTTCATCAAATTTTACGTTTAATGACTCTTCAACCTTCATTGTTTCTTTATTTAATATAACATAAGATTTACTATTAGGAGAGTAACCTAAGAAGATACCTTCGGTTGATTTAGGATCAGACTTAGTTAGGTAATCTTTAGTGTTAAGTAAGAAACATTTGCTACCAAAGACTCTAAAATGTTCTAACGTAGGTTTTTTGCCTCGAAGTAACTCATATGGAGTTTTACCTAAGAATGGTCTAATTAGGACACGGTTAAGTATGTAGGTTGATGTATCAACGACATTTCACCAAAATTTTTGAGGAATAGATTGCTCATTAATCATGTTGCGACTCATTTCTTGTAGGGTTCTATTTTTCCTTTCAACTACCCCATTTGATTGTGGAGTGCGAGGAGCTGAGAAATTGTGAGTAATACCATTAGCGTCACAAAAAGCTCCAAATTGCACTTCATTATCAAATTTCCTAGCATGATCCGTTCTAATAGACACTATAGGACTTCCTAATTGTCTTTGGATTTTCTTACTTAATATTTCAAAGTAGTCGAACGTTTCATTTTTATTCTTTAAAAATTTAGTCCATGTGTACCTAGAGTAATCATCCACTATTACCAAAGTATAGTAGTTACCTCCATAACTTTGAATAGCGGTTGTTGATATAGCCAATGCCATTTGCTTCTTCGAGAACCAAGATGTTAAACAACATCCCATAAAGGTACATACACCACTTGTACTCTTTCGGTCAACATAATCACCTGCATGGTCAGAATCCGCATATACAATAGTTTCTACCCCCGTTCCCTTATGATACCATAATTCCAATTGAGTCGTACCCTTAATGTATCAAAAAATTCTTTTGACCGCTTCTAGATGTGATGTTTTAAGGTCTTCTTGAAACCTAGCACATATACAAACACTAAACATGATATCCGACCGACTAGCCTTAAGATAGAGAAGACTACCAATCATGCTACAGTATTTTGTGTTATCAACGGATTCACCGTCTTCATCGTTTGTAAGTTTAGTGTCGGATGACATTGGTATTCTTATGGGTTTTGACCCTTCTAAACCAAATTTCTTTAACATTTCTTTTATGTATTTTGATTGATTAAAGAAGATACCATCTTCTAGTTGTTTGATTTTTAGACCGAGAAAGAAACTTAGTTCTCCCATCATACTCATGTCAAACTCATCATGCATGATTTTTGAGAAATCATCACACATGTCTTGACAAGTCGATCAAAATATAATATCGTCCACATATATTTGAACAATAATTATATGTGATTCCTTTTTCTTAGTGAAAAGTGTATTATCAACTAACCCCATGGTGTAGTTGTTTTTGATTAAAAAATATTTGAGTCTATCATACCATGATTTTGGGGCTTGTTTAAGACCATAAAGAGCTTTCTTTAGTTTGTACACGTGTTTAGGTTTTTTGAAATCGATAAAGCCCGGATTTTGAGCTACATAGACTTCTTCATTAATAAAGCCATTTAGAAAAGCACTTTTAACATCCATTTGAAAAAGCTGAAGATCATTAGTACAAGCATAAGCAAGAAGTATTCTTATAGACTCTAATCTAGCCACTGGAGCATAGGTCTCATCAAAGTCTATGCCTTCTTATTGATTATACCCTTGGGCAATGAGTCTAGCTTTGTTTCTAGTCACTACACCGTTTGCATCAAACTCGTTTTTATATACCCATTTAGTTCCTATTATTGTTTGGTTATTAGGTGGATGGAAAAGTGTCCAAACATCGTTAGAAATAAATTGATTTAACTCTTCTTGCATAGACATTACCCAACTTTCATCTTTTATGGCTTCTTGTGTATTTTTAGGTTCTATGGTTGAGATAAAACAAAATAAACTACTTTGGTTTTGGACTTGAGATCTAAAGATTCTTTCATTTAACTTTCCTATGACCTTATCTACGGGATGATCTTTAGACTCTTTAATATTGATGATTTCATTGTTTAATGGTTCATCTTCTTTGTTTATATTTTCCTTGATTTCTATGGCTTCCCTTTTGATTATCTCGTCATCGAAAAGAGGTTGGGTAGGTTTAGGTGGACTTTCATCAAATTTTACGTTTAATGACTCTTCAACCTTCATTGTTTCTTTATTTAATATAACATAAGATTTACTATTAGGAGAGTAACCTAAGAAGATACCTTCGGTTGATTTAGGATCAGACTTAGTTAGGTAATCTTTAGTGTTAAGTAAGAAACATTTGCTACCAAAGACTCTAAAATGTTCTAACGTAGGTTTTTTGCCTCGAAGTAACTCGTATGGAGTTTTACCTAAGAATGGTCTAATTAGGACTCGGTTAAGTATGTAGGTTGATGTATCAACGACATTGCACCAAAATTTTGAGGAATAGATTGCTCATTAATCATGTTGCGACTCATTTCTTGTAGGGTTCTATTTTTCCTTTCAACTACCCCATTTGATTGTGGAGTGCGAGGAGCTGAGAAATTGTGAGTAATACCATTAGCGTCACAAAAAGCTCCAAATTGCACTTCATTATCAAATTTCCTAGCATGATCCGTTCTAATAGACACTATAGGACTTCCTAATTGTCTTTGGATTTTCTTACTTAATATTTCAAAGTAGTCGAACGTTTCATTTTTATTGTTTAAAAATTTAGTCCATGTGTACCTAGAGTAATCATCCACTATTACCAAAGTATAGTAGTTACCTCCATAACTTTGAATAGCGGATGGACCAAATAAATCCATGTGAGGTAGTTCTAGACACTTAGTAGTAGAGACCATATTTTTAGCTTTGTGACTAGCATGGACTTGCTTTCCTACGTTACAAGCATCACAAAAATAATGTTCGTATTTTAATTTTGGTAGATCTCTTACTAGTTCTTTAGATGATAGCGATTGAAGAAGTCGCATATTGGCGTGGCCCAATCTTCAATGCCATAAGGTCGAAGTATCATCCATAGAAGTAAGACAAAGTTTGTCTTTAGGTTCATTACCGATATCAATGACATAGACTCCATGTTTTCTAATGCCTCTTCCAATAGTGATACCGTTTTTCAATATTTTACTACCGGTTTCACTAAAAAGTATGTTAAACTTTTTATCACATATTTGTCCTATACTTAGAAGGTTGAAGTTTAGGTTTTCTACGTGACACTCATCGTTGATGGTTAAATATTTGTGAGAAATTGTACCTTTACTGATGATTTTGCTCTTGCTATTACCAAATACCACATTCCCTCCATCAAAGGATTTGTATGTGGAAAATAAGTCTTTTTTACCGGTCATGTGCCTTGTGCACCCGCTATCCTTGATCCATTCTGTGGAGTTTGATAGACTCCATGAGATCGTTTTGAGCCTTAGGGTTTAACAATAACAATGATAAATAACATGCACAACGGAATTAAACAAACATCAATGTTATTGACACAAGGTTTCATTCACCATCACCTCCAATTATATTAATAACGTGTTATCTAAACTATAACAAGGATCAAAGACTTGATCTTGGGGGTTAAGTAACACTAACCTAGGCGTTTACAATGAACTACACGCCTAAGACACACACACACCTTTAGTCGACTACATTATGGAAGACTTGTATATAAAACCTACATCCCATGTCCTCTTTATATACTAGAGGATTAGGGTTTACAAATCTCTACGAAGGAGTAACCAATAAATCTTCTTTTGCAAGAAAGTCCCTCCAACGTTTTTTAGGTTTCATCTTTGTCACTTTAAGTCCCTTTATTTCTCTCTTCTATTTACTTTGTCTCATCAAATCAAGAATCCCAACAATCTTCCCCTATTTGATGATGACAAAATAAACAAAGTCGTGTACGAACTTCCCTAGACGAAGTAGCAGAAGTTGAGATGTAAACATCTCCCTGAATGAAACAAATCTTGTCTTCCTTGTCTTCCCCTTAATCCATGCTATGCCACTCCAACATCTCTTCCCCTTTTTGTTATCAACAAATAGAGAACATATGCAAACTTGATCTTGACCACCACAAACCAATACCACACATCCAATTCATCCTTCCAATGTCTCAAATTACCCTCTATGAAGTTTTCCGCAACTAAAAATGAACTTGAAATAGTAGAAATCTAAACCATCAGTAGTAATACTAATCAATAGTAGTAAGAATCAAAAACTTCCCCTTGAGTGGTGCATGAACATCAAATGATTCTTTAAATCTGTAAGCTCCTTGTAATGATCACATGTGAAGAAAAAAAAAATATAACGAACTTGATGAAGAAGTAGAATAACCCAAACTTGTGTCTTATGTCTTGTACTATCCACGTGACTTTGAACTTATACCGCTAACAACCTCTTGACAAAATCCTCATCTTCAATGAGACACTGAGCACTACAATGTAACTCCTTTAAGTGATAGTTAACTAGGTCTTCATCCATCCACCCCTTGACCTATGAAAAATAGATTTTGCAAGTCTTCGTCAACATCCTTTAAGCACGAACAAGTTATCTACAAAGTGTAACACCCACTTTGAGATATGATAAGAACACAAACCTGTGAAACTCAACTACAATATCAAATAAATTATAATCAACGTTCTTCGTAATCACTTATTCAATAGAAACCAAATACGAGCCTTTTTAAAACGTTTTAGAACAAATTCCAAACTCCTTTTTGTGTGTGTGAACCAATCTCCTGTGTGTGTTGCCAAACATCTCAGTACCAAAAACTTGTACAACTTCCCCTCAATTCCAAAAACTATTCGAGAACCAAAAACCATGTATCATCTGATATCGAGCGAAGCTAGCAGTAAAAACTTTTTTATTGGACAAAACTAGCAGTTTCAATAATTTTCTCGAACAAACTAAACAGTACAAACTGTTCACCAAATACTCGAACAATGAGTCAACCAATGACAAAGTAACATATCAAATCCCTTGATATTAATTCCGTTCCAAGATATTGATATACCACGTTCAATCAGTCTATTATAATACTATGATAAAAAATATCATGCTACCATCTTAATATATGACCATCACTGATTATCACAATGATCCAATCACCAAAACTCAACATAAAACATGCCCATAAATGATGGTCCAATCACACCTTAACAAACTTATGCATGCCTCGACACATTATTCACAAACAATATTCAACTTCATACCATGACGTATCATGCAAATAAAGTTCCAAACGCCTTATTCATGTACCAGTACAAAGTCGAAAGCCAGCAGTACAATAATTAACCCACGTTAAACAACAGCTTAAATTCTGGCCTCGAAACGTAACAGTAGGAATTGTAGTAACACAAGCTCATGAAGTAGTAGCAACTTGCAACACCCATTACAACAGTAACAAGAGTAGCATGAACAAACAGTTTATAAACCTTGATCAACTTTAGCAGTACCAACAACGAACAAGCAGTGGTAAGATAGGCTAGCCGTGGTAACGAGAAATCTAGCAGTGGTTTCAAAAAACGTAGCAAAGGGAAACGAACAACTAGCAGTGGAACGAGATAAAGCAAGCAGTGGTTTCTTGTTTGACAACAGAAACATAGCGAGAGCAGTAGTATATCACAACCAAATCCCTCGTTGAATCCCTTTATCCAACACTCGCACATCCCTTGTCAAGCCATTTGATTCTTAAAATAACCACAAGACCAGAATCTCAATCATAATGCAAAGCAAATCAAATTTATACCCTCGTGAGAGTAAGTTGTAGAACCAGCCAATCAAAGCCACAAGTTGTAATAAAAACCCTTACCTAGTACATGTTATCATTTTTTTCTGTAGCCAATCACAACAATTAACCAATCACAATGAAGGACTAATATTAGAATTAACAAAACCAGGCACATGACATGTTCACAGCAATTAACCATCAATATAATCTGATAGTATTTGGTAACTATCACCAAACCGACCATAATATGTACGAGGTGATTATGAATGATCTTGTGTTGACAAAGAGAAATCCTTTAGGGATTCACTTTTTCGTTTTTCTTCTATCTTTGACTTAAAAACATAAACTTGTGAAAAACCAATCAGATATACAAGATTTTAATATAAAATCTCTAATCAATACTACAATAAATTGATGATATCATGCAAAAGTGGGCTCACACAAGTAACAAATTAATGTTTAACAAAAGTGTAGCAGTTTTTGTGTTCTTGTGTCGTCAAAACCTTAAAATTCGAATTTGTATACCTTTTTCTGCAGCCACCTTCGACATTAAATAACTTTTGATTGAGAGCTCAGATCGACGATCCCTCTGTGAAACGTTAGATGGGTATATAGAGAACGTCCACCAAAGATTTCGTCACGATCCAATGGTTAACGAAAAAGTAGTGATCGTTTCAAAATAGTGTTGCAGAAGAATTACGAAAATTTTTTTAATTCGAATTTTTCTTATTTTTCGCCATTTTTCGACCAATAAAACCTTGCGAATCCCTAGGTAACGAGCTCTCCAAGCTCTGATACCAATTGTACAGTTTGATAGACTCCATGAGATCGTTTTGAGCCTTAGGGTTTAACAATAACAATGATAAATAACATGCACAGCGGAATTAAACAAACATCAATGTTATTGACACAAGGTTTCATTCACCATCACCTCTAATTATATTAATAACGTGTTATCTAAACTATAACAAGGATCAAAGACTTGATCTTCGGGGTTAACTAACATTAACCTAGGCGTTTACAATGAACTACATGCCTAGGACACACACACACCTTTAGTCGACTACATTATGGAAGACTTGTATATAAAACCTACATCCCATGTCCTCTTTATATACTAGAGGATTAGGGTTTACAAATCTCTACGAAGGATTAAACAATATATCTTCTTTTGCAAGAAAGTCCCTCCATCTTTTTGTAGGTTTCATCTTTGTCACTTTAAGTCCCTTTATTTCATTCTTTTATTTACTTTGTCTCATCAAATCAAGAATCCCAACACATTCATCTGGATCTAGGTCAACCTTTAAGCACACCTAAAAGAACAATTAACTCAAAAGTTTGGTCCCCATTTGTTCATGGGTCCATTAGTGTTATACATTTCATTCATGTTAGGCATATATGGAAAAGGTGAGAATGCATTCCATGGTGTAAAGTTTTGAAAAGGAAAACCGTTGTGTACATTAGGATTCCATCCCATTTGATGGTGGTTACTTCTCGGATAAACATTATTAGGTCTCCTTATAAATGTGTTTGGTTTTGAAAATGATGGACCTTTGTTTTTCATAAAACTTTGATTTTGTTTTAGTGGTGGTGGTTGTCTAAAAGTAACGTGGGTTGGTTTCTTCTTGTTAACGATAACAAAGTCGGTTCTAGATGAAGTAACTACATTATTTCTACTGTTTGCATCTACAGACCCACGTATCCCTGGTTTTACACTAGACGGATCCCTTTTCAAGGGATCCGTGACTACAGCAGCTTGTTTTTCAGTTGCTTTGACGAATTGTGTTTCTTTATTCTCGCTAGTTGATGCATTATGTTCCCAAAATCCTAAGCCCTTTTGATTGTTTCTTGTTTTAACACTATCTAGTATTCTATCTAGAGTATTAGTATTCATTCTAGCAATCTTGGAATCAAGATTATCAACTAGTGTTTGAAGTTGAACACAAAGCTCACATTCCCCACTTGCTATCTTCCCTTTTTCTAAACGTTTTAATTTTCCTTTTAACTCAATGACTTCCTTTTCTAAACGTTCATTTTTGTTTTTCAAAATCTTATTTTTGCCAATTACTTTTAGACTAATTTTGCAAAGTTTATCATATTCACGATGCAATGAATCATCATCTAATGATGAGCTACTATAATAGAGAGATTCGGGACATACCTCGTTTGAGTCATTTGCCATGAGACACATTTCTTTGTTCTCCTCCTCACTTATTCCCCGCGAACCACTCACGAACGCCTTTTGTTCGTCGCGTTTGGGACACTCACTAATGAAGTGATTAGGGTCCTTACATTTAATACATGCGTGTACATCCGTTGCTTTCTTGTCGTCTTTGCCTTTCCGGAACCCCTTCTTGTCATCATATGGTTGCTTGACATATCTTCCCTTTCTTCTCAAGAACTTCTTGAAATCCCTTACCGCCATGGCATATTCTTCGTCATCACTATCCGAAGAAGAGTTTTCTTCATCGCTTGAGACCTTTTTGTATTTTAAGGCAAGAGATTTGTGCTTCTCTTTCTTTTCTTTTGAGGCTTCGGAATCTTTAGCGAGGAGAAGCTCATAGACCTTTAAATTGCCTATGAGCTCGTCGAGGGTGAGGATTGATAAGTCTTTTGATTCTTCGATGGCCGTCACCTTTGGTCTCCACTTGGATGGAAGGGCCCTTAGATATATCCTGACATGATTACGACTAGAGAAAGACTCATCAAGTGCTTGTAATGATGTAATTAAAGTATTAAAGTTAGCAAAAGAATTATCTATAGTATCCTCATCCGATATTGAAAATTGTTCATATTGTTGAACAAACAAATCTATTTTATTGTTTTTAACTTGTTGATTTCCTTGATGAGTTACAACTAAAGAATTCCAAATTTCTTTAGAGGTTTTAAACATAGAAATTCTTTCGAATTCCTTTTTGGGTAAAGCATTGTATAAAACCATTTTAGTTTCTCAATTTTTGGAAAGCTTTTTCTTTTGATCATCGGAGAGTTGATCATAAGGTGTGTTTATTAGATTTCCGGTTTTATCATCTTTTGTAGTGGCTTCAAAGTCGCCTTCAACAATGATGTACCAAAGATCAATATCTTTTGACTTCACATAAGTTTCGAATCTATTTTTCCAATAAATAAAACCATAAGTTTTAAGTAGTGGAGGTCTTTGCATAGATTGCCCTTCTTTATATTTTTTAGAACCCATTGTGATCAAAAAGTTTTTAAAATACGATTTACTTTAAAACTTTTGTAAACCTTGCTATTGAAGCCAATTGTGGAAAACTAGAAGGGGGTTGAATTGTTTTGCTGATTTTAAGTTAGTTTCAAAAACTTTGGATTTGATCTTATGTGAATTTGTATGGATGGATAGAAAGTATAAAGCAATAAGTAATGTAAGCATTGAAAGCAAGTAAAGTAAAGGATAGAAATGACACAACCGATTTATAGTGGTTCGGCTACAAGGACACCTTCCTTGCCCTACTCCACTCCCCGAGTCACCTACTCGAGAGTTCAAGCACTATGTCAACAAACTCCTTCAACTCGGCGGAGAACCCTTCACAACGTCGCTTACACTTTTTCCGGTATAAAGACAGATATCGAGTCCTTAACATGGAGGACCAAACCAACACAACTATAACACAACAACTATGTGAAATATGAAATACAAGATCTTGCTACAGAAATCTTGTGGAGGAACAAATCAATCAAGGACCCCTTGCTTGGATGACTTGTAGTATCTCGTGATCTCGCCTTTGAGAAGGACCTATATGAGAATCACAACAAAAGAAAGAAGAGCTAGTACATAGATCAAGAGATCTGATATTAGAAGAGAGAAATAGTATATGAGAGAGTTTGTAAGAAGAGGGGTAAGTTACAATGAAGAAATGGCTCACTATTTATAAGCAAAAATTCACTACTGTTCCCCGGATCCCACGGATCCCTTACATGAGGGATCCGTCCAGTGTAAACTAGGGGATCCGTAGGACGCTCCTCCTCATGGATCATGGGTCATGGGTCATAGACTTTGGACCATGGGTATCCAAATAGATACAATGTATCTAGAAGATGCAATGCATCTAGTCAATGGGTCATGGGTTAGCTCCATGGGTTATGGATATGCTCCATAGGTATGGGTCATGGGTTATGGTTTTTACCCATCCTAATAAACTATTACAACAAATGAATTATTACAACAATTTATGTTAAATGATTATATATGTAAATGCTTTATAAAAATAACATGTATCCTTATAATTTTACTTATGATAACTTTATATTTGTTATCAACAAAACACAAAGAGATCGCTAAATATGAATAAAGGTTTTTACAATTTATTTGTATTAACAAAGATGTTGGATCTCCCTCACTACTTTACCTCTTGGCTTTGGATAATAGGTGTGTTTTAGCACACCGTCATCAATGGTTAAGGTACCTTTACCCATATCTATTATAGCTCCATGCATTCTTAGTTAAGGCCTTCCTAACAAGAGTGGTAAATCCCTATCCACATGAATATCCAACACTAAAAAGTCCGCAAGGAATGCTTGATAGCCTATTTGAATTCTTACATTTTTAACTTCCCCCATAGATTTTGCTTGGGAGTTATCCGCCATGGTTAGTTTTGATTGGATTTGTTGGGGATAGCTAAGGCCTAGGTTTTTGTAGAATAGGTATGGAATAACACTAACACAAGAACCGGTATCCGCCAAGGCATACATAGGAGTAGTACCATTGACTCGAATAGGCAACACAAAATTACTCGGGTCCCCCTTCTTCTTTGGCAACCCTTTCTCCATGATTCCATCCGTATCCTCCTCATCATAACTCTTATCTTCTAGCCTTGCCCTTCCCATCATTACCACATCCAACTTCTTGCGGTAGGTCATATAGTTATTCAATACATCAATAATGGGCTTCTCTTCTTGTAAATCATTAAACTTTTGCTCGAAGACTCAAGAATGGCTTTCTTTTGTTGTTGGGTCAATGGAGGTGAAAGTGGGTTGTGGATTCGGTGGTGATGAATTGATGATGTTTCTTCACTTTTGGTGGGTGAGGGTCTGGTTAGTTTGTATAGGTTGTTCTTATTACAACTTGCTTTACCCATCTTCACAACCTCCTTCTTC
Source organism: Chrysanthemum makinoi (assembly GCA_910596185.1). Classification (NCBI taxonomy): domain Eukaryota; kingdom Viridiplantae; phylum Streptophyta; class Magnoliopsida; order Asterales; family Asteraceae; genus Chrysanthemum; species Chrysanthemum makinoi. The sequence continues at coordinate 144,715,707 of OU343221.1, read as the reverse complement.
ACTTTTGTTACCTCTTCAATATTTTAACACAAATCTATTAACATCACGTCTACTTCCTTATGCTCCTCTAACTAGGTAATATCAATCCTCATTTCACCTAGTACGAATTCAATGAGGCACTTGGTGGTAAACAAGGAAACCTTTTCCAAAAACAACCGATTGTTCATCGGAATCACCATATTCTAACACCACAAAATCTACATGGAAAGTATGACCATGTATATCAACACACACATCCTTCACCATATTCCTACAATAGCTTTCATAGTCTAACCTCATGAATCCCAACTTCTCCAACATTTCCTTCGTAATGTAGTTATCGCCATATTCCATATTAAGCTGAGCACCCCATGCCGCTTGACCCTCTACACCACACGGTGTAGCAAACCTCATGGATGGAACATCAAACTCATTTGGTGGAGCCTTGGTAAACACCGCTACTTTGTTTCTCTTGGGTTTAACCACTTGGTTCTCATCACTAGCTTCAACATTCTACAAATTTAACTTGCTATCTTGAAACATCCCTCCTAACTTTTCCAAAGAGTCCCCACTGTCTTTGAACATTTCTTCCAAGTTCCTAAGGTACTCCGACACTTTACTAAGGGTATCCATGCTAACTTATGCTAATAACAACTATAACACAACCAACAAAACACAAAATTGAAACCTTAAGTGTTAAGGGTTAGTTATAATCGAAATAACACTTCTACTGAAAGCAAATAAGGCAAGCAAACAAGATTAAACACTCAGATGAGTTGTATGACTATGTTAGCCTCGCTTTTTATAAAGATAACGTCACTTACGTGAATTGGACTAGATGCGTAGTATACTTTTCCCATAGGGACTAGTATCGTTTAAGTGACAAAGTTAGAGCCTCTAAATACACCCCTCATGACTCTCCATGAGGGGTGAGGTGAAGCATTTGGTTATTGTAGTGTTTGGTTTATTCAAAAAAAGTATCCTTATCTTCTCCTCAATCTCTCTACTTTCTCTCTAAAAGGATGAAGATCTTCATCTTCTTCCACCAACCTAGACCTCCAAACCACATAAATCTTTATGTTAAACGGTCCTAACAATTGGTATAACGAGCCAAGGTTATCTTGTGTTGATTTATGTTGGTTTTATACATGTTTTTTAACTGTTTTTGTGCTTATTTTGTGGGTCGAAATTTTTTTTCCCATTTGTGGGTTAACAGTTTTAAAAATATGTTTCGTATCCTTTATTTTTGGTTCAAAAAACGTCCTGGTCTATCATGTCTCATCTGTCTTGGGTATATCTTGTCCAAACAGTCCTTATACGTTTTTTTTACCAATCCGTGAAGAAGTCAAACTTTGGTCAACCGTCAGTTTTATGGTCTATCATGGTCAAAACAGAAGCAGTTTTTATGCTTTTCTGGGTTTTTATGAAGACTGAACGGAATAACATGGTCGAATCTCGCCGAGCAAATGGTCAAAGTGTCAAAACCCTAAACTTACGCATAAGGTGCATCTACAGAGTTGTTACGCGTAGCTGTGAAGTTACACGTATGAAATGGGTTACGCTTATGCTTTTACGTCTAAGCCTAGGCTTACGCCTAAGCTTGGTTACGCATAAGCTAGACCCTGTTTACGCATAAACTCTAGTTACGCATAAGGTTTCAAGAAAAAGTTACGCGTAAGAAGTTATTTTACACTTAAGTACTGAAAAAGGAAGATATGCGTAAACACTACAAAGACCTTGACCACATACCTTATAAAAAATAGCACACGACCTCAGTATATCTACATCATTGGTCCAAGAAATTTAAAATCGAGAAGACCCAAAGTTACAACAGTTCCATCAACAAAACTCCAACTACATCAACTAATCTAAAACCTAACTCATCCTCCTTCAAAGACTCAAGACTCAAGACTCAACTCCATCTCATAAAAAAGAAATTGATTGATAACAAAGGTGTTATAATCCCTCTCTTGTTTCGTTCATGACATCAAAACGAGAAAACTGACCCTACCCGTGACCCTCCAAAGGATCTTGAAGCCCTCCATACGCGTTCTTGATTAGATTTGTGCTGAAACTAGAACGACATAGGTTCGATTGGGTTTAGGTTCATAATATTTGTGGTGTATGATACGGTTGTGATTGATGATGGATATGATAAGATGATTATTAATCTGAGATGGGATTTGATCGGTTTGTATTTTTTCTCATATGCATTGGGAGAGAAAAAATAAGAGTGGAGGAGAATTATTTCTGAGATGTGTTTTAGGTTTAGGTAAAGTGGATTTTAACTTTGTCTTCTAACCGGTTATTAGGTGATGTGGTGATTGGATCGGGTTAAATATTTGGATGACGGGCTTTTCATCTGATGTTATTATGGGCTTTGATGGATCGGATGAAATGAGTTAACACACATGGACTAATCTTGTTCGGCTTTTCTGATTATCCATTGACACGATTAATAGGACCATGTGATGAGTTGCTCAATTGATATTTAAAAATTGCTATTCAAATTTTTTATCAAAAACTTTGAATACAATTTTTTAATATATTGGTTAATTGTGGTATTTTTGGTATGGTATATTTTCACGGAGGATACAATATTCACGGCTTTAACGTAGATGTGAAAAATGACTACGGGGTTTTTGTACGGTATTATTGACGAGAAATTGACGTGACATTTCACGGGTGGACTTCTTTATCTTTGAGACGATGGTTGGTTGGATGCATGTCTCAAGATAACTTGTTGGGGTATTACTGGTTCTTTAAGTGATTGAATGGACAATCTGGTTATAACAGGTAAGGAGTTACGTTTTAGTGCTCACAGTGTGTAACCATCACTTTAAGGAGTTACGTTTTTGTGCTCAGTGTCACACGTAGTTGTGGATTGGTCAAAAATTTAGAACAAGCAGTAAGTCACAAAGTTGGGATGTTTACTTCCTTTTCAAGTTAGTCGTATCGGGTTATCTCCATATGTGGTCATTACTATTAGCCGGTGAATTCAAAGGAGGTTCGATAAAAGGTTGGTTTGAGAGAAGTATATTGAGAGTATTTTTGCGACATATTCTCACAGAATTTTGATCAAGCTATGATGTTAATATTGCATCAAGAAGGTAATACGGCATGTACGCAACATTATGATGATTCCGATAGCTCGCAACCATCAGGAGGGAGAAGTTGGTATTTCATCTTCCGTGATTGGATTACGAAGGGAATTGTGCTTAAGACTGAAGAAGGAGAAGTAGTGTGGTGTACATCGGGGCTTTTTACCAACTTGGATGCAATACTAAGTGAGTTATGTTGTTACAATGTTCCCAGAACGACAACCATTGTACGATCAAGAGTTTACTTTCTCCGCTGCGTGTTGGAAGAGTGTTGTCGGTTCAGGAGGGTGCAAAAGAAAGAAAAAAGGCTCACTAGTTAGGAGGGAGTAATAACCTCACAAGACCGTTACAGTTGAAGTTCAGAGCTACAAGAAGATCTAATGCCGAGATCGTCAGAAGGGAAAACTTCAAGTTTGCCTCAGTATCTAGACTACAGAGACTCTGCGCTTCAAGAAAGTCAACATTGTTCATTACTATTGTAATTTACTTTGTTTTGTATTTATAGGTCTCATTGTAACAATTCACGTGTGACGCTATCTTGGACGGAGATTGTTAGCCTCGCTTTTTATAAAGATAACGTCACTTACGTGAATTGGACTAGATGCGTAGTATACTTTGCCCATAGGGACTAGTATCGTTTAAGTGGCAAAGTTAGAGCCTATAAATACCCCTCATGACTCTCCATGAGGGGTGAGGTGAAGCATTTGGTTAAGTGTAGTGTGTGTTTATTCAATAAAGTTATCCTTATCTTCTCCTCCCTCTCTCTAGTTTCTCTCTCTAAAAAGGATGAAGATCTTCATCTTCTTCCACCAACCTAGACCTCCAAACCACATAAATCTTTATGTTAAACGGTCCTAACAGACTAAATACAAACTTGGTACAAAAATCGTACCAAACAATGACAGTTCGAACCAGCCGATCGGCTGAATTGATTCCACCTACCAAATCTGCTCACCCGAATCGGCTATGGGCGTAGCCCGATCGGCTAAATTATTAGTGAGTAATCTTATTTAATGATAAGATAAATGAAAACGTTAAACTAATCGAAATAATTTTTTTTAATTAAAACTAGTTATTAAAAGAAAATGTAAAGTCACTCATTAAACACATGTAACCATGAATTAAATAACTAACTTATTGCAAATTAAAAGAAATAAATACTACTAAATACTGTAAATAAGGTAAAAATAATAACAATATAATGACCATAAAACATATGTAAAATTCTAAAACATAAAATAACCAAACTAACCATAGTAAACACTAAACATAGATGAAATCTAGCAAAACTAACTAAGCTAGGCATCTAATGAACACACAAAACAGAAACTAAACACAGAACATAAAGGAAAATGAAAACGAATACGATTTGGTGAACCAGAATGCTCAAGTCGAATCGGCTGGAATTTTGGCCGATCGGCCAGAGTTTTCTGGTCACGATTTTTTTAACAACAAATTTTTAAGAATAACTACTTAATCTATTGTATTAAAATTAACTAAAATGTGATCAATTCTTCGGCAACGGTGACAAAAACTTGATGTGCTAGTATGTGTGCAAGTTTTAAATTTATAAAACACGATTTACCGATTATTCTATTAACACATACGAGTAAGTATACTCGTCCGATTATAGTAAATGTGAGCAAGTCAAGATCTTTCCAAGAGATTTGTTATTTTAATTAGTTTAGTAGCAAAGTATGTAAAAAGGGTGTCAATCCAATTTACCACAAAATTCAATAGCAATTCAATCAAAGAGAAAACAATAATTGTGTGAAAATAATATTCATTGTATAGAGTATTTATACTAGGTTTTGTTAAAAACATGGAATGATTGCACAAATCAAATATAAGTAAAAATAAATCAATGGTGTATATCAAAACAATTACTTTGGAATTCAATAAGAAGTGAACCCTTTAGACCAATGAACACTAGTATACTAAATTCATTTAGACTCATTTGTTTGAAAACTTCATTTAACCAATTTGTTCCTACGAGCCCTTTCGACCTATACTCCAGTTGAAATCGTTACTAGTCTATTTTAATAGGCAAATATGATAGGTGTCAAGTAGCATATTCCATACTAATTCGTGCACTAGCTTTTTAGAATAAAACAAAACGAAAATCCTTTCGACCTTTAAATCCATTTGTGACTTTATCAACTTATTAATCAAGACTTGTTATCACTTCAACAAACTCATAAGTGAAATATAGTTTTCATGCAATCAAGATAATCAAATACTCATACAAACGATTACATAAATTCCACACAAGTATATCGACAATTACTCCATATTACAAATCATTCCAAAACACAAGTAATAAACAAAATCAATATCATAAACATAAGAACAATAGTTCATCATAGAAGAAATACAAGATTGTACCTAGCTTCCGATTACAAGAACTAGAATGTGGAACAAAAGCAACCACGTGCCTTTAATCAACCAATATAACCCCGAAATCAAATCTAAACACTTGAAATTCGTACTTAACACCTTTCTAGAACTTTGACATGTTATCTTAGCCTTTTGGGACTGAAAATAGTAAGAATCATAACTTAGGAAGTAAGATTATTACTCAAGAGAGTGTCACACTAAGTTCTCATGCCTAGGATCCAATATATAGTTAAGAAACACTTAATGATTAAGCAAAAATGTCCCAAATAAGTTAATATCTGGAAATGATCAGCTACCAACGATAATGGGGATTAAAACCTTCATTAAATGTGACTGTGTAATTGCCGGTGAGTTCTAGCCGATCGACACTCTATTCAGCCGATCAGCTGCTTATGTCTACCATTCCCCAGCCGATTCGGCTACGGGCTCCAGCTGATCGGCTGGGCTTCCCTCAACAACATTTTTTTTTTGTCTTTTTCTCGTTCGAACTTGTCGCTTGCTTGTTCTTCGATCGTGGCTCTTAATTCTTCAACAAACTTGATATTTTCTTGATATTGAAGCTTGGAAAGATTGGTGTAATGAATTGTCTTGTTCTTGTATAATTTCCAAGATTTATTTTGATACGGGAATCTTCACATGTGCATAACTTTTTCATTTCTTCATTGTTTATTCTTCTTTTCCTGTACTTGGCTACATTTAACTTGTTTCACACTTTCATATGATTAAGTAGCAAAAATCTATGAATATAACCAAATATAATTTCCAAAAGTATTAATAACGCGATTAAAAACATACTCAATTTGAGCGTTACCAGGCCCTAAAAACTTGATGCGTATGGTTGCAACACCGAAGTTTTACAATCCTCCTAGGTAGAGTACCTAACCGTTGTAGTGTATTATAGCCGAATAGGCAAGATACAGGTGATTGATCGTTCTCTAGGGGAATAGTAAGGTAGGCTTGAATTGTATAACATAATAAGTCTATGAGTTGAGGGATGATTATTTTTGTATTTTTATATTTTATAGTAAGGAATTTAAAATCTCGAGGTTTGAAGAGTTTGGTTTTTTATAACTAATAATTAAACTAATTAAACTAAATTAAACTAAATACATAAAAAAGTAAATTGGTAGAAACTCGTATAGGTAAACAAACGTGCTCACCTAATCATACATTACTCCTTAGTTGAATTCTCTAACTTATTTCCATGTCACCCTTGTTAGTGTAATGTGTAAGTATTCCCCTAATTCAGTAGCGGGTTGGTCAAGTCCGCTATTTATGTGACAACCTAGGAAAGTGTTACATGCAGACACGCTCTTGCCCAATAACTAATCACGCACACTAATTACTTAAGAAGAATCTCCACTTAGTCGACTTATGGTTGCTAGAGGATCCTTAATTCTAATCACGTTTCACTAGACGTCTAATTTTGGTACAAGATACAACTAGTATTCTAATGCCTAACGCGCACACCACTAACAAGAAGAAATACAATTAAAGACTACAACTAGGTTTCATACAATCATAAAACACTTTTTAATTTAGCCAAGCATGTTAAGTCGAAGAGAATATAAACAAATAATCACACAACACATAGACATACTGTAATGATTAAGGATTGAATAGATTATCTTCAATAAAACATGAAGGTATGAGGGCTAAAAACCATTACAAAAGCTGTAAAATTCGGACCTCTAATTCCACTCAAAGTTTCTACTCTTTCTATTGAAAAACATATGAAAATATATATAGTTTTACGGTTGTAACGGCGTCTCTCGAAAGTGTGACACTGTCAGCTCGTCGTCATTAGGGTCTCATTATTGGCACCGACTTATTGTCACGACGTCACCTTATAAATCGTGACGTCGTCGCTCTTCAGTTTTCTGGTCATGACTTCGTCAGGTCAAGGCCGTCTCCAGCGTCTGAAGCATCACTTGGAACATTTATAACTTTATCATCTTCGTTAGTCTCAAGTGATGGCATCACTTAGTATTCTTGACACCGTCACAACCCCTTTTTGTGACATTTTCTTGACTTTGTCGTTTTCTTCATTTTCTTGTCCAATCGAGCCATAAACATTCCATTTTCCAGCATTTGCTTCTCAAGTACTTAAACCTTAAATAGAAACGATTTAGGGTAATAAGATCGAAAATGCACGGATTTAGAGTCTAAATGACCCCTCAGAAACGTATAAAATTACACCTCATCATATACAAAAACTATCACTATCACATCAATTCACATTAGCATTCATTACATCACCAAACTAACTACCAAATACTCATAGTTTTCACCAACAAACCAACACACAAATATAATTCACTTAAATGCAAACATATCACATAATACACTTACACACAACAAAAACAAAAATATAATTGGGTCATCTAGATGACTAAAACACTTTTAGGCTACGGTTTTAAGTGAAAGGTAACGTGGATGACATGTGGTGGAGGGAGATGATGGCCGGTTCCCACCTCCATTAGGGGCAATACACATAAATATAAATATAACTAATGCTCCTCTCGTCCCAAAATAAATATTATTTTGATTTGTCATTAAGTATTGTTCACTTTCGCTTTCAGCAAATCAATAGAGATTTGAATGAGTAGATATGATATTTGATTGATGAAGAGTGTGAGTGATAGAAATTCTTAAAATTTTTTAAAATATGAAAGTAACATATTTTGGAGTAAATTGCAAAAATTGTCCTTGTGGTTAGACCAAATTACAGGTTCAGTTCTTACATTTTTGAAAGCGCAAAGACCGTCCTTATAAGGAACTTAAGGTTGCAAATTCAGTCTTGGGCAAAGTGAATTGACTAAAGTACCATCATCGTTTTGCTTCTATATTTTCCTTTTTGTTTTTATTTTTTATAACACAACTGAAGAACACTTGCTCATCATCTTCATCTTTTTTCAAAAATAATTCTTTCTCTATCAACCTTACAACAACTTTTTGTTATCTTGATCAACAATTACATCTAACAATTTTTCAACAGGATTCTTTCATCAATACAACGCAAACAATTGTGACATACAAATGAAAACTTGAATCTTTAAAACTCATATAAGAATCTTTAAAACTCATATAAATATAAACAAAACCCAAAAACAAAAAACACAGTTTAATTATATTTTGTGTGTATCCATGTGCTTTGCGATTAAAGTTTATGTACAAAAAGAACAACATGACCAACCAATAAAACCTAATATATCACATATGATAACGCTCATAATGAGTATGTTTTTAGTAGCGTTATTGTTAGTTTTGTGTATGATAATCGGTTATATTTACACATATTTGTTGCAAAATTGCAAAGGAAGCGTATTTGTATGTGAATGTAGTCTGGTATCGTAAAGGACGAAGAAATGATGAATTCATGCGGATTTGGACAATTCCCAAGAAAGAAAAGAAAGAAAAAAAGGCTCAAGGTGTGACACACGGTAATTTTTCACTTATTATTAAATAATAAATGGTAATTTATTATTACTAAGCCTAGTCATTAAGCCTGCATATGCTTGTCCGATCATTTGAGAGGATAACTCGCATACTGTTGCCTGTTGCATTACTTTTGCATTCATTGCATAATTTGAATATTGTGTTATTTTAGTCCTGAATTTGTCTTATGATTAAAATTGTAAGACGAGAGGGTATCTCGTTTTCCATTGTGACCGACACTGCACGCGTACCGAAACTATGATAAGGGCAAATAGAACATAAATTTAATCCCCGGAGCAGAAAACAATACGAATGTGATATCATTTCAGAAACGTAACCATAAGGCGTTTCAGTATAAAAATTATCGAACAATAGTATTTCTGCCACAGTCTAATATCGCGGAACACAAAATACTTAATATAACTTTCACTTTAATTACAACTCTTAATATTTAAAAGATATATCACAAAGTAAATATTTTAAATAAATTTAAAATGAATATAAAATCTTTCCTTTATAAAATTTGAGATATCTATCTCTTGTGTCTTCTCCCCTCACGACAAAACACCAAGAAAAAGAGAAAGCAGAAAAGTGAAATCAACCCTCTTCTTCCCCTAGAGCTGTATTCGACTAGGTCAAACTCTCCCAAAGGAGTAACCCAACACCCTCCTTTCATCATCTCCAACTCACCCTCACCAAAACCATGAATCATTTTGTCTCACAAATCTTTCTCTTGGAAACGTTCGACTATCATTTGAATGAATACAAGCGCTTCAAGACAAAAACATCAAAGGAGAAGCACACATCTATATCACTTCACATAGGGTCAAAGCTCAAGACCATCTAGGTTGCAGGAGTTTAGCTTATTTTGGCTTCATACCAAGACCTCAAGAAGAGAAAGAAGAGTCAAGATACCCCAAAGACACATCTCCATATAGTGGTGAAGGTAGGAGACGTCCAAATCAGTTCCATCACCACTCTCACACAAAAATTATGGTTTGTAGAAGTTAGGGTTTTCCCAAATTGATTTGGGGCTTTTGAAATTCGGAGTTGACATCCACCAATTCTAGCATCGATTTGTCAAAGTCAAGAAGGATTTGAGGTCAATTGGCATATTTTGTACTCGACCTATCTTCAAAAATTTGTAAGGATAACACGTTTTTTGTGTCTCTAAAATTTATCTTGTTAAGTATTGAAAGTGGAGTCGTGTTTGACCCGTGTTGCTTTTCATTTTTTTTTTCGAATCAAAAATCAATAATAATATGAAGTTATGTTTGTTAAATCCTTATCGATCATATCCATTTTCGTTAGTAATATTTGAGAAAAATTTGGGTTGATAATCGACTAATAATTGGTCATGTTGGGAATTAATCTTTGTCATTAGTTTTTGTTAGTTCCGTTTCTGTCGAGAAGTAGGAATCAAGAATGGTGACCTTGGTGTTAAATCTGGGAAATTGATGTTGGTTGAGGCATCTTCTTTAGCACTAGAAACTTGCGTAGGAATGATCATCTTGGTATCTCGTATCAAATTAAATTCATGACTTTCGGTTATAAGAATTGTTATCTTAGTCGATATCGAGTCGTTATTGGACTCGACTGTGAACCCCCTTGGTGCTCACACTAGATGACGTTCATGTCATGAATTGTCCGTCGACAAATTCATAAGTCCAAGTAAACTTCTTCCTTTAATTCTTGTTGTTAGCTATTGTTTTGACACCCGAAGATAAATGAAACTGGAATGTGGACGAATGTAGTTAACATGAAACAAGTCATGGGTCATAAGAGTACTCGAGGATGTCGAGATGAAACCGGGTTGAGTAGTACTCAACTATCGTATGGTCTTATCATTTCTTTGTTCTAACATGTTAAGTTAGCATGTTGGCGTCGAGTAATCTTATATGGTAGCAAGGGCGAAGGGTTGTCGAACAGTCATGAGACTCGAGACAGAATTGTAGTAGACACGTTGGTGTCGAACTTGGAACCCTCGACCATTTTCTTATGTCTAAGTTGTGCTACAAATCCTTCTTAGTACGAGTATTTCACTCGTCAAAAATGAGTTGGCAGCTAAAGTTTTCACAAAAGAAATAAGCCATTCCATATTAGTACAAAAATTGATAACATAATATGGAGTCTAAAATTTTTATCAAACATGTTTCTGTAATGTTTTGGGCCACAGCCTAGAATAGCCTTCCAATAAAAATTCCTAATTCATCATTGGGCCGAACCCCATTTCTCATTTTATACCACTTCGAACCCGGGACCAGTGTATTTTTTTTTCTGCCGGGCCACAGCCCATCCGCGCTTTATGTGTGTTCAAATAATAGTTGGAAGAAATCAATGAGTAAAACCCGAAGCGTATATCGGAAGGCAAAATGTAAAACCCAAACTTGTAACCGTGTGACCAAAATCTCCTGCTTAAATATATACGTATAAGTATCGGCAAGTAAACAAGTGTAAAGGTTTTAATATAAGAAACAAGTGCTTAAAACATGATTCATATAATAAGGTATACGTCAAAAGTTTAACGGCAACGTGTAAACAAATTTATGTCATGAAAGTTGCTAGTCGTAAATTGTATATGCTAAAAACCAATTTTTGGATAAACAAATGATGACTAATATTGTCATTATCTCATATAATAAATTTGGAAGACTTCAAATTTGAAATAAATATTTTCTACAAACAATTGAGAAATAACTCAATTTTATTTAATTTTGACAATACCATTATAGTGTCAACATGAATAAGTATATACACATTCATATACTTACTAGTAAAATATCGTAATTATTTTACAAACCAACTTTTCGATTTTAATACCATTATGAAAACAATATTAAATGAACCATTTTAAGTAAATTCTACTTAAAACAATGAACTAAAACATTGCCCTCCTTATCTATGTTGCGTGTCGGTGCAGCTTCACAATATTCACTGAATCCCACTTTTGGATTGCTTATTTGCTAAGGTGATTTTCATAGCCCCTCTTTTTACTTGATAAATTATTTTATACATGTTGGGGTGAGAAAATATGCAAAACCTTTTTATGGACCTAAATTGTTGCATGATTACTATTACGTGGTTTAGCCTAAGCCCTGATGTCCCTAGAAATGCCCCCTTTCATGAACCGTCAGTTCCCTGCTGGGAAGCGCGAATGTTATAAATAGATCTATTGAGGTTGACTCCTCCGTTGGGTTGGCCATGCTTAGGCCAAGGCGAAACGTATACCATGTCGGAATCGAGTGTTGAGGGACAAAACACTCGCATTGGGCCTATATATTGTATGATTTCATTTAGCATACAGAAACTGTCATAGTATCGGTTGCATGAACTTAGTGCTAACGTAATAGATGGTCGTAGTTAAGCTAAAAGAAGTGTTTTAACACATAAGGATGTTTTTATTTCAGATCACAAATCTTATGGGTTGTGCTCTTTTATTTAAACAAACGTTTGTAAAACAATGTTTTTAAAACTATTTTATGAAATTAAATGAAGCCTGTATTCCGTTCTTTATTACTTGTGTTGTGATATCCGATTTCGTAGCATCCCCATGACTCGTATGCTTCCGCTAAACAAAATTTGGGGGTGTTACAGATTGGCATCAAAGCCTAAGTTATAGAGAACTAGGTACATATAAACCCTAAACTATAACTACTTTTTACAAATACATCACTCTGCGACCGCCAGTTGCCGCTTGCCTTACTTGCCATTTTACTTAGAGTTCATTTAGATATTACTGCATGTTATATTGCCTATTTATTAATTCACTACCCCATATCTATTATAAGTATATTTTTATGTATACTTACACATATGCACCGTCTTGTCACAGACCATGTCTTCCCCTCTGTTACATATTGGATTTCATAAATACACTAAACCAAAGATCAAAGAGGCGTATACTATGGATTTTTAGAGAGAGAAAGAGTTAGAGGTTTTGGGAACTTAGTGAGAGAAAATGAAAGTATTATTATGAGCTCCAACTCTCTACCTTGGGAGGTAGAAAGTATTTATAGTCTTACACAAATCGCCACCTATGGGCTGTGGATCAGGCATACAGTGGGTAAAGACCCTTCCGTCCTCCACGGTGTTACTTAACTAAATACTACTTAACGTTAAATAATCTACGACTACGAGCTTTCTAACGATTACATATACTTGAGGTGACCGACTCTTTAATGACCGGATTTACTAAATCCTAACAATATCCCCCTAAGGGAGGTCACCTCAAAAATACATTGAATACAAACAGATATTACAATAAGATTGTTCTTGGATTCTTGTTAAAGTTCTTTGCTCTGCAGCTCGTAGTCATTGATTCTTCATTTTTGCATGTTTGGTTAATCCAAGTGGAGGTCTTTAACTGATCCACGTGATAATGAGTTTTGAGCCAGCTTTGAGATCATCAGCTATCATAAATCTCTGACTCATCCTTTGTGGTGTTGGTATTATGTGATGTTGTGACTTTTGGACTGACATGCTCACATTCTGGATCATGATTTCTTCTTATCAGAGTAGCGGAAGCTTTCGTTGATTCATGATATTGGCAGCAGCGTAGTAGAAGCATGGAGTGAGAATATCAGAGTCATTGATGCACTAATCATGATTTCTTTTGAAATGAATGTGTTGTGTGAGTATGCGGCTATGGATTGACGCTTCATTCCGACACTGCAAACGTCAGCGTACGCATACAACTTAGCAATAAAGTACACGAAAGTGTCTTTGATCACTTTAGTTGAATTTAGGTACACGGCCCACGGTTCCTCGTTGATCAGTACAAGTACTACCTGTGATCAGGTAAATTTCTGAAGAATTTCCTTGACAGGGTTTCGCAGCTGCTCTAGCTGTTCTCAAACCGGAACGTCTCAAAGAAGACAACACGGAGTGAGTGAACCAGCGAATTGAGATTCACTGATTGATGAAAAGAGATTTGAAAAACAATCGAGTACCGCACAATAGAAATTGTTTTTGCAATACAATGAAGGTTTTAATGAAAATCAATTATCAATCATAAACACCTTTTATTTTGAAATATTAGTACACATTCGATGTGCTAAAGAAAATAGTTTTTAAGCACAACGACCGATTTTTCAAAGGTATCCGTCAATCCATAACCTGAACCAGGATTGAATCATAATTATGACTCGCCCCATTGTTTCTGTTCAGTTGTCACATGGTTGATCTATTGGATAGATCTCACATGCCACCCACCAGGAGCTTGTTTGATGTTGGCTCCAGAAGGCTTTCCATCTTCATTGTGAATATGTTTGCATATCACTCAGATGTTCTGGCAATACCACTAGGATAATGCGTAGGACTCATAACATAAAATCTCTCTTTCCACATTGTATGAAACAAAGAGTCTTCAATGACAGTGTCCTAAAGAGATTTATTTGATGATCTCGTGGCTCTAGACTCAATGGTGCACATTTGGTTCCTATGCCGGAGACTAGGGAGAGGGTCTCCTTCTTCAATATTAACAAACTCTAAGAGAAAGTCGATAAATTATGTAGGTTCCCCGTGAGAATGAAACAAGTCCTTTTAAGAGGAACTTGAGTAGCTTGGGAAGTTGTAGTGCAGTGTGTCACTGGGTCCATGACGTCTTATCTTCAATACCGATGTTACCTTGGTAACTACTAGTAGCATATGAATTGAACCCGATTTCTACCCTTCAGTGCTTACCAAGACTTCATAACTAGAACCTTGTTGGATTTATTCCAGTACTAGCTCAGTCTCAGTCCGCATCTCACTTTTCCCCTTTTTTCATCAATCCTAAGGACTCTACACTATCTAGTTAATTGTCCCTGGGTAGATTCCTCCGGTTTTGGTCGGTCTATTTGGTATTGTTCATCTGCCATTGGAACCAATTGAAAACCATTTGAAAATCAATTCAGATACTTGTGATATATTAGCAAAGCATTTTTGTACCTGAATGGTTTTTGATATTTTTAGAAACAGAGCTCCCCTTCAACATGTGCCTTATGTATTTGAAATCATTTTGGCACACAGAGGCAAGAGGAATAATTGACTTCTTTGATTACCATTTTCTAAAAGATATCAACATCACTTCCCTGATCAAATCAAGTAGATAAAGCATATTAAGGAAGGATGAGGTTTTCATAAATTTGCTCCCCCTCAATATGTGCCTCGAGGTTTGAAAGAGTTTTGCACATATTAGAAGGAATCTGCACTTAGATACAAATCAATCACGTTTCAATTCTTTGTGGTTTAAAATAGATTCTCCCCCTCAACATGTGCATGGAAAATTGGAAATCGTTTGACACATGTGGGGAGAAAATCTTGCTAAACACTTACAAAACAATTTATCAAATTATCAGTTTAACTCCAATTTAAATCACCAATTCTCCCCCAATAACAATTTTCAAATCATTTGAGATTTGTGATCTCTATAGATTTAAATTGATTTTGAAAGCTTTCGAGGAGAATTGACTTGATTATGAGAACATTTTAACTGATAAGGATCGGATTATGAGACTTTACACTCCATTGACTAAACATGCATGATTATCTTTTTGAAAAAAATTGTATGTCGAACAACCTTTTGATTTAATTGAAATCATTCTCCCCCACAATCAATGACATAAGTTGTTGCTTGAGAGATAGATATTTTGACAAAAGTTAAGTCCAGCTGATTTTCAAAAATAGAGTTCAAGTTATTTAACAAAGCAATTAGTTTTCATTAGATGGTAAGTAATTGTTTTAAAGAATCAGAGCATGAGATTTGAAAAAAACGATAAAGCATGGCTCTGTTCTTTCTTTGAAAAACGGGTTACTGCCCGAAATAACAACAAACCATTGTTTCACTTTCTCCCAAAAATATTTTTTGATTTTTTGATTTTTTTTTAAGAACATTCGAACAATATCTAAAGTCCCGTGTCATTCTTTGAATTACAACACAAAGACCGTAGATATTTTCGAATCGAGAAAAACATGACAAAATGACAATATTTTTTGAAATTTTTCAAGATTTTTCATATTTTTATTGATTTTTTTGAAAGTTTTATATTTTTCTATTTGCTTTTTGAAGGTTTTGAAATTTTGTATTTTGCTTTTCGAATAAATATTTACAAGATATGGATGAAGAAAGACCTTTACTCCTCGTCTTCCTCTTGAAGACGTTTGAGTGTTTCCGGTTGTAGACTCTTTAGACCAAGTTGTGGGAAGATAAACTCAAAACGTTCTCTAGGAAGAGCTTTGGTGAATATGTCTGCTAACTGGTATTCAGTCCTCACAAAATAAAGTTCCACCACACCGTTTTCTACTTGCTCCCTGATGAAATGATGTCAAATGTCAATGTGTTTTGCTCTTGAGTGTTGAACGTTGTTGCATGAGAGAGCAATAGCACTTTTATTATCACAGTACAGAGGGATTTTGTTGAATTCAAAGCCATAGTCAGATAATTGGGATCTCATCCATAGGATTTGAGCACAACAAGATGACATGGCTATGTATTCAGCCTCTGTAGAGGAAATAGAAGTACTCATTTGCTTCTTTGAAGACCAGCTCACAAGCTTATCACCCAAAACCTGAGCACCTCCAGACGTACTTCGACGTGTATCTTGACATCCTGCATGATCAGCATCTGCATAGGCTGTTAGTGACATACCGGTGTCCTTCGGGTACCAAAGTCCCATATTGATGGTTCCTTGGAGATACCGAAAGACCCGTTTAATCGCTTCAAGGTGCTTTTTGGTAGGCTTAGCCTGATATCTAGCACACATGCAAATAGCGAACGAATGTCCGGTCTCTGGGTGTGAGGTACATAGGGATCCGATCATACTACGATATTTCGTTTGGTCTACCATGATCCTTGAGTGGTCCTCATCCAGTTTAGTACGCTCTATCATGGGAGTGTCAACAGAGTCACTAGAATCAAATCCAAATTTCTTTAAAATCTCATTTGCATATTTAGATTGATTTATAAAAATGCCTCCGGGACTTTGTGAAATTTGTAATCCCAAGAAAAATGACATTTGTCCCATCATTGACATTTGAAATTTGGAACCCATTTCATTTGAAAAACGATCACATTCATTGGGGTTAGTCGAGGCAAAAATAATATCATCAACATATATTTGAACGTGAATTAAATGTTTGCCTGACTTTCTTGTGAACAATGTCGGATCAACTGCTCCTTTGCTGAATCCAGTAGATAGAAGAAACTTTGATAGCATATCATACCATGCCCTTGGAGCTTGCTTCAAGCCGTAAAGAGCCTTCTTCAAACGATAGACGTGAGTAGGATGCTCTGGATTCACAAAGCCTTCAGGTTGGCTGACGTATACGACTTCTTTAAGATCTTCGTTAAGAAAAGCCATCTTTACATCCATCTGATAGACTACCATGTTCTTACTTGTTGCATTAGCCAAGAAGATTCTGATTGCCTCGATACGAGCAACAGGAGCAAATGATTCTTCAAAGTCAAGACCCTCCTCTTGACGGTATCCTTTTGCAACCAATCAAGCCTTATTCTTTAAAACATCACCATGCTCATCAAGTTTCACTTTGAAGATCCACTTTAGAGCAATGATCATAGCACAATCTGGAGCAGGTACTACTCATGAATTTCTTCTTGCATGGCATTGAACCAGTTGTCTTCATTCATAGCAGTTTTAACATCTTTTGGTTCGATCTTAGAGAGTACAGAGTTGAAGAAGCACCATAAGGCATCGGTTGCAAGTTGTCGACGAGTGGATACTGAACGAGAAGGGTTTCCAATGATGTTGTCCAATGGGTGATCATGTGTCCACTTTCTAAGGTGTTCATGTGGTTGTTGTTGAGGAACAGAAGTAGCAGAGTCGATATCTCCTGATGAAGATGGTTCTGATGATGATTCAGGAGCAAATATGTTTTCAAATGGAGCATCTTCGGGAGTAGCAAAGGGATTAACTTCATCATGGGTTCCAGAAACAATTCCATGATGTACATTCGATGATTGATGATTTGTTGATGAGACAGAGTGATCAGCAGCAGGCGCTTCTTGACTTAGTGACATGGAAACTGAAGGGTTAACTTCATTGACAGGGATAGGAGCAGCCTCTGATGACGGAATTGAAAGATCATTAGCCCTTGGCTCATAGTGTTCATCAAACATAGGATCAAATAATTTCTTCAAATCATCTTCTGAAGGGGGTACATAATGAGTTCTGGTGAGGATTTGAAACGAGTAGAACCGATAGGACTACTTGATGAAAGTTGAGATGCGGGTCCAGAACTGGATTGTCCTGGAGCCATTTGCCCGGACAGCTCATTGAACGTGACGTGAGTAGTTTCCATGATATCTCGAGTTCTTTTTTTGTAGATTCGGTAACCATTCTTGTTAGATGCATAACCTACAAAAACTCCAATGTCCGCCTTAGCTCTTAATTTACCTAAATCTTGACCATCATTCATTGGGTAGCACAAAGCACCAAACACACGAAGGTAGGAGAGATCAGGTTTTCATTTATGGATAAGTTCATATGGAGTTTTTCCATGAGAAGTATGTATAAGGGAACGATTTTGGGTGTAGCAAGCAGTGACAATGGCTTCAGCCCATAGAAACCTTGGAACCTTTGAATAAATTAGCATTGTTCTTGCAACTTCCACAAGAGTTCGATTTCATCTTTCAACTACACCGTTCTGTTGAGGAGTTCGAGGAACACTTCTTTGATGACTAATCCCAACACTTTCATAAAACTAAATTAAGTCTTTGTTAACAAACTCTGTGCCATTGTCTGTTCGAACAATTCTAACGGTATTGTTGAGTCGAACCTAAAGCTATTTGATAAGTTTCATGATTATATCTGGAGTTTCATCCTTTGTCCTTAAAAACTTTACCCAAGTAAATCGAGAGTAGTCATCAACAATGACTATAATATATTTCTTCCCATTTATCGTTTGCACTCTCATTGGTCCACACATATCCATATGAAGGGTATGAAGAACTTCCATTACTGAGTTTGTGGGTTTTGGTTTGTGGGCATATTTCGTGCTTTTTCCCAATTGGCAAGCTGAGCAAAGATGATGTTTTTCATATTTTAATCTGGGTAAGCCTCTGACAAGGTCCTTTCTGGAAAGGTTATTCATGGTGCCGAAGTTCAAGTGATTGAGACGACGATGCCATAACCATGACTTTGTTTTGAAGCCTTTGACAACAAGCAGATTGGAGAGGACTTCATCATGTCTTCGATAGAGATGGTGTATAGATTTGAACCACGGGTTCCTCTTAATAGTTCTACACCATCAAGTTCTCTAACGAAACAAGTATGTTTTCTAAATGCCACTTCTAGATCGAATCACGAATTGACCAAAGAAAACAAGTTATGACCAAGACCTTCAACATAATATACCCTAGAGATTACACTTTTGCCAACGAAATAGTCACCATAACCCATAATTGCTCCAAAATGGTCGTTCCCGAATCTAACAGTCCCATGAATTTACTCACGAAGTTCATGAGCCGCGAGCGATCACCAATCATATGCTTGGAATAGCCTGAGTCCAAGTACCACAGAACGATTTGAACGATCTGCAGTTGAACACAGACAAGAATGGATAACTGGATAATTGGGATCCCCATGCAAGAATGGGTTCCATTTGGTTAGTAACAGTGATTAGAACACCCACATCAGAGTAGAAACAATGGACTCATTAGAAATAGATGTCGTGCTAGTGTCCGTATTTGACCTATTCAAAGTATGTTCGCTTCTTAAGGGAATAGTTCTACCAGTAGGCATCCATTTTCTAGTGGGCATTGATTTAGCAACTTTAGGGCAAAGCTCACTAATCTTACAGCCAGTAGGTATCCATTGATAACCTATATTACTAAATTTCCTTCTTGTGGGTTTCCACTGTTTTCTAACTTTCTTTAGCCTTTGCCTTTTAGCCTTCTTAGCTTGAATTTTAACATTAACAGTTTTATTAGGGCATTTGACAGCATTAGACAAAATATTCACACCACATTCATGATTAGTAACAGAAATCAAGCAGTCATCATTACATGGTTTGCAAATAGTAGCAGAATTCGAATTATTTACAGTATGCTTATAGCTAATACTAGAATCAACACGATTCATTTTATTCAACTCAAACTTAATATTCCTAGGGTGATCTTCTACTCTCTTCCAATGCACATTCTTAGCTTGCGAGGTCCTATCTTGCTTGGTATTGCCTGGAGGCTTTGACCCGCTTGCTTTTATGTCACTGATTACTCCTGTAGAGGGAATTATGGGAACATTAGTTGGTTGATCTACTTTTTGCATTCCTGAACTAGATGTGCAGGGATCCGAACTACTTGAAGGCACATTAGTGTTCACTTTCTTAAAACTGGGCATAGAATGGTTTGTATGCTTGGCACTAGGCATAGAACAAGGAATCACAGCTTTACCTTTCGCACCTAAGGATTTAGGACATGTTGCAATTAAACATTCTAGCAGCTCTTGAGATCGTTTGGCCTGAATGCAAGCAAACCTAATTTCTCTATCAAGAGGTTTATTAATGAAATCCTCTTCCACAATCTCACGAAGACATTCTAGACTATCCTTAAGGTGAGCACAATAGTTATGAAACACAAGTTCATTATTCCTAAGATGAGGAGGAATGTATTTAACAGTCACAATATATTTGCAGTCTGAGGATGACTTTGATGCAACATTCTCATTAAAACAAGTGGCAGTTTCCCTTTTTCCTGACTCCTCAGATTCTCAATTTTCTTTTGTAAAGACGTTATTTTTTCGTTGTTTTTGTCACGAGTGACTTTCATTGAATCATATAACTCTTTAAAGTGTCGTTTAACTTTTTATTTTCTTCTAGAAAACTCGTTTTCCTTTTGTAAAGCATTAATTAAGTTTTTAAGATGAAAAGTTTGAGAATACTGAGAATCTAAAGGAGAAGGCATTTGGGATCCATCACATTGTTCTTTTCACCCTTTAATTGAGAGATTTGGGCTTTCAACTTTCTGATCGTGTTACAATGAGCTTAAATCATTCGTCACATTTGTTTATCAAAAACTGCATCAAACTCTAGAACATCTGAGGATGTCTTGATATTTGAGGTTTTGACATTTTCTTTAAGATGTTGATATTTTAGTTGTAAATTAAAATGTTCAACTTCTAGTTTAGAAAGATGTTTTACCAAATTATCGTGATCATCCTGATCAATTTTCTCATTTAGTTATGAGTTTTTGTTTTCAAGTTCAATGACATGATCATGGGAAACTTTCAATGCAATAGATAATTCATAAAATCGAGAAGCAGTAATAGAGTGCTTAGTAACAAGATATAAAACACATCTTGAGCAACAAAACTTGAAATCAAATTCTCATTTAAGTTGTGCAAGTTCTTCCTTTCAACTTCATTATATTTGAGTTCCTGTTCATAATCATTGACCTCAACTATCATTGCATCAAATTCCTTTTCCATTTCTTTAATATTTGAATTTATCCCTTTTTGAAGACTCTCAAATTGACCTTTTAATTGTTTAAAGAAAGGCATGACCTCAGTTAAATAACATTCTTTAGTTTGCTCAAAACCCCTTTCCCCCTCAGTTATCCCTGTAGGTGTGATTCTCTTCTTACACGTTTTCTCAAAATCAACAAACAGCTGATAAACAACATACAGGCTGATTAAGGTCTTGCTATTAGTGGCAATAGATCTAGGAACTAAGTGCATTGGTGTGTTAGGAGGATACACAGTTGCTTGAGGCAATTTCCTACAAGGGGGATTCTTTTCAACAAGGTTTTCAGCTTTTTGCATATCCATATCCTTTTACCAGAACACTTGTTCAGGGGTTAATAGAGTCTGAGGCTTAAACTTTTTTAAGGATATCCAATTTTCCTTAGTGTAATCATGGGGTTTTATCATTATCTTATTCATTTTACACTCTGGATATTCTAGCTTCTTATTCATTTTCTCCTTAGTGACTTCATCTGATTTCTTATCTTCCTCAGCGCACTCAGCGCAACTAGGTTTCTGTCTAGGCTTAAGGATTTCATTACCATCATAAAGTACCTTATTAGTAGCTCTAGCCTTTTTAATGACCTCTGGATTTGGTTCCTCAACAAGGGGAATGCTATGCTTATCGCTTAAGACTCTATGCTTAGTGATCAAGTGAGCAATCTGAATGGTATTCCCTTGTACGTACAACTTATTTTCAAGCTTGTTTTTCAAAGTTTTTAGATTGGAAAACTCATTCAAAAGTTTTGATTCCTTAGCATTGAATTCTTGCTTAAGCATTTTAACATTTTCTTGAAGTTCTTGTTTTTGCTTAGCAGTTTTAGAAAGCTTTTCTTGTAAAGAGTTTAACTCGTGTTTTAATACTTCTTCTCTAAAATTGCTTTTTCTAATAATTGTACGCATTTGGTCATCCATTTCCTGCTCACGGGTGGTTAACTCAAACTTAGCACGTTGTTCATAAATAGCAACTTGTTCTTTATAGGCATTCAGTTCAGAGGTAACAGAATCATCAGGGGCACATGCAGTGTATTCATCAAAGATATAGTCATCATTGACTGCATTAGATACATCACTTGGTTCAATCGCACTTTCACATTGTGTTACATATTGATCATATGGGACAAAATTATCATTGCCCATATTAGCAATATCGATTCATGGTTTCCTGCGATTGAACCTTATCATGTTCTTTTGATCAACATCATCATATAGTTTTAATACCTCTAAGATGATTGATTCTTTGGATGGACTAGCTTGTTGTGGTGAGGGACCTTTGAGAGACCGTTGGAGAAATGCTAGCCATGAAGATTGTTTGGGCGTAGGTTCATCATCGACATCGAGTCAAATGCATCATCGGCTACTTGAAATGCATTTTGATGATTATGACCTATCTCCTGAATTGGCTATTCATCAACATCAGCATCATAGGTTTGGGCATTTCCTCAAGAAAGAACAACAACTCCTCTTCATCCAAAGCAGATCCATTGTCCTGAGCTTGCACGAGCAACATCTTGTCTCGAAGTATTCTCATTCGTGGACGCTTTGAGATGTGCGTTCCTAGCAATATGTCTCTCACCACCACAGTTGTAGCATTTGATCGGCTTTGCTTTTCCTTGATTCCCATTTCTTCCCTATTCTCGATTTGCCACATATCCTCTATCAACTCCAGAATTCCCATAACCTGCTCCAACCATCCCTTGTTTGTATCGTCTTCCTTGAAGTGGTTGCCCCATAACCTTTCCATCTCGACAACAAAGCATGATTGGGTAGATTGGATGCAATTCGATCTCATTGTTAGTGTGAAGACTGTTGGTATGTGGACTAAGGGTCAAGTTTTGTTTAACCATAAGAGCCAGTTGATAAATGAAGTGTCCCATAACAATCAGATCGCTTGCTTGAACTTCGGATCGGGAATGAGTTTGTGATTACCATTACCCGTGGGTATGACTTGAGAGGCTTTGGTAGTAATACCAACATTGGTGTAGAAGGCAGTTGAGTCATTTGACGAACTGGTTTCTCCCTGCTTAGATTTGAACTGCTCAAGAATCCTTTTTTCAAACATAGCATGTCTCTCATTCTGAAGAAGGAAGGCATACAGTTGCTCATAGTTGGTGTTCTTCAATCCTTTGGTTAGCTTCACAGAGGTGACAAACTTGTGCCATTCGGGATTCATGTTGTTCACAAACTTTGAATTCAGCTGAATGTTTGGCATGGTCATTTTGATGTTCCTCATGTCATTCACAAGCTTATGGAATCTCACGTAGTACTCATAGACGCTCTCATCTGGTTTCATCTTGAAGTGCTCAAACTCATCATACAGTTGTGATTCTCTGTCTTCCTTAGTTAATTCAGAACCCGAGAGAAGCATCTTGACATTATCCCAAACTGCCTTGGCTTCGGTGTTGTGATTGATAAGCTTGTAAATATCTTTTGGAAGACCCAGTAGTATGATGTTTCACATACGATATCAAGATCGAATCTCTTTTTCTCCTTATCCGAGCTCATCATACATCTTTGGTTTGTCCAATCCAAAGATCATGGTTCCATCTGCAGCAGTATCAATTATGTCTCTAGTAGTCTCAACTCGATATGGTCCTTCATCAATAGATTTGAGAATGTTGACCCCATTTTCCTTTCCAAGACAAGTACAATCGATTCGTTGAGCCCAAGAGTCGTAGTCGCTTCATCAAGCATGGGTGGACGAGTATCAGAACAAGCTGCTTGAACATCCTCAGCAACAGTGGAGATGATTGTAGGTACGTTGGTAGACATGTTAACAGATTATACGGGATTTTATAACTCTATGATTAAACCGGGAAATAGATTCTTTCACGGGATTTTACTAAATCAAGAGAAAACCGTATTACAAACAAAAGATCAACCAAGTCGCTAAGACCCAAGTCGCTAGATACAAGTCGCTAAAGCACCAAGTCGCTACACAGTCAAGTCGCTAAAGAGCAACTCGCTAAGGTCCAACTCGCTAACACCAAGTCGCTAAGAATTGTGACAGCAAGTCTAGAGACAGTTAAGTTGCTAAAGAACAACTCGCTAAGATCCAAGTCGCTAGTATCAAGTAGCTAACAATTTACACTACAACTCGCTAACAATTTCTGAAGCAAGTCGCTAACCTCACCAAGTCGCTAGCCGTAGTGGAGAATCCACTAACTTGTACTATTTGTCGGCTTGTCTCAATAGACAAGTCGCTAGGCTCAAGTCGCTAACAACTAACACTGTAACTCGCTAACTTTTACTGAAGCAAGTCGCCACGATGAAAAACACAACGAGAACCAAGTCGCTAGCAAGCAAAACTTCAAAAACACACTTTTCAATCCAAAACAAGCTCAACCACAGTGATTCAAGCTTACCAAATCAAAACCTAAGCACTTACAATGATTCTAAACATAAAAGTACACCCAAAATTCAAACTTTAACACTAGAAATGATCCAAATGATGCAAACCACTAAACTTTTTCAAACTCAAAAACCATCTAAAACCACAAGAAATCCAAGGATATGTAAGAGAGATGATCAAACCATGGCTCTTGATACCAATTGTTACATATTGGATTTCATAAACACACTAAACCAAAGATCAAAGAGGCGTATACTATGGATTTTTAGAGAGAGAAAGAGTTAGAGGTTTTGGGAACTTAGTGAGAGAAAATGAAAGTATTATTATGAGCTCCAACTCTCTACCTTGGGAGGTAGAGAGTATTTATAGTCTTACACAAATCGCCACCTACGGGCTGTGGATCAGGCATACAGTGGGTAAAGACCCGTCTGTCCTCCACGGTGTTACTTAACTAAATACTACTTAACATTAAGTAATCTACGACTACGAGCTTTCTAACGATTACATATACTTGAGGTGACCGACTCTTTAATGACCGGATTTACTAAATCCTAACACCCTCACTCTGGAGCTGGATGCGATGACACGACAGAAGGTTTGTCACCTGCTGAACGCATCCCATCCCCTTCTCAACTCACTCCTGACACTGGAAACCCATACAGGGTAGTGTATCAAGTTCACCAAGAGGGTACTACCCACACTCCACCTGCTCACTTCCAGATCATCACTACTATCAATACTATACCTACCAGTTCCACTACTCCTACACCCTCACCAAGGCATCAAAGAGATCCACTTCTCAGTTGGGAGATACCTGCTGACAAGAGAATATGTCTCTCTGCATCATCACCATCATCTTCTGGTACACCACCTCCTAGCGTGTTCAAAGTTGGAGAAACTTCGGAAGTAGCCACTGCTAGGCTACCAACTCTTGATACAGTTATGGCACGCATAATACGTCATGAGGAACAAATAGAAGAGATGTCAGACCATCTGGGAGTATTACCAGTAGAAAGAATCGAAGGGATTGAGGAAGTAGTGGAAGAAATACAAGCACTTGGCGAAAGACTCAAGGAATGCAACGACAATATTGGAACAGCGTTAGTGGAAACTCGTAAGAAGTTGAACGAAATAATTGCCCGCCTTGAAGACCACATTGAAGGGTGTACACTGCAAACTCCGAGAGACACCCAGGGACGTCTCACAGAGATTGAGAGTCGGTTGACACGGTTAGAGACCGCTACTACAGTAGCACTAACTGAGTCGGGGTTTTTGGAGGGTGTCGTAGAATTTCAAAGACGTACTATGGAGAGTAGGGCAAATGAGGCAAACAACAGATTTACCAGGATGGAGGCCCAGCTCAGAGAGTTTGAGGAATGGAAGACAACTCAACAAGGTCAACCTGGGACGGCATCGGGAAGTGCTTAAGTTACTCTAGTTATTGTTATAAGCATCACGATGAGTGGTATCAATAAAAACGCTAGTCGTAGTCTTGTTGTATGACAAACTAGAGTGAGCCAATGAAAGCATGCTATGTATCGGCCCTATGAGCCAGGAATCTTCTTAGAATGTAATCGAATTCATGGTGATGAAAAGTCATGCATAATAAAGAACAACGTCTTGTGAATTATATCCTTATGTTAAACTCACTCCAACCAAGCTCCGTTTTCTTAACGTCATCATAATAGACTAAGTCTACGTGATATCCAGTCAATACAACCTAGAAAATACTTGATTGAGAAGTAGTGCATGTTGTAACTTTATGGATCTCCACCATGGTCCCCATACTCATAGAAAACTCATTGTTGTCATTTCTTGTGGTTGAAGGAAAATGTTTCCAGTAAAGCAGAACATGGACACAACCACCATTGAGAAATCTATTACCGAACGAATTGCTGCAAGGATTGCTAACTATCAAGTCAATCACAACATCAACAACATCATCCAGGGGAATAGGGAAGAAGTTGTTTGTAAGACACTTACAACACGAAATTTCTCTTACCAAGAATTCAGGAACTGTAAACCATCAGCATTTGAGGGGACTGAAGGAGCCACAGGTTTGGCAAAATGGCTAGAAGGGTTAGAGAAAATTTTCCGAGAACAGCGTTGCGCGGACAATTGTAAGGTCAAGTATGCTAATTGCACCTTTCGGCATCAAGCCCTCACATGGTGGGACACTAATGTCCATTTAGTGGGAATAGACACTACTTACTCACTTCAGTGGGACATCCTGAAGAGAATGATGATTGCAGAATACTGCTAAAGAAATGAACTGCGAATGATGGAACAAGAGCTCTGTGGACTAACTGTGATAGGGGACGACATTGAAGGATACACCAACCGCGAACTGGCCCAACTATGTCCTGACATGATAAGACCTGAGGAAAGGAAACTCGAAGCATACTTTTGGGGATTTTCACACGAAATTCGGAGGAACATTGTTGCATTCGCACCTACTATTATTCAAGAAGCTACTGGTGCGACTTCTGGATTGACAGGGTCACTACCCCAAGGCAAAGCAGTGGGGTATTGTGGTAGCAAGAGGAACTGGGAAGATGATAGTGATGAAGATCAAGTGAAACAACCAAGCAAGCGAAAATGGACGACTGGAGTTGGGACTACTAGAGCAAAGTGGGAAATAGGGTATGCTGGGACAAAACCCAAGTGCAACATGTGCCCATATCATCACTACGGAAAGTGCCCCACACCTTGCGGAATCTGTAAAAGATTTGGGCATAAGATGGAAGATTGTAAGCAACTCTATTTGGAGACAGTGACATACCGTGGATGTGGCATTAAAGGTCACACCATGAGCATGTGCCCAAATCGGGGTGATCAGCATGAAGGAAACACTTGTCAAAACAATTACCAGAATGAAGTGTGAAGGATTGTCCAAACTTCCAATGGTCACCAAAGAAGGAACTAAGTTCGCTAGGAAATCTTGTTTGTAATAAAGCTAGTTTAAACTTCCAATTCGTATTCCTAAGAATCTACTTTAAGTACTTTCCATGTAACCTTAATGTACTAAACCTTTCCTAGTAATGTATCCGTTGTTCTTATCGTGTTATCTTAATATATGTCTTCTCCATGACCATTTTCACCATATCATTAAGGATTTCAACTATCTTGTCACGATGAAAGGATTGCTCTGAAGATAAGAGGAAGTCATCTTGGGTATTCGACTAGTCTCTCTGACAAATTAGTATCACCCAACGAGATGTCTTAGAAAAATCCACACTTCAAAGATTGCGAAGGTATTATTATCAATACCGTTAAGACCAACTCAAACTGTTACCTCGCCAAGAATCACAAATTCAACATTCCATCCTTAACCAAGTTGCCATTGTTTCACACATCTTGGTCAAACGAACCATAGGTCATGTTGACAGAATTAGTCGACCTAACCAATTTTATAAACTATCACACCAAAACTTCGCACATGAATTTTTGCAACATTTTCGCTGACCGAAGAATAAATACACCAAGATTAAGACTATACCAAACAACACGTCACCGGTCCCCAATTATACATAGCCTGATCACCTATGTATAATTTGGGAGGGGTTACGTGCGCAGGCATGGCTAAATTCTTGAAATTCTTGTCTGGTCATGTTAAAGGAAGTGCTTAACTCACAACCAGGAAATGGAAAAGTTTGTGTCTATATCTCACGTCGACACCCCATCTTAAAATTCCAGACATCTCACATACACGGGAATAGAATAAACCGTGCCACCTGAGGGAAGAGATCTTCTACCAAGGAAACAAATGTGAAACATTTGAACCCTCGACAATAATTTAGCACCCTGTAGAACATTGGACACAGAAACTAGCACCTCGGATATGCCTATTCATACTTAGTATCCTATCATCTACACTGAACAAAGAAAGGAATAGATTGTCATACACCATAGGTCAACCCAACAAGCACCTCCACACATGACGCAAGGAAATCATGTGGTGCACCTGTTTTAGACATACTTGAGTATGACAGAGACCTTACCATTTCAAGGAGAAGCTTTACACCAGAGCTGAAAGCTATCCTGATTCAAAGAGGAAAATAATGGCATAAAATACTCAACACCTAAAGATTCATGAGGAGAACTACGCAATGCACAGATTAGAGTTAGGACCTAACAAGATCAAACAAAGAAAACCTATAAATGCTATCCTTACTACACCAAGAGGGTACAAGGTACACCAACCACAAGGTCCTACGGAATGTATGGAATCAAAAGGGAGTTTACCATGTAACGACACCAATAATTGGAGTCGCAACGTAGGTTCAATTACGACATTCATAGTCACCCAGGGCAAAACGGTCATAACCGCCTATACCCTAAGCAACATTTAGCAAACTAAATCTTTCAAAGCCAGATCATTGGGAAAACAAAAGATCTAGTTCATCCCTTCCATTTAAAGTCTTGAGGCTCAAGTAGTAGGATCCGACTAAATAAAACTCTTACGACATACCGGAAGGTGAAATGGAGTTCGTAAAAGGCCGAAGGGAATCTTATCTCCAAGGACCAACATTGGGACCCACGCCATGAAGGGATTTGAAATCCCATTATGTGTGAACCTCATTAAAGCCAGGAGTAATACTCATCTAGTGTTCTGAGTACCAAACATGAAGGTTGGTATTTGACCTATGTCAAACAATACTTAGCATGTTTGAAAAGAAAAATTCAAACAATCATAAACCATCAAATCTACATGTACAAACCGAAGTTTCCAGATAGAAATGGAAATGCATAACAATGGACTCTAGTACCAAGTCACCAAAGACCCCAATCGATTATAACTCTACTTGGGTAGTAATTGATCATCTCACCAAATCCACCTGTCTCTACCAAACAAAGAAAACGACAACATGGGCAAACTCACACGGTTTTCTTGATGCAAGGCGCTACAAGTCATAGCATTTCAATTCTTCTCATTCCAAATAGCGATAACCATTCACATCAAACTTTCGAAGACCACTCCAAAGTTCTTGGGAATCCATCTTGAAATGAATACCATCTACCGTCTTCCGACTGATGGACTAAATGGAAGGACCATTCAAGCTATAGAAGTTATACTCCGAGCATGAGTAACTTGTTTGAAAAGTGGATGGAGCAGGAAAATAGCCTTAACCAAATTCCCTTGCAACAAAAGGCCACCTCATAAGGCACTGTATGGTCAAAAGCGCAAATCAATCGTGTTCAGAATAGAGTCCGGCAAGGAACCAGTCCAATGGCTCCAAGCTTTTATCGAGAACCATTGATAATAGTGTGCGGACCAGAGGCCGAATGCAAACAACTCTGATCGCCAAAGTCAATAAATATAGGACTAAATGCCGCTTGAAGTTCAAGTCGACGAGAAAGTTAGGTTGAGGTTTCGCCTCAAAAAAGCATAAACCATTTTAACAGAACACAAAGGGCAAGACCTTATTTCGTAGGGTTAATCATATCCTCTCCAAGATCGAGCTGGTAGTTTAACAACTCGAATTACCATTAGGACTATACGTTATGTACAAATATTCCGGTACGAACAACTCGGAGAACCACCCTTTTATACTAGGGATTTGTAATGCCATGGAAAGGTGTAATCCGTTTTGGAAAACGTGGAAAGTTAAATCCTTGTTACATTGGACCTTTCAAAATTCTAGCAAGAATCGGGCCGGTAGCCTACCGACTCGACTTGCCACAAGAACTCAACTCTGTGCACAACGTGTTTCACGTATGAAACTTGAGGAAATGTCTTTCTGACGAAACTCTTCCTATTCTCTTGGAGGAAATTCAAATTGACGAAAGATTGAATTTCGTCGAGGAACCTATTTAAATTATGGATCGAGAAGTCAAACAGCTTAAGCAAAGCCGTATCCCTATCGTTAAGGTCCGTTGGAACTCTCAAAGGGGTCCAGAATACACGTGGGAACGTGAAGATGAATTCAAGCGTAAATACCCACATCTTTTCTCAACTTCAGCAAGTAACTCTAACTGAAAACCGATGACAGTTTTTCTTCTGAGGCGGGGAGGATGTGACACACGGTAATTTTTCACTTATTATTAAATAATAAATGGTAATTTATTATTACTAAGCCTAGTCATTAAGCCTGCATAAGCTTGTCCGATCATTTGAGAGGATAACTCGCATACTGTTGCTTGTTGCATTACTTTTGCATTCATTGCATAATTTGAATATTGTGTTATTTTAGTCCTGAATTTGTCTTATGATTAAAATTGTAAGACGAGAGGGTATCTCCTTTTCCACTGTGACCGACACTGCACGCGTACCGAAACTATGATAAGGGCAAATAGAACATAAATTTAATCCCCGGAGCAGAAAACAATACGAATGTGATATCATTTCAGAAACGTAACCATAAGGCGTTTCAGTATAAAAATTATCGAACAATAGTATTTCTGCCACAGTCTAATATCGCGGAACCCAAAATACTTAATATAACTTTCACTTTAATTACAACTCTTAATATTTAAAAGATATATCACAAAGTAAATATTTTAAATAAATTTAAAATGAATATAAAATCTTTCCTTTATAAAATTTGAGATATCTATCTCTTGTGTCTTCTCCCCTCACGACAAAACACCAAGAAAAAGAGAAAGCAGAAAAGTGAATCAACCCTCTTCTTCCCCTAGAGCTGTATTCGACTAGGTCAAACTCTCCAAAAGGAGTAACCCAACACCCTCCTTTCATCATCTCCAACTCTCCCTCACCAAAACCATGAATCATTTTGTCTCACAAATCTTTCTCTTGGAAGTGTTCGACTGTCATTCGAATGAATACAAGCGCTTCAAGACAAAAACATCAAAGGAGAAGCACACATCTATATCACTTCACATAGGGTCAAAGCTCAAGACCATCTAGGTTGCAGGAGTTTAGCTTATTTTGGCTTCATACCAAGACCTCAAAAAGAGAAAGAAGAGTCAAGATACCCCAAAGACACATCTCCATATAGTGGTGAAGGTAGGAGACGCCCAACTCAGTTCCATCACCACTCTCACACAAAAATTAGGGTTTGTAGAAATTAGGGTTTTCACAAATTGATTTGGGGCTTTTGAAATTCGGAGTTGACATCCACCAATTCTAGCATCAATTTGTCAAAGTCAAGAAGGATTCGAGGTCAATCGGCATCTTCTAGTTTGTCTTGTACTCGACCTATCTTCAAAATTTTGTAAGGATAACATGTTTTTTGTGTCTCTAAAATTTATCTTGTTAAGTATTGAAAGTGGAGTCGTGTTTGACCCGTGTTGCTTTTCATTTTTTTTTTCGAATCAAAAATCAATAATAATATGAAGTTATGTTTGTTAAATCCTTATCGATCATATCCATTTTCGTTAGTAATATTTGAGAAAAATTTGGGTTGATAATCGACTAATAATTGGTCATGTTGGGAATTAATCTTTGTCATTAGTTTTTGTTAGTTCCGTTTCTGTCGAGAAGTAGGAATCAAGAATGGTGAAAGTTAAGTTTTATAAAATTCACTAGTAACCTTGGTGTTAAATCTGGGAAATTGATGTTGGTTGAGGCATCTTGTTTAGCACTCGAAACTTGCGTAGGAATGATCATCTTGGTATCTCGTATCAAATTAAATTCATGACTTTCGGTTATAAGAATTGTTATCTTAGTCGATATCGAGTCGTTATTGGACTCGACTGTGAACCCCCTTGGTGCTCACACTAGATGACGTTCATGTCATGAATTGTCCGTCGACAAATTCATAAGTCCAAGGAAACTTCTTCCTTTAACTCTTGTTGTTAGCTATTGTTTTGACACCCGAAGATAAATGAAACTGGAATGTGGACGAATGCAGTTAACATGAAACAAGTCATGGGTCATAAGAGTACTCGAGGATGTCGAGATGAAACCGGGTTGAGTAGTACTCAACTATCGTTTCTTTGTTCTAACATGTTAAGTTAGCATGTTGGCCTCGAGTAATCTTATATGGTAGCAAGGGTGAAGGGTTGTCGAACAGTCATGAGACTCAAGACAGAATTGTAGTAGACACGTTGGTGTCGAACTTGGAACCCTCGACCGTTTTCTTATGTCTAAGTTGTGCTACAAATCCTTCTTAGTACGAGTATTTCCCTCGTCAAAAATGAGTTGGCAGCTAAAGTTTTCACAAAAGAAATAAGCCATTACATATTAGTACAAAAATTGATAACATAATATGGAGTCTAAAATTTTTATCAAACATGTTTCTGTAATGCTTTAGGCCACAGCCCAGAATAGCTTCCAATAAAAATTCATATTTCATCATTGGGCCGAAGCCCATTTCTCATTTTATACCACTTCGAACCCGGGCCCAGTGTATTTCTTTTTCTGTCGGGCCACAGTCCATCCGCGCTTTATGTGTGTTAAAATAATAGTTGGAAGAAATCAATGAGTAAAACCCGAAGCGTATATCGGGAGGCAAAATGTAAAACCTAAACTTGTAACCGTGTAACCAAAATCTCCTGCTTAAATATATACGTATAATTATCGGCAAGTAAACAAGTGTAAAGGTTTTAATATAAGAAACGAGTGCTTAAAACATGATTCATATAATAAGGTATACGTCAAAAGTTTAACGGCAATGTGTAAACAAATTTATGTCATGAAAGTTGCTAGTCGTAAATTGTATATGCTAAAAACCAATTTTTGGATAAACAAATGATGACTAATATTATCATTATCTCATATAATAAATTTGGAAGACTTCAAATTTGAATTAAATATTTTCTACAAACAACTGAGAAATAACTCAATTTTATTTTATTTTGACAATACCATTATAGTGTCAACATGAAAAAGTATATACACATTCATATACTAACTAGTAAAATATCGTAATTATTTTACAAACCAACTTTTGGATTTTAATACCATTATGAAAACAATATTAAATGAACCATTTTAAGTAAATTCTACTTAAAACAATGAACTAAAACATTGCCCTCCTTATCTAGGTCGCGTATCGGTGTAGCTTCACAATATTCACTGAATCCCACTTTTGAATTGCTTATTTGCTAAGGTGACTTTTATAGCCCCTCTTTTTACTTGATAAATTGTTTTATACATGTTGGGGTGAGAAAATATGCAAAACCTTTTTATGGACCTAAACTGTTGCATGATTACTATTACGTGGTTTAGCCTAAGCCCTGATGTCCCTAGAAATGCCCCCTTTCATGAACCGTCAGTTCCCTGCTGGGAAGCGCGAATGTTATAAATAGATCTATTGAGGGTGACTCCTCCGTTCGGTTGGCCATGCTTAGGCCAAGGCAAAACGTATACCATGTCAGAATCGAGTGTTGAGGGACAAAACACTCGCATTGGGCCTATATATTGTATGATTTCATTTAGCATATAGAAACTATCGTAGTTTCGGTTGCATGAACTTAGTGCTAACGTAATAGACTTTCATCCATATATCATTATATTTATTGTAATGATTATATGTCTTTGATTATGGTCCATGCTTAAAGTTTTATTATAAACCTATGAAGTCACCAGCTTTTAGCTGACCTTTTTAGCATATTTTCTCAGGTGTTTGATTTGTGATGATGTCAAGGCAAGAAGTAGCGAGGGTCGTAGTTCAGCTGAAAGAAGTGTTTTAACACATAAGGATGTTTTTATTTGGGACCACAAATCTTATGGGTTGTGCTCTTTTATTTAAACAAACGTTTGTAAAACAATGTTTTTAAAACTATTTTATGAAATTAAACGGAGCATGTATTCCGTTCTTTATTACTTGTGTTGTGATCTCCGATTTCGTAGCATCCCCATGACTCGTATGCTTCCGCTAAACAAAATTTGGAGGTGTTACACAAGGACTCGATGATTGGAAGCATGATGATTTCTAAGTATCTACATCAAATAACTATCAAGTTCTATCTTGTAAATCAGCATCGGAAGCAAGGAAAAAGGCATGCATCGAGAAAAGTCAAAGAAAGTCAAAATTTTGCTGTACGGAAGGCATCCAGCCGATCGGTTGGAGCCCGCAACCGATTCGGCTAGACAGTGTGTCAAAGGAAGAACCGATTGGCTGCTTCGCAACCGATTCGGTTGGGAAGTGCTGCAGTTACAAAATTCTCATTTATTGATGCCATTACTTCTATTAATCATTGGAGTCCGATCATTTCTTGTTAATAACTCCTGGAGATCATTTTTGGCTTGTTGGTGAAGAGTTCTTAGCTACATACTGCACCTAGACTTATGTTTTTAGTGTGAAACACCCCAAGGAGTAATAGGCTTACACCAAGACTATTACCAAACACTTTTATTCACCCCAAAAGACCAATTAAGTCTGTAAAACATCCAGGAACTTGTTGAGCACAATTCTCAACCATTTGGTAGTCATTTGGAGTTGTACGGGTAGTATAAGGCGATTGGAGGCGCGTGGTTTCTATAGTTCCACATATTCTAATTCCTGTAATCCGAAGATAGGTATTTTTATGAACTTTGTCATGAATTTCTATTCTTATGAGTTATATGAATTACATGGTTACTACTTGTGTTTTGTTATGGTTTTAATGGAGTAATTCTTTAATATACTTGTGTGTAAAGATGTAGGCAATTGTTGGGAGTGTTCTTATATATGTGACGCATGTAAAGTGTTCTTGTTTAATGAGTTTATTGGAATAATGACTAGTCTTGTTTAATTTGATGGTATAACATATGTAAGATAAATGGCTGAAAGGATTTCTCTTTATGTTTTATTCCAAAACGTTAGTGACAAACTAGTATGGGGATATGATGATTGACTCTCATCATATTTGCTTGTTAAATGAGACTAGAAACGATTTTATCACGTAAAGGCCGAAAGTGTTCGTAAGAACAAGTTAAATAAGAATAATTTACAAACAAATGGATTTTCAAAAGAATAATCAATTGGTTAAGGACCGAAAGGATTACCTATGGGATTGTATTCTTAAAATGATTTTTACAAAACATAAACCATAGATTGTGAATCATTTGCCTATGCTTTGTGCATTACATCAAGTTTACACCAAGCTTTCATGAACACTCTAGATAATTGACTATGACCTACACACAAGTATATGTTTCTTTAATTTGGTTTTTAGAAAAACATCAATTTCGTGGAAGGCTTGACAAGCTTTCTTGTCTCAAACAATTTAACAAATTACCACAAATCCCTTGGGACGATCTCGACTTACCCACCTTTGCTACCACGAACGAGTATACTTGCTCGTATGTGTTAATGTAATTGTCCGGTAAAATCGTGTTTATCAATTTTTAAAACTTGGACACGGTTAGCACATCAAGTTTTTGGCGCCGCTGCCGGGGATTTGATTTGAGTTGATTTTGTTTGTTATTTTCTGTATTTCTGGTATTGTTTGAGTGTAGAACAAGTCTTTTCTAAAAAAACAAGAGAAATATAAAAGTTGGTTTTAGGCCAACCGATCGGCTGCGCGAGCAACCGAATCGGTTGGACCTCTCGTAAAACAATTTTGTTTTTTTTTCTAGCTTTTTGTTAATCTAGTGTTATGTGTTTATGTGTTTAGCTTATTTTCCTGTATTTTCAGTTTTCTAGTTAATTATAAGTGCCTATTTGATGATTTTTGCTTATTTTCTTTATTTTTAGTTTATTAAGTTTTATTAAATTATGTCTTAATTAGTTTTAATGTTCTAGTTTAATTTTCAGTTTTAGTAGTTAAAGTTTAGTTATAATGATTAGTAATTAATAAATTTATGTTTAGTTAATGCTTTTATTTATGGTTTAACTAGTGTAGTTAATGTTTTTAATAAGGGTAAATGAATAGTCACATTTATTAAAATTAAAGTTTTAAATTAATTATCTTCTAATAATTAATAGTTAATTAGTAAAAAAAAATTAATTTAATTTTTTTTACCGAGCCGATCGGCTGCGTCCCATAACAGATTCGGCTTGGTAAAATTGGTCTGAGACATAACACCAACCGATTTGGTTAGAGGGCCAACCGATTCGGTTGGAGCTCTCGTTAAATATTTTTTGTTTTTCTTATTTTGAAGTTTTAGCTTTTGTGTTTAGTTTTAATAAGTGTCTTTACTTGTTTAGAGTGTATTTTTGTAGTTTGTTTTGATTGTAACTAACCTTAACACTAATGAATTGGTTGTTTATGTTTTTGTTTGTTTTGTTTTGATAGATAAGTTATATTATGCACAGTTTGAATGGAATTTCGGAGTACCTTAGCAATTTGGATGAAATGTTCAAAGACACGGGGAGTTCTTTGGAGAAAATAGGAAATATTTTGGAGAAGAGCAAGAAGGAATTGACCGGTGGAATGGAGTGTTTAGAAGGAGTCGAGGAGAACAAGGTTCGTGTCCCTAAAAAGAACAAAGTAGTGGTATTCACTCAAGCCCCTCTCACGGGGTATGATTCTCCTTTCATGCGGTTTGGAACGTCTTGTAGTATCGAGGGCGTAAGTTCTTGGGATGCCCAACTCAATATGGCATATGGGGATAATTACAATGTTGACACGGTGCTTGACAAGCTTGGCCATGTTAAACTAGATTACGAAGGGTACGGGAGAAAGATTATCAAGAACCTACGCATCAATATTCATGGCCATATTTTTGAAGCTGATTTTGTTGTGTTAGATGGAGGTAACGCGGATGAGCCCGATGTTTGTTCTGGCGTGATTTTCTAGTTACTACCAAGTGCCAATTAGATTTCGCGCTTGGTGAGATGAGGATTAATATCACGGATTTAGAGGAGGAAAAGGAAGTGAATGAAATGCTAACGAAGTTGTGTGGAAATACGAAGCATGGTAAGAATGAAAACATGGAGGTTGTTAAGATGGGCAAAGCTAATAGGAAGAAAACTTCATCAAACAAACTCACCCCAAATACCACCACCACCAAAATCCAAGATTTCTCACCATCACCGCCACATTCACCACCAACCTTTAAACCGTTGACCCAAAAACAAAAGGAGGCTATCCTTGAGAACCTAGAGCAAAAATTCAATGAGTTAAATGAAAAGAAACCCGTCATTGAAGTTTTGCAAGATTATGTGACGTACCGCAAGTAACTTGATGCGGTGATGTTGGCAAGAGCTCGTTTAGAGGATAAGAACCTAATAGAGGAATA
The DNA here is from genome assembly GCA_910596185.1 of Chrysanthemum makinoi. Classification (NCBI taxonomy): domain Eukaryota; kingdom Viridiplantae; phylum Streptophyta; class Magnoliopsida; order Asterales; family Asteraceae; genus Chrysanthemum; species Chrysanthemum makinoi. The sequence continues at coordinate 144,677,913 of OU343221.1, read as the reverse complement.
AAGGTGTAGCATACTGGATTTCACGAACACATCAAATCATATCATATATGGGGCGTACACTATACGTTTTAGAGAGATAAAGTTTAGAGGTTTAGGGAACTTAGAGAGAGAAAGAAAAATCTTATTATGAGCTCCAACCCTCTACCTTGGGAGGTAGAGGGTATTTTTAGTATCTTACACAAAGCCTCTCTCGGTCGTGGATCAGGGCATACTGATGGGTAAAGACCCGTCCGTCCTCCACGGTGTTACTTAACTAAATACTAACTAACATTAAATAACTACGACTACGAGCTTTCTAACGATTACATATACTTGAGGTGACCAACACTTTAATAACTGGATTTTCTAAATCCTAACAATCTCCCCCTAAAGGAGGTCACCTCAAATTACATAAAGTACAAACAGATATTTCATTAAGATTGTTCTTGGATTCTTGTTTAAGTTCATTGCTCTGTAGCCTGTAATCTTTTATTCTTCATGTTTTGCATGTTTGGTTAATTCAAGTGGAGGTCTTTAACTAATCCACATGATGATGAGTTTTGAGCCAGCTTTGAGATCATCAGCTTCCGTAAATATCTGACTCTTCCTTTGTAGTGTTGACATTATGTGATGTTGTGACATTTGACCGACATGCTCACATTCTGGATCATGATTTCTTCTCATCAGAGTAGCGGAAGCTTTAGTTGATTCATGATATTTGCAGCAGTGTCGCAGAAGCATGGAGTGACAATATCGAGTCGTTGATGCACTTATCATGATTTCTTTAGAAATGAATGTGTTGTGTGAGCATGCGGCAATGGATTGACCTCCCCATTCGATCGACTACAAAAGTTGGGTGTACCCGCATACAATTAGCAATAAAGCGAATGAAAGTGTCTTTGATCACTTTCGTTGAATTGAGGTACACGACCCACTTCCCGTTGATCGATTACAAGTATTGCCTGTGATCGGTATAATTCGAATGAATCTCCTTGACAGGGGTTTAGCATGCTCTAGCCGTTCTCAAACCGGAACGTCTCAAAGAAGACAACACAAAGTGAGTAAACCAGCGAATTTGAGATTCACTGATTGATGAAAAGAGATTTGAAAAACAATCGTGTACTGCTCAATATAAAGTGTTTTTGCAATACAAAGAAAGTTTTAATGAACATAAGTTATCAATCATAAACACCTTTTATTTTTGAAATATTAATACACAGTCGATGTGCTAGAGAAAAGAATTTTAAGCACAACGACCGGTTTTTCAAAGGTATCCGTCAATCCATTACCTGAACTAGGATTGATTCATAATTTTGAATTGCCCCACTGTTTCTGTTCAGTTGTCACATGGTTGATCTATTGGATAGATCTCACATGCCACCTACCAAGAGCTTGTTTGATGTTGGCTCTAGAAGGCTTTCCATCTTCATTGTGAGTATGTTGGCATATCACTCAGATGTTCTAGCAATACCACAAGGATAATGCGTAGGACTCATAAGATATATTCTCACTTTCCACATTGTGTGAAACAGTGAGTCTTCATAGATTGTGTCCTCATGAGATTTATTGATGATCTCGTGGCTCTAGACTCAATAGTGCACATTTGGTTCCTATGCCGGAGACTAGGGAGCGGTCTCCTTCTTCAATATCAACCATCTCTAGGAGAAAGTCAATAGATAATGTAGGTTTCCCATGAGAATGAAACAAGTCCTTTTAAGAGGAACTTGAGTAGCTTGGGAATTTTTAGTGCAGTGCGTCACTGGGTCCATGACGTCTTGTCTTCAATATCGGTGTTACCTTAGTAACAACTAGTAGCATATGTATTGAACCCGGTTTCTGCCCTAAGGTTGAATATTTTGAGGGCTATTTCTTTACACCCTTTTCACATTCATTTCTTTTTTTTTATTCTTCAACCCCTTCAGTGCTTACCGAGACTTCATTACTAGAACCTTGTTGGGTTTATTCCAGTTCTAGCTCTTTCTCAGTCTGCACTCTTCCCATATCTCACTTTTCTCCTTTTTTTTCATCATACCTAAGGACTTCTACACTGTATAGTGGATTGTCCCTGGGTAGATCCCTCTGGCTCTGGCGGGATCGTGGGAATGAATACCTAACCTAACCATCCTTATATCTCCATACATAAAGTAAATTTGGTCGGTCTTTTTGGTATTGTTCTTCTGCCATTGGAACTAATAGTAAAACCATTTGAAAATCAATCCAGGTACTTGTGATATATTAACAAAGCATTTTGTACCTGAATTGTTTTTGATATTTCAGAAAAGTCTCCTCCTCAACATGTGCATCGTATGTTTGAAATCATTTTGGCACATGGAGGCAAGAGGAAGAATTCACTTCTTTGATCAATATTTTCTAAAAATATCAACATCACCTTCCCCGATCAAAATTAGTGTTTCAAATACTGTTAAAGATATTTTTGGGAAAGGATGTGGTTTTCAAAAATTTGCTCCCCCTCAATATGTGCATCGAGATTTGAAAGTGTTTTGCACATATTAGGGAAAACCTGCACTTAGAGACAAATCAATCACGTTTCAATCCTTTTTGCTTTGATATAGATGCTCCCCCTTAACATGTGCATGGAAAATTTGAAATCGTTTGGCACATGTAGGGAGGAGAGCTTGCTAATCACTTATAAAACCATTTATCGAATTATCAGTTTAAATCCAATTTAAATCACAAATTCTCCCCCCGATCACAATTTTCAAGTCATTTGAGATTTGCGATCTCTATAGATTTAAATTTATTTTGAAAGCTTTTGAGGAGAATTGTGACTTTGCTTATGAAAACATTTAACCGATAAGGATCAAATCTGAGACTTTAAACTCCAACTATTAAACATGCTTGAGTATCTTTTGAAAACATGACATTAGCCTTGGTCTGAACGAATTGTATGACAAATAACCTTTTGAATTAATTGAAATCATTCTCCCCCTCAATCAATGACATAAGTTGTTGATTGAGAGATTGTGTCCAGATGATTTACAGAAATTATGTCCGAGTTATTTTTCAAAGCTATTTAGTTTTCATTAGATAACAAATATTTTTCAGAAGAATTTATAGAAGGAAAAATATTTGTTAAGGAAACATTTGTCTTTTTGGTGACAAACATTTGTTTTTAGAATCAGAGCATGAGATTTGAAAAATAAGATAAAGCATGGCTCTGTTCTTTCTTTTAAAAAATAAGATAGAGCATGAGTCTGAAATGACTATAAACCTTTTGTTTTTCATCCTCTCAAAAAAAATCTTTTTTTTTTTGAACAAATTATGTACATTCGAACTTCATCTAAAGACCCGTGTCACTCTTTGAATGACAACACAAAGACCGTAGATGAAATCGAATAAAGGAAAAGATGGGAAAAATAATTTTTTGGTTTTTATCAAAGATTTTCTGATTTTTATGGATTTTTGTAAATTTTTTATTTTTCTATTTTCTTTTTGTGGGTTTTAAAATTTTGTATTATGCTTTTTGAATAAATATTTACAAGAGATGGATGAAGAAAAACTTTTACTCCTCGTCTTCCTCTTGGAGACGTTTGAGTGTTTCCGGTTGTAGACTCTTTAGACCAAGTCGTGGAAGGATAAACTCAAAACGTTCTCTAGGAAGAGCTTTGGTGAAGATGTATGCTAACTCATATTCAGTCCTTTCAAAATATAGTTCCACCACACCATTCTCCACTTGCTCCCTGATGAAATGATGTTGAATGTCGATATGCTTTGCTCTTGAATGTTGAACATTGTTGCATGAGAGAGCAATGGCACTCTTGTTATCATAATACAGAGGGATTTTGTTGAATTCAAAGCCATAGTCATATAATTGGGATCTCATCCATAGGATTTGAGCACAACATGATGACATGGCTATGTATTCTGCCTCTGTAGAGGATATAGAAGTACTCATTTTTGTTAAGAATCGTTGCTCTAGGTTGTTTAGACCTTATCTAGGATAATCAATGAAGTACAAATAACAATGAACAATAATAAGATGCACAGCGGAATAAATAAACTATCATTGTTATTACTAAGGTTTCTTCGTCATCATCATGTGTTCTACAAAACACATCTACAGTCCCAATCCTAGACGATCAACTCTAAGCGGTTACAATCTAGCAGGATCCATGATCCTTGAGGCTGACCAACTAGTCGACTAACACAATAGTCTAGGTGTTCATAAGCTCATGCCCTAGACACACACACACAGCTTTGTTTGATGTTTACATTGTTTGACACATATAAACCTAATTCCCTGTATCTCTTTATATAATAGAGATACTAGGGTTACAAATGACTACAAGGGACTAGATAATAAATACTTCTTTGCCAAGTAGGTCCCTTGTCTTTCTTTGTCTTCAATAGTCCTTCATCTTTCATGTACTTTGTCTTATCAACTTTAAATATAGTTCCCAACAATCTTCCCCTAGTTGATAATGACAAAACCAAATAAGCACGAACAAGTATGTCATGAAAGATAAACAAACTTCCCCTTACTTCATGCAATATCACCAAGGATCTTCAAGTTGCAATCTTCTATGTAAATATTCTTCCCCTTTTTGTCTTCTTCAATTAGGGAACATAAGTGAGCAACCTTGATCTTCACAACTACGAATCAATATCATACGTCCAACCCATCCTCGAATAATGCATGTAAATGGTTAAACATTTTAACATTAAGCTTCCTCTGAAACCCATATGTTAACCATTTGAAGAATGTAGGCTTTATGTAATAATTACTGATGAAGAAAACCAACTATAACCAACTTGATCTTTGAAGTAGAACAACCCAAACTTGTGTCTTATATCTTGCACTAAAGATGACATCGAACATATACCCAATCATGGTGTATAGGGAGACCACAATCCCTTGACAATAATCAATGGCGAATAACGTAACTCCTTCAAGTGTTTTGTCAATTATTTGTCACATGAACGCACAAACAAGTTATCTTAAAAGTGTAAACAGCCACTTTAAGATATAATAAAACAAAAACCCAAATAATTCCACTTCATCTTCAAATAGGTGATAAACGCCTTTCTTCGTAATCAACTATGACAATAAGAATGAGCCATGAACCTGTTAAGAACAAAATCCAAAATCCAAACACCATGTTTGACTTCCCCTCAAGTCCAAAACTCTTCGTGTGTGTGAAAATCATCCAAACTTCAAACTTATTCGAGAACCAAAAATCATGTGTGACCGATATCAAATGATATAGCAAGCGAAAACAATGTATATCGAACAACATTAGCAGTAGAAAAATGTTCTCAAACAAACAACACTAACCAATATATACTCATAATGTGAATCACCAATTCTTGATCCACTAGAGATAATCATCCATGACCCATCACATATTCACTATTTCAGCCATCTCAATAGTTTAAGAGTAGTACGAGCAAACCAATGAAATATATATCGAATATAGTAAGTAGAACCACGCATACCCATGAACCTTGGTCATGATATATTAAATATTGGCCAAGTAACAATCGTTTTACTACCTTCACAATATCGCGACTTTTGAATCCCATCGTACAATGAGGGAAACCAAAAGAGCGTGGTAACAAATTAGGCTAGCGGTGGTAACCAAGAACACTAGCGGTGGTAATGGTTAAACTAGCGGTGGAAACGAGTAAACATATCAGGGGGGTGGTAACTTTCTTGAAGGCGGTTGAAAGCGAAACATGCTAGCGGTGGTAATGATAACATTAGCAGGGGAAACAAGAAGCTTGATAGTAACTCGAATCGTAGCAATTGTTATCATATGATACTCTAATAATCCAAAGCTGCTTTCATCAAGTGTTAGTAGACTCCAAACAATTATAACCAACTTCCATTAAGAATTTAGAACAAGTATGCACGAAATCGAAGAAGTTGAGATCATAAAAAACCCTAAAATTCGACCTTGAAAAATTCTGTCAGCAGCCAACTTCGACAGTAAATAACTTTCGCATAAAATCTCAGATCGACGATCCCTTCGGTGGAAGTTAGATGAGTATATATAGAACGTCCACCTAACAGTTCAGGCCGATCCAACGGTTAACGAAAAAGTTATACCGTTTGGCCGACTGCGAGAAGCATTACGAAAATTTTTTGGATTCGAATTTTTCTTCTTTTCACCATCTTCTTCGAGAAACCTTGTAGATCCTAGATATCGAGAGCCACCCTCTCTGATACCACATGTTAAGAATCGTTGCTCTAGGTTGTTTAGACCTTATCTAGGATAATCAATGAAGTACAAATAACAATGAACAATAATAAGATGCACAACGGAATAAATAAACTATCATTGTTATTACTAAGGTTTCTTCGTCATCATCATGTGTTCTACTAAACACATCTACAACCCCAATCCTAGACGATCAACTCTAAGACGGTTACAATCTAACAGGGATCCATGATCCTTGAGGCTGACCAACTAGTCGACTAACACAATAGTCTAGGCATTCATAAGCTCACGCCCTAGACACACACACACACCTTTGTCTGATGTTTACATTGTTTGACACATATAAACCTAATTCCCTGTGTCTCTTTATATAATAGAGATACTAGGGTTACAAATGACTACAAGGGACTAGATAATAAATACTTCTTTGCCAAGTAGGTCCCTTGTCTTTCTTTGTCTTCAATAGTCCTTCATCTTTCATGTACTTTGTCTTATCAACTTTAAATATAGTTCCCAACAATTTGTTTCTTTGAAGACCAGCTCACAAGTTTATAACCCAAAAACTGAGCACCTCCTGACGTGCTTCGACGTGTATCTTTACACCCTGCATGGTCAGCATCTGCATAGGCTGTTAGTGACATACCGGTGTCCTTCGGGTACCAAAGTCCCATGTTGATGGTTCCTTGGAGATACCGAATGACCCGTTTAACCGCTTCAAGGTGCTTTTTGGTAGGCTTAGCACGGTATCTGCACTGCGATGCATACAACGAGCTAACGAATATCGGTCTCTTGGCGATAAGGTACATATGGGACCCAATCATACTACGATATTTAGTTTGGTCAACCATGATCCCTGATTGGTCCTCATCCAGTTTAGTGCGCTCCACCATGGGAGTGTCAATAGTGTCACAAGAATCAAATCCAAATTTCTTTAAAATTTCATTAGCATATTTAGATTGGTTGATAAAAATGACTCCGAGACTTTGTAAAATTTGTAATCCCAAGAAAAATGACATTTGTCTCATCATTGACATTTGAAATTTGGAGCCCATCTCCTTAGAAAAATGGTCACATTATTGGGGTCAGTCGAGGAAAAAATAATATCATCAACATAGATTTGAACGTGAATTAAGTGTTTGCCTGACTTTCTGGTGAACTGTTAGGTCACCAGTTTTACAACACAAGCTTACTAGAAAGAGACAAAGAGAAGAGGCGGATGAACAAGACACAAACCAAACACTATGCGTAGATATATTAGACCGATTATGAATATGCAAGTGAAAGAGAGAATGAATTGAACAACCAACCTTCAAATGAAGGTTTACAAGGGGTATTTATAGGAGGGAAGCTAGGGCAACACTCCTAGTTCCCATCCTTTCTTATGTGGGCTTGGGCCTAAGCTTATGGGCCTTCTACATAAGCTTGACCTTAAACAAACATAAAGGCCATAATAAAGCTACCTATTACATATGAAATATAAATACTTGAAATACTTGTTTAGGAGTGATTCCAACAATCTCCCCTCAAGTATATATGAATGTAAACAGTGAAGGCGTTGATGTAATAGTAGCTTGACGTCTTCGACATTCTTCTTTCTAGTGAGAGGAATTGCCTTGATTCGAACAATCTCCCCGTGTAGAGATAGTTATCTTTGAAGCGAGTTATGCTTTGGACGTCATCTTTAACTTTGTTCTTTGATCATTGTTCTTTGTGGTTAAAGTGATAGTATGTTGTTATGCATCAGTCTGCCTCAGGTGCGCTTTTCGCTGCTCCGGTGTCTCCACGTCATTCTTCAACATGCTCACACGCTCTTGGACGTTGGAAATCAATACTGATGAAGTTTTGTAAGTCTTTGACTTTGTAGATTCTTTGATTGATGAAGAATCATTCTGACTGTTGTGTTGCATTGAGATAGAACTTCCATTAGTGATGATGTTGGCGTGAGCATGAGAAGAATCAGCACGATCATCCCGCTCCCGAGCTTCCATAAGAAGAAAACATTTCAAACGGTTAGTAATAAGCGGTTTCCGGCACTTACAAGTTTGAACTTCGAGAGCGTCAACAGCATAGTGTGAGGACACAACTCTAATTCTTACAAAGGCCATTCCTGAACTGGAGTCCCACAAGTGAGATAACGCGATGTACCGAAGTACATCTACGGTTTAGATGAGTCGTTGAGGTACACCGAAGCATCACCTCACTGACTGTAGACCGTTTGAGACACACTCCGCGTAATCCACGGGGAGTTACCGAAGTGACCTGCTGACAGGGCTGTTTGATGTTGACCCTGGCCGGAGTTTCCATTCAATCACTGAGGATCACAGATGTGAACCTCTCATAAATGTTCTCGACAGATTGCTAAGATCTGTGAAGGACTCGATATGAACCACTGATGATCTTATTAGTTGATCATCAAGTGATTAAATGTCAAGTGTTCCTAAGAGATCTTTTGATGAATCTCGTGGCTCTAGACTCAATAGTGCGTTTTGGTTTTCCTGAGTGGAGACTAGGGAGAGGGTCTCCTTCTTCAATACCAGCAATCTCTAGGAGAAAGCCAATAGTTTACGTAGGGTTCCCTGTGAGAATGAAACAAGCTTCTGTTGAGAGAAACTTGAGTGGATAAGAAGGTTTAGTGCATGCGTCACTGGGTCCATGACGACTTTTAATCTTCAATACCGGCGTCACTAAGTGACAACCAGTAGCATATGAATTGAACCGGTGTCTGCCCTAAGTTGAATAATCTGGAGGGCTGTTTCTTTTCACCCTTTACTTTACATTTCTTTTTGATTCTTCAACTCCTTCTTTCTCCGATTCTCATTTTCTCCTTTTTTATAATCATTCCTAAGGACTTCTAACACTAACTAATGGTAGTGTCCTTGGGTAGATCCCTCCGCTCTGGCGGATCATAGGACGGTTATTCCTAACCTTAGTCACCTTATAACTCCATGACTAACCTATGTTTGCCATTAAAACCACTGTATGATAAAATATCTCTCAAAGGGTTTGTTAATGGAAAACATGTTTGAACCATTGTGAGAGATGATGTTTTGCATAAATACTCCCCCTCCACATGTGCTTAATAGTTTTAATGGTTAAATGCACAGTGAGGAAAGAGCGCGCACTTTTTGAATTGATCCACTGAAGATAGACAATCCCCCGCGAGACACGGTTACGTTGCATAGTTAAAGAGTTACATTGTCAGCTTTTAGGTGACAACTAGCTCTAATAACTACCTTGAAGGTGTAGACAAACCTTGGAAGGTTGTCAAACCCGTCAGAGTTCATGTCTATCAAAAGTTTCTCGAATGGTACATTCTACTCAGACAAGTCCTTTGCGAGACACGTTTACATCACTAGCGAACTAGCTTGAAATTATTACCCGTCAAGGACAAGTCTTTTCAAGTTACTAACAGTTTAGTACCGTCAATTCGTTGGTTAAGTCTGAGGTACACAGATTCATTTGCATTTTGTACAACATATTTCTTATCACACAATTTTCTCCCCTCAAAAATGGCATATAAAATGTTATTTTTGAACGTTTGAGAATAAATATGACCATTTCGAGTGTTGCGGGAAGACGACCACTGTGAACAATTGGTGAACAAAGTTTTAATTTCAAATACTCCCCCTCAACTAGTGATATTAACGGTTGAGGTTTTGAAAAACATCATTTGGGGAAGTACTTGTTCTTTTGAGCAAAACCTTGAAAATTGAAAGGTTTGATAGGTTTTACTCAAAATAAGAAGCTTTCGCTCCTTTTATAAGGATTGTGGCACTCAGGCGTACCACAGGGTCCTTTATTGACAATTACGGGTTGTACACTGTTATGTGTGCACAAGCCATAGACATATTTAATCACACATCCAAAATTATATGAAGGAAACAATTCAAGGGGTACCAGGAAGTGCAGTGATGTTCCCTGGAGTGCGCACAGGGCGTTGAAAGCCGGTGATGTTTCTCCTGGGTCGACCACCCACATAGCTTTCCAATCGTCTGAACGATCCCTTCGAACAACCGTTCATCAATCATGGTGATGATCCTTCTCACATCCCGCCTTTCCTGAGAATTCCAGCGCTTAGGAGACCCAACTTTCAAGCGTATATCCTTCAACCTGTACGCCAATCCATCCCTAACCAGCTTCAAGGTATGATCCCCGAATTTGTGGAGCTCACTACACGCCATTAAGCAGTTTCTTTGAAGTTCACTATAGTAAACAACGCCGAAAGGTTTGCTGATGAGTGTATATTGAGAGAGCTGGTTGAGATCGGGAAGAGTAAGCGTTGGAGGAGTGAGGTTGACACGCGTCTGATAAGATTCAACAACCATCTGGATATCTTCAACACGTTCTTTGATCACGATGCGTCTAATGAAGATGAGAACTGACTTGATAAATTCACGTTGAACTTCGGTCGAGAATTGTCTCATACGACCCTGTACTTTGGCAAGGTACATGTCTTCGATGTCGTTGAAGGACAAGTTCTCAAAGTCAGCCTCGGAGAATCCATAGTCCTGTTCATCTTGTCGTTTGACTATGATATTCTTTAAGAATGTGTAGTCCCACTTAGACTTGAGATCAATGTGTTTGATGGCCACGATGTCCTTAGAACTATACACTGCATGTTGAGATTTCTGAACCAGGCAGCTTCGTAGTAGATTCTTCGCGTTCAGCCAATGATGAATCCCATACAATGCATCTTGGTCGTATGCTTGCACGTTGTCCGAAAACAAGTGATTTGCACGTTCCTCGATAGCTATGCAGTTTGAGTAAATAGCCGCTGGGAATGGAAGAGTCAATGATGTAGCGTATTTTCGCGAACCATCGCTACCGTGTAAAAGAAAATCGTCTCTGTTAAAGAAGTATCGGAAGGGAATCCGTGGTTCGTCTGTTTGGCCAATGGTCGGTAGGGGTTTGGTCCAATCGGTGTAGTATGGAGGGTTGTCCCTTTGTGTGAAGTCAATGTTTGCTTCCGGATTGAGCCAATCCATGTTGTTAGACATAGCTCGGGCGATATTCTCAAGATGATATTCGACCTCGAGGGCGCTTTCAGAGCTGTCTTTTAGAAGTTGAAATGCTTCATTCTTGATTCGCTTCAACTCCGATTTCGTCATTTTCTTCACATGGAACTTTTCTTGCAAAAGTTTTGCGTGCTCCAATGTAGAACCGTCTACCAATTCTTGACCTTCATCCGGGTAGGGAGTTTGATTGACAAGTGTGGAGAACCATTCAAACTCTTCGGTTTTATCGTCATCTAGCCATGAGACGACTCCATGCTGAGTCGTCTTCTTCTTCTTTTTGGAAGGCCTTGATGATGATACTGGTTTTCTCGCACTTGTTTGGGTGAGGTGGGTTGTTGTCGGGGCTCAAGGACCTCTTCATCGTCACCACCCGTATACTCAAAGTAATCACCTGTTTTATGAGTAAGGGGTGGTAACTCGAATCGTCCCCGAGGTTTATCAGTAGAAGACCGAGGTGGAGGAGACTTTGTTGAGAAGAAGTCCGTGGTGGAGGAGGTGGCATCGAAGTAGATTTACCAGATTGCATCTGACGTTTAGGTGCAGAGTCCTTGTCCTTATCATCGTCATCTCTTGGTCGTTTGGGTTGATCGGGTGACTCCTTGCATGATGATCTGAGTTGAAAATCAAGTAGATTTTCGAAAAATTTAGCTTCATTCGAAGTAAACGTTCCAGATCGCTTTGACATTTGTATCACAAGTTTAGCGATTAACTCAGATTCAGAGAGATCAGCTTCTTTGGCCATTGTATGTTTAACCAATGCTACGATGTTAGGGGTGAGTTGTCTGGAAAATCTTTCTCTAGTCACACGGGGACAGATCGAGAAGAAACTTGTGAGTATGATCTCTTGCTGTCTCTCCAGTTCCTTTGGACTTTAGGAACGATATCCTGAAGGTACTTGTTAGTGTAACCTTCGATCATTTCGTTCAGTTCCTTTTACGATGTTTCTTCATGAACTTCTGAACAAATTCCCTTTCTTTCTCCATCTTGTCTTTCTCATCATTTAAGTACTGAATCTGGTCAGCAAACCAATTCAGTTTTTTGTAAAGTATGTCCTTCTTTCTGACTTGTTGGACAGCTTTCACAATCTTTTTATGGGACTGAGAAATCCAAGATTTAGGTTGTTTCTTCACGGATTTGGATGATGATTTGGTTGACTTTGTAGATGGTGGTGGTGATGAGTGAGATGAAGAGTCTGATGATGAGGAGACATGAGGAGACTTCAGGTCCTTAGGAGTTTCTGAGGTTTTCTCCTTTGAGTGTGTTGGACTGTCTAGAAGAAACTTTCTATAGTCATCCTCGTCATCTCTAGACTTTTCTTTCTCAGCTTCCAGTTTCTCAAAATCATACTCAATAGTGTCCTCAATAGGCTTTTGTTGTTGCACAAGAGTGGTGGCACCAGATCCCTTATCGGGTCGATTAACCGCATCAAGATCTGGAGAGGAGTGAGCAGCACCACTTGATCCTCCTGGGCCACCCATTTGATCTTTAGCAAATTCTTCGGACTTATGAAGATGTCTATGATGTGAAACTTCTTCCTGTATGATTGATCCAGTTGCTCTTCATCTTCTTCAGAGCTTTCATCTTGTGGCACAAGTGCAGGAGTCTTCCCTTTTCCTTTATTAGTTTGCGGACTTGGAGGTTTTGGCTGAGGATTTTCATCCTTTGCAGTTTGAGTATGTGATCTCTTCATCTGTGTCAGTAGCATCAGAGTCCTCGTCCCTGAGCTATCTTTGCGGTTCAGGTGAAAGGATTGGGTGGCTTCGAGGAAGGAACTTTTTCTTAGTGGTAGGCTTCCGCTTTGGAATAGGTTTCTTCTTTGGAACATTCCTTTGACTATCTAAACTTGTGACACTTCCAAAGCACTTCCTTTTGGTTCTCCTTACGGGGTTCCGGAAGATTTTTCGTCGAGATGACCAACTTTGCCTTGTCTGACTGCTTCCGGATACCTTTTGTACGATTCGAGCTTTCTGACATCTTCAGTTAGAAGGAAATCTGGCAGCACAGCACCTTGTTTCTTTGTAGACGTTTCCTTGATTCGAACAGATAGAATGGGTTCCGTCAACATGTCGTGATTGTCGGGTCATTGAGCCTCTTGGGAATGTCAGGATGAAGTCCAAGTGCTCTCTGGATCAACAATTTAGTATATCCGATGTAGGGAATCTTTGAGCCAAGTTTGTTGAGAAATGACATCATGTCATCCCAAATCGAGCCGATAGCGATGTGTTTCTTGTTGACCAATGCCCAGAATATTTGCAGTTCCATGAGCTTAGGGTGCTCATAGCCGCTGTCACGACCAGAAACAGACTTGGTGATAATCATGTAGAGAGTTCTCCAGGGTTGAGGAATACTCTTAAGCTCTACGTGAGAATGCTTGGTGATTATTCCTGTAGCCACGTCATAACCGATATTGATTAAGAATTGGAGAGTGAGCTCTTCAGCGGGTGTGGCATATAGTTTGGTTGGATCGACATCAGGAATTAGGAGAACAGCCCTTAAGTCTGCAGGTGTAATGGTGACTTGTTTGTGATTCAGAGTCACCGTCACAGCAGTTTGTCCTTTGACCCTTTCCATAGTGTTCCCGAACTGTTGGATGTAGATCTCAGGAACAGTTGCAGAGTGTGAAAGCATGTTCTGATACGGATGAGTCCTCAGAATGTCAATAGCAATTTAAACAAGAAGATTCGAGCAAGTGAGGGTGTCAAAGTCAACACGGAGATTATTCTTTCCTATCTTCATTGGATAGCCATGAGGATAGATATAAGCAATGGAGAGAACTTCAGGTGCATCCATATTCATTTGTTCACCATGTCGTGATCGAAATAACATTAGCCAAAAGAACCAACATATCGAAAGACATAATGTTAGTCAACAGATGGTCTTATTGTCTAGTTATTGAATGTACAGTGTCAATGAATGTTACGAGTCCTAAGTCACTTGTATATTCAATAGTCCAATTACGTCGTGAAATGTTTCGTGAGTTAGTTAACTTTAAGTTTTAAAGTTTATTTTATCACTTATTGTTCACAACATATCAAACGATTTCAGTTTATTAGTGACATTTTAGGATTCGTGATGACATGATTAGTTTATTTACAAGTTTGTACACGTAACAATTCATAACGAAGGTATGATCTCGGCTTATGCGTATGATTGGTAAAGTTATGCGTAGACAGGAATGATATATGCGTGGCGTAACTTACGCGTAGGGTCTTAACTTACTGCGTAAAAGTGTTACGTAGGAAAAAGGGACCTTATGCGTAGAGCTTTATGCGTAGGCATATATTAACCTTACGCGTAAGGCTACTCGTAAGAGTTGACCTTATGCGTAGAGGTCACTGCTTACGCATATCCTTCACAGGATACGCGTAGTCCCATATGTAGAACCTTATGCGTAGACGCTACGCGTAAGACTAATCTTACGCATAACAAGCTACGCGTAAGGTGATCCTTATGCGTAGATTAACAACAACCTTGATTCTGAATATTAAGTGTTGCAAGCACGAAATAAAGCATCACATCATCAATGATTAACACATAGCATTCATTTTATAAAACACAATTGGACATTTTTCTAGTTATGCGTAGAACCTCTTACGTGTAGTCTAAACCCTAATTCTACGCGTATGAAATCTAGCCATGGATTATGCACCAAAGTTTTTATGGTATATCATAGATGTTGTGAGAGCATGTAGACCAAGTTTTAACACTTTTAATGCAGTGAATCAAAAATACCCAATTTTAGAACATTAAACCCTAATTCCTAATTTTGAATCAATTAAGGTTTCTGGGTGGTTATAAGGCATGGATATCATCAATTCATCATCACATAAGCATAACACAACAATCTTTTTGACCAAAACACTTCACATTCGAAAATACCCAATTCGACTCATAAACCCTAATTTTCAAAATTCATCAATTCGTGTTTCGGGTGGTTTTGATGATTAAAATGATATCTTTGATGTATTTGAAACGTTTTGACATAATCCATTTAACCACAAACACACACATATTGATTGTGTGTTCTTACGCATAAGCGTAGAACACCTAATCACGCGATAAAACGTTTTAGCCGTGGATTTACATGAAATTCAAAACCTTCTCTTAAAACATGTTGTAATCATAAAACACTTACAAGATGAAGATCAAAAGCATGGTTTTCTTGAATCAATTCTAAGCGTAGGATGGTTTTAGGGTTTTGCAATAAATGAGAAGTGTAAGTAGGTGGAGGATATTTTTATTCAAAATATCTTTAAGATTTAGACAGTTTTGGTCCCTCCACCTTTTCCTTTTTCAAACAAAGCCTTTTAACTTCCATTTTGGTTACCAAACGAAGATTTTAGGAAAGAAACTTGACGACACTCCCCCTCGACTTGAGAAAATAATGAAAGGTTATTAATTAAAGTCCGAGGAGTGTCTTTGAACCAGGAAATGTACCACCATTTGTAAAAGATTCAACCGAGATAAGATAACATGCAAGTACATAGATGTTTTGAAGCAGTTAATAGATTATTTTCTCCCCTCAACACTTGATTGGAAAAATACTGAATTTTGAAAGATTAAAGTGTTGACGGAAGAAATGTACTTGCAATGTTGAAAGAAATATAGATTAGGAGAATATTTTTGTTGTTTTATCGGATTTTATATTTTTGTATTTTGTTTTTGAAAAGATATTTACAAAAGATGTTTTGGTGTTTGACAGGTTTTTAAGACTATTTTAAGAGGTCATCCAATTCCTCTTGAGTCAAACACCTCATACCAATTCGGTGGACCAACTCATTAAACCTAGCGGGAGGCAAGGCTTTGGTGAGAAGATCTGCCAATTGGTATTCTGTACCCACAAAGTATAATTCAACTGTACCCGTTCCACGTGGTCCTTGATGAAATGATAGCGTAGATCGATGTGCTTTGATTTCGAGTTGAACGAGTTGCACGAGATGGCAATGGCACTCCGATTGTCGCAGTACATCGGGATTATGTCAAATAAGTAACCATAGTCTTTGAGTTGTGTTCTCATCCGGATGACTTGAGCACAACATGCGGACATGGCTACATATTCTGCCGGTTGATGACGATGTACAATCCTGCTTCTTTGATTGCCAAGACACCGATTTATCACCAGAAATTGTAGTGCTCCTGAAGTACTTTTCCTTGAGTCTAAGCATCCTGCGTGATCAGCGTCTGAAAAAGCGATTAGTTCAAAACCAGAATCCTTCGGATACCGGATCCCCAAGTTAATGGTTCCCTTGATGTATCGGAGGATTCTTTTAGCCTCGAAGAGGTGAGTTTCAGTTGGTCGCGACGATAAGGAGCATAGATAAACGGCAAAGACAATATCAGGTCTGCTAGCTGTTAGATACATGAGGGACCCAATGATACTTCGGTATTTGGTAGGGTCAACCAATTTCCCATGTAAATCAGCATCTAATTTCTTGGTATGAGCCATTGGTGTGGCATAAGTGTCAAAGGTTGTCATTCCAAATTTGTTTAACAATTCAAGGGCATATTTGGAGTGACTCAAGAAAATACCACGGGGTGATTGATGAACTTGTAGTCCTAGAAAGAACGTAAGTTCACCCATCATGGACATTTCAAAATTTTTCTTCATTAGTTTTGCAAAAGCGATTGAAAACTTTTTATGTGTAGACCTAAAAATGATGTCATCCACGTAAATTTGAACAATTAAGATGTGTGCCCCGTGATATTGTATAAAAAGAGTTGGGTCAACCGAGCCTTTGGTGAAATTATTGGCAATGAGGAAAGATGATAGCTTATCGTACCATGCCCCAGGGGCTTGTTTGAGACCATAAAGAGCTTTGTTCAGTTTGTAAACATGGTTCGGGAACTCGGGATCAACGAATCCATCTGGTTGGCTGACATAGACCGTTTCTTTAAGTTGTCCATTGAGAAGCGCCGTTTTGACATCCATCTGATAGACCGTCATATTCATATGAGCTGCGAACGCTAGAAATATCCGAACAGCCTCAAGACGAGCAACCGAGCAAAAGATTCTTCAAAGTCTATTCCCTCTTCCTGACGATAACCCTTAGCAACTAGACGTGACTTGATTCGGATGACGTTCCTTCAGACATCCAATTTGTTTTTCCAAATCCATTTTAAACCAATGACGTAGACCCCTGTTGGTCTTTCAACCAGTTCCCATACTTCAAGACGTTTGAATTGGTTGAGTTCTTCCTGCATGGATTCAATCCAGTTGTCTTTTGTCATTGCGTCTTTAATGTTTTTAGGTTCGGATTGGCAGACAGTGAGTGCATAAATGCAATGTTCACCGTCTGTGTGAAGACGTTGTCTGCGTAACGACGGTTGATTTGGGTTGCCAATAATGTTAGCCCGAGGATGGTCTTTTGTCCATCTATGTGTAGAGGGTTGATGTTGGTATACATTGTGCGGATTCTGAGGGTTCAAATGGTTTGTTGAAGATTCCGCGACATCTGGTGCAGCGGTCTCATTAGCAAACGGATTGAAGAACGCATTTGGATCAAAATCTGCAGGTGGGGGTATTTCATTCAAATATCATCATTTGGTTCATCATTGTTGGAAGCGGTGTGTTCAACTGTTGTGTTGGAGTCAACTGGTGTAGGTGCATCTTCAACAGTAGTTGTTGTAGCAGGTGTATCAGGTATAGGAATATTATCGGGTTGTGCAGCGGAAACAGCGGATACACCTGGAGCACGTTCATCAATATCGTCACAGAACAGAGGAGCAAATAACCTTTCCATTTGTTGACGAGTTAGTTGAGGGCTTTCTTCAGCTGATGATGTGGGTTGAGGGAAGTTTAAACGGTTGTGACCGGGTTCTAAGCTATTATACTCAGAAGCCATATCCGTGAGTTCATCGAAATGAGCATGAATCGTTTCCATTACCTCCTTAGTTCGACGATTCCAGATTCGGAAACCTTTAGAATTATCACAGTATCCAATAAAGACTCCAATATCAGCTTTGGCTTTGAGCTTTCCAAAATCATCACGATCATTATTCGGATAGCAAAGGGATCCAAATACATGAAAGTGTTTGAGGTTCGGTTTATAGTTGTGGACAAGCTCAAAAGGTGTTTTGTTGTTTGTGATCATAGAACGGTTTTGAGTATAGCATGCAGTAGATACAGCTTCTGCCCATAAGTAATCTGGAAGTTTAGCATTGATTAACATTGTTCTTGCAGCTTCCACTAACGTTCGGTTTAGTCTTTCAACAACTCCGTTTTGTTCAGGTGTACGTGCAATAGATGTTTGATGCTGAATTCCCACTTTCTCATAGAATTCACGAAGGGTTTTGTTAACAAATTCAATTCCTTTGTCTGTTCGATGATTCGACGGTGTTGCGGAGTTGAACCGTATTTTTGTGAGAAAGGTGATGATCATTTGTGGAGCTTGGTCTTTGCTACGAAGAAAGTAGACCCAAGTCCATCGTGAATAGTCATCAACAATTACTAAGATGTAGCGTTTGCCATTGATCGTTTGCACACGCATCGGGCCACACAAATCCATGTGAAGAAGATGAAGCACATGCTGAGAGCTGTGTTCCACCTTAGAAGGAAAATGAGCACGAGTGCTTTTCCCTTGTTCACAAGCTGAGCAAAGGTGATCTTTTGAATACCTGAATCGTGGGAGTCCTTCAACTAGTTTGTGTCGAGCAAGGTTGGTGATGGTTTGAAAGTTTAGATGTGAGAGACGACGATGCCATAGCCAGGATTTTGTTGATGTTGCCTTAGAAAGTAAGCAAATGGGAGAGGAAGCAACCATGTCTTGCATAGAGATAGTGTAGAGACTAGAATTACGCGAGCCGGACATAAGGTCATTTCCTTGTAGATCACGAATGAAACAAGTTTTCTCCCTGAAAGCAACCTCCAAATCTCCATCACAAAATTGACCTACTGAAAACAGATTGTGACCGAGGCCTTCCACATAGTAACCCCTGCTGATTTCGATGTTCCCATTGACATAATCTCCGTAGCCCATGATAGCTGCGAAGTGATCATTCCCGAACCTGACAGTGCCAATGAACTTTGCAATAAAGTTTGATAACAGTTTAAGATTGCCTGTCATGTGTCAGGAACATCCGCTATCAACAATCCAAATGATGATCTGTATCACCGCATTACACACGACGACACAGATGGAATAGAAGTAGATTTGGAACCCGAAATGTTAGAGGGTTCCATAGCAGTTATAGTGGATATGCACACATCAATAGCTTTAGGTATCCGCTTAAATCCTAGTGTGTTATATAACCATTTCTGCCATCTATAACTACTCTTTGCTTTAGTCTTAGTGAATTCACTAGGTGGTACTACATTCCTAGGAGGTGAACCTGGAGCTACAGGGACAGCAATGCGTTTCTTAGAATCTAAAGATGGCGGTCTACCAAGCACAGACTTAGAAAGATTAGTGGGCCTAGAGGTATTCCGGTTCTTAAGATTCCTTAAACGAGAGATGATAGCTTTAGCAACACATTTATCATGACAATCAGAATTCATACTTTTACGACAAATATCACAAGATGCATTAGACTGAATATCAAAAGTACTTAACGGTTTAGCATTCGTTACATCACTATTTCTATTACATTTGCTAGACGCAATATCTATAGTGGAGGCAACGTGTGTCTTATTCAGAGTCCTAGGGTGTTCTTCTACTTTAGCATTCTTGATTGATCTTTTCTTAGGTCGCAACTTCCTATTCTTCGATTGAGTGCTCCTAGGCTGTGAAGTGCGGACGTTTGGAAAAGGCTCAACTATTCTGTTTCAGTAGAAGGAAGCACGTTAGCTACTTGTGATTTGGCAGTAGAGATTCTAGGTGCATGAGTACTAAGTGTTACGGGGGCTAATCTCTTAATGATTGTTGGCGGAAGTTGTTCATACTTTCCTAACATTCCTCTTAACTTGATGATAGTGTGAATCAGATCTTGATTTTCAGACCGAACATTTCCAACAAAATGCATAACTTCTTTGGTGTGTGCAAGATAATGATCAAGTTCATTTGATGCTTCATCACGAGTCTTTTTGAGTAAATCAAATATGACACCATATTCCTTTTTAACTTTTACAAGTTCTTGTTCATATTTTGAGATTTGACACTTGAAAGACACGTTTTGATCATCCAGTTGCTCAATTTTAGAATCAGAAGGTTTTGCACGCAGCTGGTTGATTTTGTGTTGAAAAGCAAGTTGTTGATCGTGAATATCTTTTTGACACCAATTAAGACGACGTATTGCATTTGAAAGTTCGTTTGACAATCGTTTGTTTTCAACTGTTAAGGACTCGATCTGAAGCACATTATCAGTGTACTCAACATTTACCACGAAACAGTAAGCAGAGATATTATCAAATGCATATGACAACGAATTCAATAACACAGCATTTTGAACATCAGCACCGATAACATCTTCCAAGAGTCGATCAACATCTTTTCTCAAGAGTTTCTTTTTACGTTTAGTATTAGAAATAGATGTTTCTGTTTTCTCGAAAACGTTTTTCATGACCCCAAGTTCCTTATGAAAATCCTTTTCCCAGGCAATTGCACAACTTTTCAAGTTTTTAACATTAGGTAAAAGATTTTTCTGAAAAATGTCTCTTTGTTCTCGCGCCACAGGCGATTGAAAATGTTCAACTTTGATTTCAGATCGATATTCTATCTCATGTTGTAAAATTTTGAGGTCAACCATGAAAATGTCAAAATATCGAAGAATTTTTCGATTTTCAGGTTGTGAGTTTACTTCACTAATGGAAGGTAAAGGACCATAAGTTTGTGCAAAGTCTGTTTTGGGATTAACATTAGAAGACTCAGGTGTTTTGATGATAACCCTTGGTGTGTTTGAAGAATCCGTTGGTGTGACGAAAGTGACCGGTTTTGAATAATTAAAAGGTTTGTTGTAAACAACAGTTTTAATTTTGATCGACTCTCGTCTTCCGCATCTAATTCCTCTTGACGATGATATTCAACAACATTCATAACAGAATTATCATTTTTATATTGTGCACTTTGGAAACTTCAGATTTGGTTTGAATGCTTTGGTTGAAAGCTTAGGTTTGTAATCAGCAAGATTCGGTCCATATCCATTTGGATTTGGTTTTAAAGTAAACTTTTCAATGGCTGTGACCGACTCGCCATGTTTGTAAACAACAGTTTTAAACTCTTTAAGTTTGTTTTGCAAGCCGATGATTTCTTCAAGATGATCATCTATTCGTTTCGTTGAATGCTTTTTGTATGCCGAGAACTGTTTTTGACAATTTAACAACTCAGCCTTAGCTTTTTGATTTTCCAAGGTGAGAGCGTTAATTTGCTTTTTATGTTCATGTTTCAGTTGTTCTATTTCAGACAACAAAGCATTCTTTAAAGCGGCTAGATCACATGAATGTCGTTCTAAATATTTTTCCGTTTTGATAAGATTTGGCAAAGGCTGCTTCAAAACCGTTTTCACGTTTTCTTGAGTTTTGAAAAAGTTGAGTTGCTTTTGTAAACATTCAAAATCCTTTGTTAACAGTGCATTTTTACTTTTCAAGTCCCGATTAATTGCACGACATTCTTCCACTATGGTTTGTTGGTCTTGTATTAAACGAGCAAAATCCGGATGAGGCAAAAGTTCGGTGTGTTCAATGTGAGTCAAACATGATCATTACTTGAGATCCTCAAGTATAACCACGGAGTCAATTTGATTATCAAGGGAAACCGTTTGGTCATCTTGATCGTCAAATATAACTACGGGGTCTAGTTGAAAATCGTCGGAATGAGATGTGGACGACTCATTTTGAACATTCTGAGCCTTGCCGGATTCAGATGTTGGCGGAGATATGAGATTCGAGATAAATATGGTTTGTTCGGGTACCTGAGACAAGCCATCAGTGTCATACACTGGGCCTGTGTCACTCATGTGTAACTCCTGCATATTCGCCATCAACATAACAGTTTGCATTGGCCAGCAAGTCCTCCATATCATCATCTGAGTCAGCATTTGCCATAAAGCTCTGTTCTTTATCTGTGAGAGTTCCACCACTTCATCCTTAAGGCCAAAAGAAGAGCCTCTTTGAAATAAGCACTGCCCCTAGTCCTTGGCTTTGGGCATGCATTAGCCAGTGTCCCTTCTCATTGCAGTTGTAGCATCGAAGACCATTCAACCGATTTTGAGCATTTACCTGTTCCACCACTTGAGCTCTGTTGTTATTCCTACCCACAGCATTAAACCCTTGACCACCGCCCATCCGACGACCATAATCACGATTCTGAACTTCAACACGTCCATTGTTCACAACAGCTTGAGTCCGTGTGTTAGATGAGGAACGAATACGATTGTTGGATTTGTTGGTGTAACGGCCAAAAGCATTAGCAATCATCACAAATCCTTGTTGCAATGCTTCGAACGGATCAGTTTCTCAATCGCTTCACGACATATGCTTGAGCATTGTTGTTGTATGGAACCAATTGATTTTGTTGAGGTTGTTGTTGTGAAGGTGTGTTTGAAGCATTTGGTTGAGTTGCTGGTTGAGGAGAATAGCTGTTTTGAGCATATAAGGCAAGTTGTTGTTGATTTTCCGGATGTGTTGGTGGAGCAATTTGAGCACGGAGAATCCTTTCCCGATCAACTTCCTTTTCATGAGGTTTCAAGTAATCGTACAACAATCCGTAGGTAGAATGATGCATGTTCTTCGCTTGACGGAGAAAAATGACATACTTCTCCCATTCTAGACCAAGACTACTTAGGAACTTAGTATTCACTGCAATTCTTGGCATGATGATGTTGTGTTTATCCAAATCATTGATGATGTTTGAAAATCGGTGATGATAAGACTCTAGTGTCTCTCCAGGTTCAATCATGAAGTATTCATAAGCCAAGTAAATTTTGGATTCCAAATCTTCTTGATTGAGTACAGATCCTTCCATAAGAAGACGAATGTGATCCCACATTTTCTGTGCAGTTTTTTGAGCATCAACACTACGAAGAATTGGGTTTGGTAATCCTAAAAGGATGTATTCCATGGCAAGCTCATCAGCTTCATAGTGTAGAAGTTCTTGAGGATTCAAGTCTGCAACAGTAGCAATGTTTGTTTGTTCATCTCTTGGTGGAATGGCATTTGGATCTCCGGGTACAATGATAGTAGGCATCTCAAATGGACCTTCCAAGATAACCTTCTTTAAGAACTTTCCATGTGGCTTCTTTAGATCACAAAACCTAAAGAACCTTATCACCCATTGATCGTAGTTTCCTGGAGTGAGCATTGGAGGTCTATCAAGTGATCCAGCCTCATGAATTGATTGTTGGCTGCTTAAAGCTTCACACATCTTTGCAAACCAAGTGGGTTCCTTCATAGTGTTCCTTGATGGATGTTGATTGAATTCATTTGTGTACGGTTGAACTTGAAGACTTGGTGGTGGTTGAACCATTTGAGGTGGTGGATTTGCAGCAAGTTGTGGAGTATGTTGTTGATTAAATTGTTGTTGATAAATTGCTTGTTGTTGATTCCATTGTTGATGTTGTGGACTTAGTTGTTGTTGTCGTTGAGGATAAGTGTAAGGGAAATAGTTAGAGTATGGTGGTTGTGACATGTTGATAAACTTGTGTTGGTAAAATGGATCTTTGTAGTCGAATGAACCTTTGTTGATGAAGTGTCCTTATGCGTAGAAATCACAATAACCAAGTAGCACTTAAGCGTAAAAACACCAAAGTTACGCGTAACAATTAGGAGTTACGCGTAGATTTAGCTTACGCGTAAGCGAGGAAAAATCTAAAGTTATGCTTAGACAACAAAGTTAGCGTAGAAACTTAGGCGTAGGATTTAGCTTATGCGTAAGACAAGGCTTAGGCGTAAGAAAATCTTAGGCGTAGGATTTCTACGCGTAAAGTTGAACTTACGCGTAATTTTAGGGTTCTATCCCAAATGATCTTTTACACTATCACGCGGTGCAAAAGATATCCAAAGTCGACGTATTTTCGGACTTATCCAAGTAAGAAAACACGGAATAAACCACGAAAATGAAGATCAAACCAAGGAAACACTTACGCGTAGAAATAGGGTTTTCATACGCGTAGGTTTACTCATAAAAGTGATTTTGCCCAAATATGTTTCTAAACCAGTTTTGTGTGATGAAATAGCTTCAATAACACCAAAAGACACAAAAGTGTGGAACTTGATGAACCAAAGCCTCTAAAAGCAGGTTATGCGTAGGATGATACACACGTTCAAAAACAAGCTTAAAAACTGATATTCACGCATAAAGTTTCAAACTTTTTTGCCAAAAACTTAAACTTTAACACTTAATAACCTTGAAAGTACAAGAATCTTGGATTGTGACATGTAAAAATGAAAGCTTTAAGCGTATGAAAGATTGAGTACCGAAACCTTGGCGTATACCATAAAACTTCAAAAACAAAACGAGTTCACCCAACTATTTGGCGATTGATACCACTGTTAGGTCACCAGTTTTACAACACAAGCTTACTAGAAAGAGACAAAGAGAAGAGGCGGATGAACAAGACACAAACCAAACACTATGCGTAGATATATTAGACCGATTATGAATATGCAAGTGAAAGAGAGAATGAATTGAACAACCAACCTTCAAATGAAGGTTTACAAGGGGTATTTATAGGAGGGAAGCTAGGGCAACACTCCTAGTTCCCATCCTTTCTTATGTGGGCTTGGGCCTAAGCTTATGGGCCTTCTACATAAGCTTGACCTTAAACAAACATAAAGGCCATAATAAAGCTACCTATTACATATGAAATATAAATACTTGAAATACTGTTTAGGAGTGATTCCAACATGAACAATGTCGGATCAACTGCTCCTTTGCTGAATCCATTAGATAGAAGAAACCTTGATAGCGTATCGTACCATTCCCTTGGAGCTTGCTTCAAGTGGGCCTTAACAAGCGATAGACATGATTAGGATGCTCTGGATTCATAAAACCTTCAGGTTGCTTAGTATCGACTTCTTTGAATCTCCGTTAAGAAAGTAGTCTTTACATCCATCGATAGACTACCATGTTCTTACGCAAGCGTTAGCCGAGGAAGATTGATTGCCTCATACGTCATTTGCAAGCCCCTAGAGCAAATGATTCTTCAAAGTCAATGCCCTCCTCTTGACGGTATCCTTTTGCAACCAATCGAGCCTTGTTCTTTAGCACATCACCATGCTCATCAAGTTTAACTTTGAAGATCCACTTTAGAGCAATGATCATACCGCATCATGGGCGGTACTAATTCCCATACGTCAGTCAATGAAATCATGAATTTCTTCTTGCATGGCATTGAACCAGTTGTCTTCATTCATGGCTGTTTTAACGTCTTTTGGTTGCGACCTTGGATAGTCACGGAGTTAAAGAAGCACCATAAGGCATCGATTGCAAGTTGTTTACAGTGGATATTGGATGAGAAGGGTTTCCAATGATGTTGTCCAATGGATGGTCATGTGTCCATTTTCTAAGGTGCTTATGTGGTTGTTGTTGAGGCGATACTTAGCAGTTTGGATCTCCGATGAAGATGGTTCTGAAGTTGGTTGGGGAGCAAATATGTTCTCAAATGGAGCATCTTGAGTAGCAAAGGGTTATCTCCATCATAGGTATTGCAACACATTTCCATGATGTACACTCGATGATTGAGGATTTGATGATGAGGATGAGTGATTACGGTAAACTTCTTGACTCAATGACATAGCTGATGGGTCATCTACGTTAAGCTGGGTTAGGGATAGCCTCTGTTGATGGATTTGATGATCATTAGCGAGTAGGCTCATAGAGTTCATCAAACATTGGATCAAATAATTTCTTCAAATCATCTTAGAAGGGGGCTCTGAGTTCTTTGGTGAGGATTTTGTACAAGAGAATAACTAATGAGACTACTTGATGAAGGTTGTGATGCGGGTCCAGAACTTGATTGTCCTTGAGCCATTTACTGAACCCATTTCATCGAGCGTGCGTGAATAGTTTCCATGATATCTCGAGTTCTTTTGTTGTAGATTCGGTAACCTTTCTTGTTTGGTGCATAACCCACAAAAACTACAATGTCCGCCTTAGCTCTCAATTTACCTAAATCTTGACCGTCATTCGTTGGATAGCACAGAGCACCAAATCACGAAGGTAGGAGAGATCGAGTTTTTAGTTTATGAACAAGTTCGTATGGAGTTTTTCCATGAGTGGTGTGTATGAGGGAACGATTTTGGGTGTAGCAAACAATGGCAGTGGCAATGGCTTCAGCCCAAAGAAACATTGGAACCTTTGAGTAAATAAGCATTGTTCTAGCAGCTTCAACAAGGGTCCGATTTCGTCTTTCAACTACACCGTGGATCTGTTGAGCGTGCATGGAACACTTCTTTGATGAAATGATTCCAATGCTTTTCATAAAATTGACTTAGGTCTTTGTTAACAAACTCGAGTGCCATTGTATGTTGAATAATTCTACTTACAGTCTTGTTAAGTCGAACCTGCGGTAATGTTTGATAAGTTTGATGATAACATCACAGGAGTTTCATCCTTTGTCCTCAAAAAAGTAACCCAAGTAAATCGAGAGTAGTCATCAACAACGACTAATACATATTTCTTCCCATTTTTCGTTTGCACTCTCATAGGTCCGCACAAATCCATATGAAGAGTATGAAGAACTTCCATAGCTGAGTTTGCGGGTTTGGGTTTGTGGAATATTTCCTTCTTTTACCCAATTGGCATCTTTGAACAAAGATGATCTTTTTCATACTTTAATCTGGGTAAGCCTCTTACAAGGTCCTTTCTGGAAAGATCATTAATGGTGCCAAAGTTCAAGTGATTGAGACAACGATGCCATAACCATGACTTTGTTTTCGAAGCCTTTGACAACAAGCAGATTGGAGAAGACTTCATCATGTCTTTGATAGAGATGGTGTATAGGTTTGAACCACGTGCTCCTC
>OU343221.1:144534732-144650745 GCA_910596185.1 Chrysanthemum makinoi | reverse complement strand
TGTTTGAAAAATAACCTTTGGATTTGATAGAAATCATTCTCCCCCTCAATCAATGACATATGTTGTTGATTGAGAGATAGAGATTTTTACAAATGACAAGTCTAGATGATTTTCAAAAATTGAGACCGAGTTAGTTTTCATTAGATGGCAAATATTTTTCAGAAGAATTTATAGAAGGAAAAATATTTTTGAAGGAAACATTTGTCTTTTTGGTGACAAATATTTGTTTTTAGAATCAGAGCATCAGATTTGAAAAATAAGATTAAGCATGGCTCTGCTCTTTCTTTTAAAACGGGTTACTGCCAGAAATGACAATAAACCATCATTTTTATCCATCCCATTTTTTTTTTATTTTTTTTAAAGATTATGTACAATCGAACTTCATCTAAAGACCCGTGTCATTCTTAGAGTGACAAATCAAAGACCGTAGATGTTATCGAAGAATAGAAAAATATGGGAAAAATAATATTTTTGAGTTTTTTCAAAGATTTTCTGATTTTTTTTTTGGATTTTTGAAATTTTATATTTTTCTATTTTCTTTTTGTGGGTTTTATAATTTTGTATTTTGCTTTTTTGAATAAATATTTACAAGAGATGTATGAAGAAAAGTTTTTACTCCTCGTCTTCCTCTTGAAGACGTTTTAGTGTTTCCGGTTGTAGACTCTTTAGACCAAGTCGTGGAAGGATAAACTCAAAACGTTCTCTAGGAAGAGCTTTGGTGAAGATGTACGCTAAGCGATATTCAGGTCTTTACAAAATATAGTTCCACCACACCGTTCTCCACTTGCTCCCTGATTAAATGATGTCGAATTTCGATATGCTTTGCTCTTGAATGTTGAACGTTGTTGCATGAGAGAGCAATGGCACTCTTGCTATCATAGTACAAAGGGATTTTGTTGAATTCAAAGCCATAGTCAGATAATTGGGATCTCATCCATAGGATTTGAGCAGAACAAGATGACATGGCTATGTATTCTGCCTCTATAGAGGATATAGAGGTACTCATTTGTTTCTTTAAAGACCAGCTCTCGAGCTTATCACCCAGCGAGCACCTCTGGCGTGCTTCGACGTGTATCTTGACACCTGCACGTATGAGTCGCATCTTGCATAGGATTTTAGTGACATACGGTGTCCTTGAGTACCAAAGTCCCATGTTAATGGTTCCTTGGAGATACCGAAAGACCGTTTAACCGCTTCAAGGTGCTTTTTGGTAGGCTTAGCATGGTATCTAGCACACATGCATTGTGACAACAGTATGCGGTTCTCTTGGCGGTCGGTACATCGAGGGACCCAATCATACTACTATATTTAGTTTGTTCAACCATGATCCACTGAGTGGTCCTCACCGTCGGTTGTAAATGCGCTCCATGGGAGTGTCAACGGTCACTGAAGTCAAATCCAAATTTCTTTAAAATCTCATTTGCATATTTAGATTGATTTATAAAATGCCTCCGGGACTTTGTGAAATTTGTAATCCCAAGAAAAATGACGTTTGTCCCATCATTGACATTTGAAATTTGGAGCCCATCTCCTTAGAAAAATGGTCACATTCATTGGGGTCAGTCGAGGCAAAAATAATATCATCAACATAGATCTCCGTTAAGAAAAGCCGTCTTTACATCCATCTGATAGACTACCATGTTCTTACTAGCAGCGTTAGCGATGTTAGCCGAGGAAGATTACGATTGCCTCGTCGTGCACCAAGCTGGTGCAAATGATTCTTCAAAGTCAATACCCTCCTCTTGGCGGTATCCTTTTGCAACCAATCGAGCCTTGTTCTTTAGTACATCACCATGCTCATCAAGTTTTACTTTGAAGATCCATTTTAGAGCAATGATCATATACAAATGGGAGCAGGTAATAATTCCCATACATCTAGTTAATCGAACTCATGAATTTCATATTGCATGGCATTAAACCAGCTGTCTTCAATCATGGTTGTTTTAACGTCTTTTGGTTCGACCTTAGATAGTACGGAGTTGAAGAAGCACCAAAAGGCATTAGTTGCAAGTTGTTTACGAGTGGATCTTTGGGCGAAGGGTTTCCAATGATGTTGTCCAATGGGTGGTCATGTGTCCATTTTCTAAGGTGTTCGTGTGGTTGTTGTTGAGGAACTGAAGTAGCAGAGTTTGGATCTCCTGATGAAGATGGTTCCTGATGAGTGTGTAAATACTCATCATTTTTAGTCAAATCTGAGCGCCAAAACGCTTAAAAAAGGCTCACAAATGCATCAAAATCTGAAAATATTCCAAAATTGCATTTTATATGTTTCAGATGCAAAATGTTTAAAATCGGATGAAAAATGAGCAAAGTTTGCATAATTGGCGTTTGATCCCCAAAGTTTCTTAAATTGTCAAAAATAGTCCCTGAGCCTTAATTTCAATAGTAAAATCACCAAAGGTCCTTTTAATATCATAACTTGTCAAAATTAGTCCTTTGGTGAAAAATATAAAAGTTTGAGAAAATTACAAGTTTGGTCCTCCAACTTTGAAAATTGGCAAAAATGGTCCCTGGAAAATGTGAAAATGTAAACTGACTTTGGTCCTTGAACTATTGATACTTGTCAATTTCAGCCCTTGGATCAACTTTGCAATTTGGCAGATTGGGTCCCTAAATTTTCGGAATGTGACACATTGGTCCTTATGATTATTAACCTTTAAATACCACTTGGACTTGTCACTTAACCCATTTGACCTGCCAATGCTTTTGGACCACGCCATTTGGACCCTGTTATTTAATAATCCCAAGTCAAATGCATTTGGTTGCTTTTCCCTCTTCCTCCACGGGTTACCCATTACCCATCATCACCATTGCACTGCCTTCACCACCTGCTAACACTCCATCTCCCCATCATATCCCTCTCACCCCCTCCAAACACAACAAGCCAAGGAAGCATTTAATGCCTTCTCCAATATCTCCTCAAGCACAAAGCGTTAAACACGGTTTGGCTAAAACCAAATAAATGGCCAAGATCACTTCTACCAATCCAATGGTCAAAATGAGTGCTGGGATTTGAAGAGAGAGGTGAGAGAAGGAGTTTGAGTCTATAAAAGAGCAAGGGGAAGCAACAAGACGAGTTAGTTAGTTTTTATTTTTATAAAATGTATGTCGTTTTTCTTATGATCATGTCCTAAATAGTTTATAGTTGTAATTTCCATTTCAATTGTCTCAAACAAAAGTATTTAAGTACTTTGCAATTCTGTTTAAGTGATAATTTCAGTTAATGTTCAAGTTTCATATTTTCAGTTCCTTTGTTGAGATTTCCAGTTTCAAAGTCTTATGCAAAAGCCTTTATTAGCTTGTTTTTAAGCTCACACAAGCTCATTTAAGCTCCTCATAGCTTTTTGTGGGCCTATATTTAAGTTTCAGCAGTTTTAGAGATTTGGTCAACAAAAGTCAAATTAAGCTCATGTGGCCTTGGAAATGGAAAAAGGTTTGATCAGGGCATGGATTTGGGTTGAATAATAGCTAGTTGGATTGGTTTATATAGGTTAGCGGTTCTGGTTTTAAGCTGTTGGCAAGCCATAGTGGCTAGGGATCTTTGTAAGTTATTTTTACAAGTCTTAGCATAATCAATATTTGTAGTTTTAATCTGTTAAATTCTGTTCTAATAGATGCATTTAGGTTTGGATAAGTGAGTTTGATCATAATATAAGTTGGTTGGAGTTTGGATTTGTTTCAGGTTGGCAAATCCAGTGTAACAAGGGTGTTTGGTTTCTTGATCTATCTGTATTTTTTGGCTTATGCAGTGATAGCTTTGTATTAGTTCATGTTTGTTAAGTAAATTTGAACTCATTTGGGTCTTAGTTTGAATCTGCAACACCACCAAAAGTCAAACTTGTATCAAATCACTCAAAAGCACTGCTCCCTTGTTGTGATTTTTAGATTAGCAAACTCTTGATTTGTGCTTAGATTTGTTAAATATTGCTTGCAACAAGTTCATTACAACACATAACATCAACATCCGTCTTAAAATTGGATCCAAAATCCATTTTGGTCAAAGTTCTTAAATATCTTCAAAAGTCAAAAGTTGCTAAAATCTGTTTTTGAGCCAACTACAAGGAATTTTCTTGAGCTCATTTTTTGGACTTATCAAGTGAAATTTGGCATTTTAGAAAGTTCAACTGGTCTTGTTACTTATTAGCATTTTTGTGAAATTTTACAATTTTTGCATAAGCTCCAAACAAGCTTCTCTTTTGGGTGTAAAATGCCGCTCACTTTGATCTCGATCATAATCATTTGAGTTTTCTCGGTTCTTGCAGCTTGTGCACAAGGCTCATAAGAGCTTCCCAAGGTCTGAGTTTTGGTACATTTGGTCTCACCCAGGTCTAGTCTAGGTTCCAAGTTGTAGTTTTCAGTTTGAGCTTATTTTTAAGCTTGTGCTTGTGCTTAAAGTTGGTACCTAAAATCTGTTTAACTTATTAGTTCTAGACATCAAATCTGGTCAATCTTGCTCATCAGAGGTTGTAGCTTGTTGTTACTTGTTCCATTCTAGTTCTTTTAGCATATTATAGTTCCTGTTAACATT
Organism: Chrysanthemum makinoi; assembly: GCA_910596185.1. Taxonomy (NCBI): domain Eukaryota; kingdom Viridiplantae; phylum Streptophyta; class Magnoliopsida; order Asterales; family Asteraceae; genus Chrysanthemum; species Chrysanthemum makinoi. The sequence goes on along the minus strand of OU343221.1, from coordinate 144,646,217 downwards.
TGGTGCCTTTTGGTGAGCTTTTAGCTTATCAAAGTGCTTATTCATAAGCACTTTCCATATCGATTTCAAAATTTCTCCACATAAGTGCCTATTTTTCCATTTTTCTCAGATTCCTAATATAATTTTAGAGTTTTCCTGAAATTTTCAGATTTTTCTAAGTTGATTTGCTATTTTTCTTAATTTAAATTAGTTTTAAAGCCTTTTTTTAAATAGCATTTAATACAAAAATTAAGAAAAAGGTTCAAAAATAATTTTCATTTTCTTAAGTTTAGATAAATATAAAAAAGCAAAAAAGTATTTTTCCATATTTTTCTTAGTTAAAATTGTATTTTTAAATAATTTAATTAGTTTTAAATAGTTTTTAATTCCTAGAAAATAGAAAAATTATCAGAAAAATACAAAAATAGTTTTGAAAATTCTATTTTGATATTTTAGACTTTTCCAATTCATAATTTTATTTTTCTAGCTTTGATTCCTATTTTCTTGTATTTTAGGTAATTATTAAATAGTTAAAAATAGTTTTTAATTAATAATAATTAGATAATTAGTTATAAAAATAATTTTCTTTTTATAAAACTTTTCTTTTATCATTAGGATTGTAAAAATATCATTTTCATATTTTTAGGATTTATATTGTGTAAGTTTCACGTTTTTATTTGTACGTCACGTAGATTTTAATTCAGTTTTTATAAAAACATAAAAACAAAAACATCATTTTAAATATAGTGATAGCGTTTATTTAATGTTTTTATCTTTTTAATCTCCTTTAATTTGCATTTTAGCCCTTGTAATTTGTTGGCTTTTTCTGTAGTTATAATTATAATCAAATCCCTTTTTTAGTTCAAATTTCGATCACTTTACGTTTGATAATCCATTGCATAGCTCATTTGGGACATAACGACGGAAACACTATACTCCTCGGATCTTCATTGCATTCGTGCTTGGCTGAGCGTTTAAAAGGATTAAGGTCGCCCATTCACAAGTGGCGGCTTGAGTGATTTAAGCTGTTTGGCGCGCTGCTCGGTTCAGTTGGTTCGGAGCAAATATGTTTTATCAAATGGAGCATCTTCGGGAGTAGCAAAGGGGTTATCTCCATCATAGGTGCTAGAAACATTTCCATGATGTACACTCGATGATTGAGGATTTGATGATGATGATGAGTGTAGGATCAATATATTATTGTGTTTGATGATTCGGGTGGTCTTGGATGATCAAAATACATGTTAGACATTTTAGAGAGAGAAAGTAGAGAGAGGGTGTTCTTGGTAGAGAGTTGTTTCTATAAAAAATGAAAGGTTAGATTGCCAAGCCACACCCCTTCCATGGATGGAAGGGGTATTTATAGTTTATAACCTACACGACCTCCTATCGGCCTGTGGATCAGGCATACAGTGGGTAAAGACCCGTTCTTCCTCCACGGTGTTACACTAAACTATTCTACGCTACAAATTAACTAATTGACTACAAAACAATGTAAATAACTACAAGTCTACGAGCTAAAATATGCTAGATCATAATTGGGTTGTGACCACTTTAACATGGAATATCCGATTCCTAACAATCTCCCCCTAAGGGAGGTCACCCCATGAAATACATTTTGCTTCCTAGCATTCTATCTTTGACTTCAGTTCCAAGCTCGTAGACTTCAATTCTTCAAATTCCGCATTCTTTGTGCTTGTGTAGCGATTCTTCATAGTCCGATTATTTTGTACTTTCAGTGGAGGCCTTTGAACTGATCCACATCTTTGATGATCTTCGAGCTTTCTTTGAGATCATCGACCCACAGATAAATCTCTGGATCAACCTTTGTTGTGTTGCCTTCATGTGATGTTGTGACTTTTGGACCGACATGCTCACACTTTTGAATCATGACATCTTTCCATCAGAGTAGCGGAAGCCTTATGCGGTTCATGATATTTGCGGCGGCGAAGCGAAGCATAGTATGAAATATCGAGCCGGGTTATGTAGATATGCACCGGTCATGATTTCTTCAAATTAAGTGTGGATCTTTGTGAGCATCGCCTTTGGATTGACTCCTTAATTACGATCGCTACGCAACGTCAAATGTACGCAAACAACAGATTAGCAATAAAACACACGAAAGTTTCTTTGATCACTTTCGTTGAATTGAGTACTACGGCCCACGGTTCCCCGTTGATCGATACAAAATCTTTACTGTGATCGGGTAGGATTCGAGGAATCTCCTTGGCAGGTTTGCAGCGGTATTTCTAGCGTTCTCAAACCGGAATGTCTCAAAGAAGACAACATGGAGTGAGTGAACCAGCGAATTGAGATTCACTGATTGATGAAAAATGATTTGAAAAACAATCGCGTATTGCTTGAAGAAAGAGTTTTGCAATACGATGAAGGTTTTATGAGAAAGATCAATTTTCAATCATAAATACCTTTTGTATCTAAAAGAGTACACATTCGATGTGCAAGAGAAAAGAAGATTCGCACATCGAACGGTTTTTCCAAAAGTACTTTTTCAATCAGAGATACATTTTGTGTTTGAAAATGTAAGTACACATTCGACGTGCTAGAGAAAAGAAGATTTGCACATCAAACGGTTTTTCCAAAAGTATTCGTCAATTCCATTCCTGGACCAAGGTTGATTCAAGATTGAATCTCCCCATTGTTTCTATCCAGTTGTCACAAGCTTGATCTTTTGTAAGATCTCACATGTCACCTACCAAGAGCTTGTTTGATGTTGGCTCTAGAAGGCTTTCCATCTTCATATTGAATATTTTTCATATCACTTTCGGATGTTACGGCAATACCACAAGGATAATGCGTAGGACTCTTAATATATACTTACTTTTCACATGTGTGTGAAACCAAGTCTTCATGAATTTTATTTCCTAATGAGATATTGTGGATGATCTCTTGGCTCTAGACTCAATAGTGCACATTTGGTTTCCTATATCGGAGACTAGGGAGAGGGTCTCCTTCTTCAATATCAACAATCTCTAAGAAAGAGTCGATAGATAATGTCGGTTCCCGTGAGAATGAAACAAGCCCTTTTAAGAGGAACTTGAGTAGCTTGGGAAGTTTAGTTAGTGCGTCGCCTTTGGGTCCATGGCGTCTTGTCTTCAATACCAGTGTTACCTTAGTAACCACCCGGTAGCATATGTATTGAACCCGTTTTGCGCCTAAGGTTGAATTATTAGAGGGCTATTTCTTTTCACCCTTTTATCATTTCATTTCTTTTTCATTCTTCAACCCCTTCAGTGCTTACCGAGACTTCATAACTAGAACCTTGTTGGGTTTATTCCAGTTCTAGCTCTATCTCAGTCGGCACTCTTCCCATATTTTCATTTTTCTCCTTTTTTCAATATACCTAAGGACTCTACATTATCTAGTGGATTTTCCCTGGGTAGATCCCTCCGGTTCTGGCAGGATCATGGGAACGAATACCTAACCTAACCATCCTTATATCACCATGCATAAAGTAAATTGGTCGGTCTTTTGGTATTGTTCTTTTCCTTCTTGAAACCAATTGAAAAATCATTTGGAAAAACAATCAAGGTACTTGTGATACGAGATCAAAGCATTTTGTACCTTAATAGTTTTGATCATTTAGAAAACCTCCCCTTCAACATGTGCATATGATTTAGAAATTGTTTAGCACAAGGAGGCAAGAGGACTTTGAAATATTTTCTTTGATCACAATTTTCATTGAAAAAGCCATTTGATTTTTTTGGTAAATTTTCCCCCTCAATATGTGCATAGGATATTTGAAAACATTTTATCACATAGAGGCAAGAGTTCTTTTGAAGCACATCCACAATCACAAAAACCATTAAGAAAACAATTTGAAAACTCAATCAAGGTACTTTATGTTAAAACATAAAAACTTTTGTACCTCGATAGTTTATTTTCCTTTAAAATCCTCCCCCTCAATATGTGCTTCAAGATTCGAAAGCGTTTAGCACATATGAGAGAAGCAGCTGCACAATTGAATCATAAACGATCACCTTTTATCAAATTTCATTATTAAATCACAAATTCTCCCCGATCAAAAATATCAAACCCTTTGAGATTTTGGATCCCAAGTGATTTAATAAGGTTTAGAAACATGGGAGAAAATGTGGCCAGGTTTAAATACTCATCTTGTTTTTGGATAAATGCTCCTCCTCAACATGTGCATTGTGTATTAGAAATCGTTTGGCACATGGAGGCAGGAGTGCCTTTGAAGGACTAAAACCAATTCCATAAAACATATTGAGATTTAAATCACGATCTCTACCCCGATCAAAATTTCGATCCTTTTGAGATTTGTGATCCCAATTGATTTAAATCATTTAAAAAATTTTTGGGGAAAGACGTGGCTTGATTTAACTTTGAAAAATGACAGATAAGGACCATTTTAAGACATTAAAGATTGCTAGTATCAGGTATGATTGTTTTAAGAGATCTTTTAGGTAAAATAAAACAATTTCACAATCAAACAAGAACGAGAAAAATTTCATTTTGACAGATCTTGATTCTAAAGAAAATCATACCATGACATAACATTAAATCTTTAGATCACCACTTAATTATTGTACAAAGCGGAACTTTTGTGAAGAAATATCGTTTGAAAATATTTTATTTTAAATCACTCTCCCCTCCGATCCATGACAGTCAATAGTTGAGTGACTTAGGTTTTCATAAAAGGAAGTCCGGTGATTTTCAAAATTTAGTTCAATTTATTTTCAAAACAATATTTTCCATTTTCAAAACAATTTAATCAAATTATTCAAAATTGTTTTAAAAATGGTATCTGCACAAAGATCGTTAGGTGGTTGAGAAGCTTCATTGTTGTTCTTTGTAGGGTTTGGAAGAAAAACCATCTGTGATGCGGTGAGACTTCTTTTACGTTGCATTTTATAATGCCAAGCGAGGTCAATTAAGCTCCGTTTCTTCAATCACTTAGAAAACCATCTGCGATGCGGTGAGACCTCTTACGTTGCATTTATGTTTCCCAAAATACTCATACGTTAGTGAACACACATCGAGATATATGGTGGTCGACATCACTTAGAATGTCGACTAATAAAAGTCAATGCAACATATCAAGCGACCATTTAAATGTATGGGGAAAATGTGTTCATCAAACTCTAATTATCTAATCCTAGCAATCATATCCTTGGCACCTAGTCCTTCAACATAGGTTAACATCATTTTTAATTAAGCATATTAGGATAATTAAGAAAGCTCGTTAGAAGATATAGATTTGAAAACATTCTCCCCTCAACCAATAACTCATTTTATAAAAGATTTTAAAAGTCTTTGAAGTCATTGATTGAGTTTTCAAATTTTATAAAAACTCTGAATCTGATACTCCCTCCGTCCCATTTTTATTGTCCTGTTTGACTTTGACCAGTCTTTCTTGTTTAACTTTGACCATTAATATATTTATTTGTGTTATATAATACTTGATGAAAATTATACAAACGAAAAATACATTTAAAACACAATACATTCATATATTTTTCATCAAGTATTATATAACACAAAAAAAAAATAATTATTGTCAAAGTTGAAGAAGAAAGACTAAAAAAGTCAATAGTGGACAATAATTTTGGGACGGAGGTAGTAGTTTTTAAAGCAACTCATTTTCCACCGTTTTTGAAAACAACAAATATTTTTCTGAAGAATTTTAGACGGAAAAACATTTGTGTAGGAACAGCAGTCCTTCGACATACTTTCCTCAATATGTTTTAGGATAAGTGCACGAAATATTTGAAAAATGGTTTAGCGCAGCACTTTCCTCTCTTGAAGAGCGGGTTGCTATCTGAAATAATAGCAAGCCATAGTTTTAAGCACGAGTCCGCGATGCGAAATAGCGCAAGCCATTATTTGAATCGGGTTCTGATCGAAATAGCGTAAGCCATAGTTTGAGACATGTTTTGAAAAAGATTATTTACACCTCCTGCTCGAACTTCATCTATGGTCCGTGCCATTATTGAATGACATTTCTAAGACCGTAGATGTTATCGATACCGAGGAGACATGTCTTGAAAACATATTTTTGGTATTTTCAAATTTTTTGATTTTTATGGGCTTTTGTTGATTTTATATTTTTCTATTTTGTTTTTTGTTGGTTTTATATTTTTTGTATTTTGTTTTTGATTAATATTTACGGATAGAGTAGATGATATAGTTTAAGAAGATGATGATACAGTATCGAGATAAGGATATCGAGCGACCCGTTGTAGAAGATAGAATTCATCATCTCTTAAACTTCCACCACCAAAGCTTCGAGGCTCTGAATGAGAGAAATTGAACCATCTGAAAGTGAGACTTTGGCGACTTCCCCAAACCGAAAATCCTTATGTTGGCGGATATGAAACTCTTCAAGCTTGCTTTAGCAGGTGCACAAAGCACACCATTATCATAAATCTCATGCTCCTTTCAAGAATAATCAGGTGATTCTTAGTTGAGGTTATATCATCAACAAAACGCAACAGCGTATCATCCAATATAAATAACTCTTCTCAAATTTCATTCCGAAGTCTGACGCAATCCATTCCAAAGGTGTCAAGAGAACACTTCCCCAGTAGTTGAAATGATGCGGTCCGTCTCTTGTATAATGCTCAAGAACTCTCCCGAATACACTTCATGAGGGAATGAAGAACACCTTCCCATGTTCACATTTTTCTTCCATGATGAACATGTATGAAGCTCAAGAACCCGAAGTACACCAATATTCAAGAACTCTCCCAAATACACATCATGCGGGAGAAAACACCTCCCCGATGTTTGTGGTAAACAATGGCTTTCTTCCACGATGATGGTGTATGAAGCTCAAGGACGAAGTACACACATTCCCAAAGAGAGAACAATAACCGATAACATTGAAGAAGCGGGCGAATCGATTATCTCTACGCTGAATGACAATCTCTGGATGTCAACTTGAATAAGTGATTATATCTCGAATCAGATTAAGCCCTCAAGTGAAGCATTTGGCGCCCCCGATGTACACAATTCTCTCTCCCCTGATGATTGCGATAACATCGAAATCATCACACACCAGTGTATACCTCTTTTATCTTGAAACTTTCATTTACATCACTTCCCCACGGCGTTGGAATAAGAACACTAAACGCTTTGATGATTAAAACCTTGAGTTTCTCTGCGGTCATGACATTTGTTTTCCTGGGATATCTTCAATCACTTAGAAGAGTTAAGTTCATCAAGTTTACTCGCCATGAGTCAAACCTTGAGTTTCTCTGCGGTAATAACATTTGTCTTCGCAGGATATCTTCAATTACTTAGAAGTATTAAGTTCATCAAGTTTACTCGCTTTGTGTTTAGATGTGAGTCTCCTTCCCCTTCTTTGGTTTTGATTCTTGAGAATCGGCAACTCTTTAACCCGTGTACTAGAAATCATTTGAGAGAACATCATTAGCTCATATGTATGTGAGAATCAACTTGCTGCGAGAATGTGAGCAAGTCTAATTAGGGATTAAATCGACTTTTCACTCTCCCCCCAATTAGTGCTCTCCCCTAAACCGACAATCTGTTTGATAAATGCCAGATTAAGAAGAAGTCTTTAGATGGTTAAATGCAACTCGTCTTTTAATCTTCTAACATGTAGCGAGAAAATGTAGAACGCAATTTGTAGACTTCGACCTTCTTCAAGATTGTCCGGTTGGGGAATAGATAGTTAACATCTTCAACTCACACCAAAAAGCATCCCAAAAAGCAACCCAATTAACTTTACATCTTGCAAATCCCCTTAACTAAAATCCCTCCCAATCAAACAAGAAAGATGTTCATCAAGGAAATCGAGCAATGATCGGGGCCTTAGCGAACGACACACGATGGTAACACCAAACTACCAATCACATCAAACAAGAACATAGAGATTGTTCGGAATCATCTTGTTGATGTATACGTGAAGCATTAACCGGAAGCACTTTGTCGATAAACTCATCAATCCGAGTGAAGATGTCAACCAACGGCTCTTAGAAGAAACTCCATGTAAAGATGATTCGAAAAAAGAAGCTCGGTTCTTTCATGAGTTAGGAGCCGTATGACCATATATTCTCAAATATCAATCAACCATGCAGTAATTTCACACTTCTTCTCCCCCTCAAGAATTGCATACGGAGATGCCATTCTTGATTAAATAAGTGAAAATCATCCAAATATTCTATTCACACTTCTCTCCTTAAAATCAGCACATGATGCCGCCATCTTCATTATAATCGAGCAAGTGGAATGAGAAACAATCAGTGGTAGCCGGTTCACTTGATGTGAAGCATGGAAAGAGTATGAAGCATGTTGATGAGAATGGTCATAATAAGAAGATTTCTCTTCTTAGAGAAGATAAAAGCGCCATGAAATGTGCAGCTTTCCTTTCTTTGAGAGCGAGGCATGAACTGTAGTGTTCATACGTCATAAGAAGATTTCTCTTCTTCTTGAAGATAAAGCGCCCGAGGCGTACACTTTTCTTTTCTTTAGAGTACGAGGCATGACTGTTGTTTCATACGTCATTATGATGAAGTACGAGGCCTGAACTGTTGTGAACAGACGTCATAAATCTCTCTCTTTACAATCTCTAGGCAAAACATGTAAATGTCACCATTATCATTCAGTAGGCTCTTTGTAGTAACGAGTGATGGAATAACCCAATATGATGAATTTGACGAAGTAAACTACCCAGAACTTCGTGACTTAAACTTGCACATATGTAACAAGGAGCGGTGCCGATTTCCATTAGCATCTCTAAGTACTCTCTAAGTACTCTATACTCTTCAACCAACCAACCATCAAGTATAAGACGTACATCACCTCTTGAAAATCCACAATTGAATGTGACGAGCACTACAAGCGTAACTCCTTAAAGTGATAGTTATTTTGTGGTGGTATGAGCCCAATTCCCAAGTGGTAAAAGAAAAGGTAAAAGACACCCAACAATAACTAGATTTCCAAGTCTTAGTTTTTGATAATAAGCTCGAACAAGGATCATGAAGAATCTTCATCCAACCATCCCGATACCTTGGATACTAAAGTACACTCGCGTGATATTTCACTTCAATCTCAAATAAATAATAGTGAATTAACCCGTTGTCACATCTTACGGTTTAAAGCTCAATTCTAGCCTCCTTTGACGTTTAAAGTGAACTATGATAATGGTTTCATCCGCGGCCATGGTTAAAACACATAACCCCGTAAAACCATGTAATAACCAAACTACCATGACGAATATTCAAACACACATCCAATTCATGAAGTACACCCTTTATCACTTCTTGAAGCGAAACGTAGCACCAACATCAACAGAGATCCCGAAATACACTTTCCTTTCTCCAAGATGGTTCCATCATTACGGGATTTTACAATTCTATGGTTTAAGCAGAAATAGTTTCTTCGCGAGTTTTTACAAAACCAAAGAATAAACCGTAAGATAGATCCGGAAATTCACTTTACTAATACCAGGATGTTTCCATTGTCATGGGATTTTACAAGTCTATGATTTAAACCGAGAAATAGGTTATTTCGCGGGATTTTACAAAATCAAGACAAAACGTAAACAATGTCGCTTGAATCGTTATGACAACTTTGGTTTCGGTGAATATCATTTTAGGGAACATCATGGTTCATCAGCGGTTCATAATCCGACATCAAAAATAACATCAATCATCCAATAAACACTTTGGTAAACACATCATTTCGATACGGCGGTCCGAAATTTGCGGTGACCACATGGAAGTAAACCCGATATGCCAAACTTGATCATGAAGTGAACTTCCCAGATTTGTTACTTAAACTTGTACTAATCCTTGTGAAGAAGAAGCGGTGTACTTGATGTACAAAACCTCTTGACATTCTCAAGTGTGTGAGACACGAAGTGATAGTTGCGTTGTGGGTTAAGCGAGAAAGAATCACAACCGTAACTAAATTGCCAAGTCTTTATCACCCTCTATTTAATGCCCAAACAAGTCATCTTCGCGGAAGGGTAGAAAGAAAGAAGACGAAATAAGTAAACATGCCCGGAAAACTTCACTTCAAATTCAAATAAGAATGAGTCAAACAACCAGTAGTCAACATTTTCCAATAAACACTTCAAGCCGTGACATAATATCCTTTGTGAAGATGTATATACCAAAATATTAAAGCTTTGCATGACTCGATCAATCTCATCCTCACACCAAATCATAAAATCAAATCACAACTCTCAATCATGAGGGCAGATCATTTCATCATTCAAAGCCCATGTCCAAATCTCATACGATCAAAGCTCATAAATCACGATCTAATTTTGAAAGCCTAACCCGACATTGAATCAATCAATTAGGAAAAAATTAACCCGATCAATCAATAAATCCAAATGTTTATCCGAAACCAAATCTTACGCAGTACACATCGGGTTAAGAGCAATACATGTCGATGAAACCTTAAAGTATTTGAAGGCGGTGACCACATATGCTCATATTTGGGTCTAACAATTAGCTCAACCCTAAATAATGATATACGGCTTAGATTCATTTAAAACACACTTCATTAATCCAAAACGACCCAAGCCTCACATATATGCGAATTATATCTGATATCACATGATCACTTGCATGCGAAATGTGTACATTATTACAAAGTGATATACATTACCACTGACATTCACAAATTAAATAACTCGAACACATATATCACAACCGCTTAAAACTTATCTCCACTTGGCCATTAATACCACTTCCATGTTAATGAAAACATGATCACGTCCAAACATTAAATCCTATCTCAGATTAATATAACGTGCAAACCATGATCACGTCAAGTTAATGACAACACTGATAGGCCCATTAACATTATGCACAAGTCAAGAATAAAAGGAAATCCACGGTCCATTTCAGTGTAATGTTATACGATCCAATTTATGACCTAAAAATATGGGTATAAAATCACACATATCACACTCTTACCTTAAAATTACCCTAATATCACTCCCACAAACACACGCCTCTTTCCTTTGAATAAACTCACATCTCAAACCCTAATCATACTCCTCTAATAATCCTCCAGCCACAATAATTATCTCACAAGAACTGAGGAATAACATCTGAATCTCATTAATCCATCGGCCAACAAACACATCTCAAACATTATATCACATAGCCATCTTCCTCAAGCATTAAATCATAAGATCTAGGTGTGCAACACTAACTCACGATCAAGGACCCAACCCACGGGGATGGCTTTCGAGTTAAGGGTCCTTGGCTTGTGAGGTTAAGCCATAGGGATGGCGTTGAAACTTCGACACAAAGGTAGGTTTTACATTAATTGTATTGAGTCATCAAGCGAAATAAAGAGATGAGACTAACGAACTTGTTAATTCTCTATCCTTTTTAATTTGAACATTTTAACATCATATGAGTTGATTCCATTTTTATTATACATATAATGACACAAGGAAATGATTCAACAAATTTTTTGCACTGATTTCTTTGAGGTCGAAAATAACGAAGAGCTCAAGATCGATGATGTTTTGATTAACTCGTGCTTAAGACTCTTAGATGTCTTGATGTAACTTTTGATAGTCACGAGTTATGAAGACTGAGATTAAATACTCTTAGGTCATTTGTTTTGGAGTTTGGATGAATGATGATAGTTTCGTGATAATTTGACCTTCAAAGTCAAGATGGATTCTTTGATAACTCACGAGATGATTCTGACATCTTAAGGTCATTTTTATTTATTGGGTCAGAGATTGATTGTTGTAGCAGTTAGGTTGTCTTACTTCATTATCTTCTTCTTTATTAATGACAAGTCGCTAATGGGACATGAGTAAAGTCGCTAAACATTTTCAAAACAAGTCGCTACCCATTTTAGTCAAGTCGCTAATCCAGATTAAGACACAAGTCGCTAGCTGTTTTCAAAGCAAGTCGCTAGGGTCATGAGTCAACTCACTAGATAAGTCTGAGTAAGCTAGCCAACTTCAGCTCTGATTGTTGACTCGATAGTCAACAACTTGCTACAGTACAAGTTAAATATAAGGTACAATGAACACCGGACACAAAGACAAATTAAGCTAGTGATTTTTGAAATTTTTCAGATGAATTTTTAGACTAAGTTTTAGACCAACTTCATGATAAACCCGAGAAAACATGACAAACTTCACAAATGACCCATTTTGTGATTAAAAATCGAACCGGATACAGCGGTTATCTTGAAATAGACTCAAAAGATTTTGTTTGGACAAAAGCGATATCTTAGTTAAAAAAATGTTATCAGATATATTGATATACCACATGGACCAAAATAAATAACCAAGACAAACATGTAACTATATGACATCTTTGACCAAAATGAAGGATACAAAAGCATTAAGAGCGATTTGCCACGAATACCAATGAACACAAAAATGATCCGAACCACAAGGATAGAAACAGTATCAAACCATGATAAGAAAACCACACAAATCAACACAAAAAACAATAACCTTGGCTCTTGATACAATTTGTAGGATCGATATATTATTGTGTTTGATGATTCGGGTGGTCTTGGATGATCAAAATACATGTTAGACATTTTAGAGAGTAGAGGGTGTTCTTGGTAGAGGTTGTTTCTATAAAAATGAGAAAGTTAGATGCAAGCCACTCCCTTCCATGGATGGAAGGGGTATTTATAGTTTACAACCTACGCGACCTCTATGCGGCACGTGGATGGGGCATACGATGGAGTAAAGACCGTTCTTCCTCCGCGATTGTTACTAAACTATTCTACGCTACAAATTAACTAATTGACTACAAAACAACGTAAATAACTACAAGTCTAAGAGCTAAAATATGCTAGATCATAATTGGGGTGACCGACACTTTAACATGGAATTTCCAATTCCTAACAATGAGTGATCTGCAGTAGGCGCTTCTTGACTTAATGACATAGAAACTGAAGGGTTATCGTTGGGTTAGGCGCGACCTCTGTTGATGATTAGAAGTGATCATTAGCAATAGGCTCATATAGTATTCATCAAACATTGGATCAAAATTTCTTCAAATCACCTTCAAAGGGGTACATATGGATTCTTTGGTAGGGATTTTTGTACTGAAGAACTAATGGGACTACTTAGCAATGTTGAGATCTTTGGGTCGAGAACGATTGTCTGGAGCCATTTGCCCAGAACAGCTCATCCGAGCGTGGCGTGAATAGTTTCCATGATATCTCAAATTCTTTTGATTTGTAGATTCGGTAACCCTTCTTGTTTGGTGCATAACCCTTTTTAAACTCAATGTCCACCTTAGCTCTTAATTTACCTAAATCTTGACCATCATTCGTTGGATAGCACAAAGCGAATATCTGAAGGTAGGAGAGATCGGGTTTTAGTTTATGGACAAGTTAGTATGGAGTTTTCCATGAGTGGTGTGTATGAGGAGCGATTTTGGATTTGTAACAGCGATGGAAATGAAAACTGACCCAAAGCTGTTAGGAATTGGAAATTCCGTAAGTAAAGTATCGGTCACCCTAAATATTATCTAGCATAAGTTAGCTCGTAGACATATCGTTAGTTACGTTATTTAGCAGCTTATTAGTTAGTTTGTAGCGTAGTTTAGTTTAGTGTAACATCGTGGAGGAAGGACGGGTCTTTACCCACTGTATGCCTGATCCACAGGCCGATAGGAGGTCGTGTATTGTGTAACTATAAATACCCCTTCCATCCATGGAAGGGGTGGAGCTTTTCAATCTAACCTTTCATTTTTGCTCAAAAGTCTCTACCAAGAACCTCCCTCTCTCTCTACTTTCTCTCTCTAATGGATAACATGTATTTTGATCATCCAAGACCACCCGAATCATCAAACACAATAATATATCGATCCTATAAATGGTACCAAAGCCAAGGTTTTTGTGTTTTGATGATTTATTGTTGCTTTGATACATGTTTCTAAACTGTTTTATTAATCTTGTTTTTATAGTGATTATTATCTTTTTGATAAGCAGTTTTCCAGCGGTTGTGTATTCTTTGTTGGTCAAATATGTCGTTATGCTCATATGCGTCTTGTGTCCATTGGTCTCATATCTTGCTTTAGTGGTCTCACTTAGATGGTCAAAGCGGGTCATTTAAATGAAGCTTTTTCTAGGTCTTTCTTTGAATGCAGTGCGGGTTTTGAGGTCTTAGCGGTCAAAATATAGCGATCGTATGTGTTTTTGCAGGTTCATATGAATATAGATAGGAAGGTGGTTAGAAAACTCATATATTCATGCTTCTTGAGTTGATGAACAAGATGTCCAAATACAAGATCTACCTGCGAGTTGGGTCACCTAGAGCTTATTTACAAGTCATTAGCGACTTGTTAGGCATTTAGCGACTTGTTTATAGAAAAGTTAGCGACTTGTTTCTTTAGTAGCGACTTGTCACTATTTAGCGACTTGTTTTGAAAATGTTTAGCGAGTTGTGTGAACAAAATTGCTAGCGACTTGTGTCTTAATCTGGATTAGCGACTTGACTCATGTAAAAGTAGCTACTTATCATATCCAGAAATGAAGAATGAGACTACTTAATGACCACGACCACATGACCATCGACCACAAGACCTTGACCTCAATATTCCTTATACCACGACTCAATCGTGACCTCAGTTCTTATACATCATTAGTCCTTAGTAAAAGTATTTTCAATCTCATCCGTAAATATCATCTCAGATCCAAAAACAAATTCAACTCAAACAAGACTCAAAACATAAATGATAGTACAACTGATCTCAGATCTATCTCGTTAATAACATGATTTGTAATTTCCACTATTCCAACGAGAGTTCTCATCATAGGTCATTTAAGAATCAATGATTTTCATCAATATTCGAATGTATAAGATAGATCAAATTACAAGTCTGTTATTTGATTTTCTTGATTCGGTTAAAAGACCAAAGTACTAATGATGTTCGAACTTGACAAGGAAAAGGAAACAACATTAATCTGTTTTCTTCTTCCCATGCTCGTTCGATGTTCAAAAAATGTAATCAAGAAGGAACTATGTAAAACCTACCCGTGTTCATTTGGGTTGTTCTCTAAGCCGTCTCAACATCTTGAACTATCCCTGTGGTGAGACCATTCTTATCACGTTGTGCATATGAAGATTGAAGGGCGTTATGTGAGAATGAATGGTTGAGTGTTGATTGCATTTGATTGTCAAGATTTGTGGGTATGAGGCGTATTTTTTTTAGATGGTGGCTGCGTTCTTGATTGAGAGTATTCTTAGGGTTTGAGATGTGAGTTTAGTCAGAGAAAGAGGCGTGTTTTTGTGAGAGTGATATTAGGGTTGAAAGAGTGAGAAAGTTTAGCGTAAACGGTTGTTATAGGTGTGTGTTATATACCGTATATATTAGGGTAAGGATTGATAATGGATCGGATGGTATTACCTGTTATTTGGGCCATGTGTCTAATTTGTTTTGCCTAACTTTGGGTGAACCGGACTTGGATGGTTGTGGGCCGAATATGTGTCCCATATTGATGGGTGAGGTGTTGCTATACCATGGGATTCACTCATTCACATTTACTTCAATTAATGTGAGGCGTCTTGAATTGCAATTGGATAATATTATTTTCGTAGACTTGGACAATTAATTTCCGGTTGCTAATATTATGATAATGTTATGTGAGCTTTAGTTTGGATTGGTCGGATATTTGAGGTATGATTTTGAATCGGATTCAAAGTTGCAATTGGGCGTCTCAATGAACGAATTTTATGAGATTAGGATAATTTGAGGCGTGTTGAAGAAATTTAATGATTATGAGATTTATTAATGGGTTTTGATGAAGAAATTTAATTGAAGAGATTTGTGATGTGAGTTGATCATGAGATTTGAGTCATGAGATTTGGTATGATCTTTGAGATTAATGGTGTTATGAGGTGCGACACTTTGGCTTATACATTTTCACGAATATTATTATGTCTTGGCTTATAATTGCTATTATGTCTATGGGGTTGTTTGTTCGGTATTTCTCATTTGAATTTGAAGTGACATTTTCGAGACGCGTTTACTTATTTTCGTCTTCTTTCTTTCTACCCGTTCGCGAAGATGACTTGTTTGGGCGTTTATAGAGGGTGATAAAGACTTGGCTATTTAGTTACGGTTGTGATTCTTTCTTGCTTAACCCACAAAGTAACTATCACCCGATTGTCTCACTTGCAGTTGAGGATACGTCAAGAGGTTTTGTACATTGGGTACACCGTTTCTTCTTCACAAGGATTTGTACAAGTTTAAGTAACAAATCTGGGAAATTTTACTTCATGATCAAGTTTGACATATCGGGTTTACTTCACCAAGTGGTCACAACAACACCCGAAAATGAGAATGAGTGAATGATGTGTTTACCAAAGTGTTTATTGGATGGTTGATGATATTGATGATGTTGGATAATGAACGTTGATGAACCACTTTGCATGTTCCCCTAAAGCAGATATTCACTAAACCAAATTGTCATAATACATTCAAGCTGACATTGTTTACGGTTTTGTCTTGATTTTGTAAAATCCCTTGAAAGAATCTATTTCTCGGTTTAAATCATAGACTTGTAAAATCCCGTGACAATGGAAACATCTGGATAATAGTAAAGTGCATTTCCGGATCTATCTTACGGTTTATTCTTGGTTTTGTAAAATCCTTTGAAAGAAACTATTTCTCGGTTTAAACTATAGAGTTGTAAAATCCCGTATTGATGGAACCATCTTGGAGAAAGGAAAGTGTATTTAGGGATCTTATTTGATGCTGGTGCTACGGTTTCTACTTCAAAGAAGGGATAAAGGGTGTACTTCATAATTGGGTGTGTGTTTGGATTGTCCTCATGGCGGTTTGGTTATTACAAGGTTTCTGGGGTTATGATGTTTTAACCATGGTCAAGATGAAAACCATTATCATAGTTCACTTAAAACGTCAAAGAAGGCTAGATTGGGCTTTTAATCGAGAAGATGTGACAACTGGGTTAATTCACTATTATTTATTTGAGGTTGAAGTGAAATATCACGAGCAAGTGTACTTAGTATCTGAAGGTATCGGGGATGGATGGATGAAGATTCTTCATGATCCTTGTTCGAGCTTATTATCAAAAACGAAGACTTGGAAATCTAGTTATTGTTGGGTGTCTTTTACCTTTTCTTTTACCACTTGGGGGAATTGGGCTCTTATCACCACAAAATAACTATCACTTTAAGGAGTTACGTTGTAGTGCTCAGTGTCATATTCAATTGTGGATTTTCAAGAGGTGATGTACGTCTTATACTTGATGGTTGGTTGGTTGAAGAGTATAGAGTACTAGAGAGTACTTAGAGATGCTAATGGAAATCGGCACCGCTCTCTATTACATATGTGCAAGTATAAGTCAGTCGAGTTGGGGTTGTTTTACTTGAGGTCAAATTCATCATATTGGGTTTTCTCCATCATTTGTCACAACAAAGAGCCTCTTGAATGATAATGGGGTTGTTTACATGTCTTGCCAAAAGAGATGAAAATAGAGAGATTATGGCGTATATGAACACAACAGTTCATGCCTCGTACTCTAAAGAAATGTGTGCGCTTGATCGCATTATCTTGGAAGAAGAAATCTTCTAATTATGACCATTCTCATCAACATGCTTCATGCTTTTTCCATGCGCTTCAGTCATCAAGTGAACCGTGCTATCATTGATTGTTTTCTTATTCCACTTGCTCAACATAATGAAGATGGCGACGTCATGTGCTGATTTTGCGGGAGAGAAGTGTGAATAGAACATTCGGAGGATTTTCACTTATTTATTCAAGAATGGCAACTCCGTATGCAATTCTTGAGGGGGAGAAGAAGTGTGAAATTACTGCATGGTTGATTGATTTATGAGAATAAATGGTGGCGGCTCCAAACTCATGTAAGAACGAGCTTCTTCTTTGCTCGGTCATCGTTACATGGAGTTTCTTCTATGAGCCGTTGGTTAACATCTTAACACGGGCTGATTTGATTAATGATAAAGTGCTTCCAGTTGCGGGGTTGATTTCCTTAATGAACGTCTTTATGTTCTTGTTTGATTGGGAGGGATTTGAGTTAAGGGGATTTGCTATTTGTATGTTAACGGGAATGCATTTGGTGAGTTGAAGATGTTGACTTTCTATTCCCCAACTGGACAATCTTGAAGAAGGTCGAGTCTGATCGTTCTACATTTTACGCTACATGTTAGAAGACTAAGGCGAGTTGCATTTAACGATCTAAAGACTTCTTCTTAATCACGGGCATTTATCAAGCAGCTTGTCGGTTTAGGGAGAGCACTAATTAAGGGAGGGTGAAATGTCTGATTTAATCCCCAATTAGACTTGCTCACATTCTTCGCGACAAGTGGATTCTCACAGATACATCTGAGCTAATGATGTTCTTCTCAAATGATTTCTAGTACATGGGCTTAAAATATGTTGTGATTACGAGTATCAAAACCGGCAAGGGGAAGGAGACGCATTATCTAAACTTTGAGTAAACTTGATGAACTTAATACTTCTAGGTAATTGAAGATACCCAGGGAAGACAAATGTTATTACTGTAGAAACTCAAGGTTTGACTCAAGGCGAGTAAACTTGATGAACTTAACTCTTCTAAGTGATTGAAGATATCCCAGGAAAACAAATGTCATGATGAAGAGAAACTCAAGGTTTTACTCATCAAAGTTTAGTGTTCTTATTCCAACTATGTAGGGGAAGTGATGGAAGAGTTAGTTTCTGAAGATGAAAGAGGTACACAAGTGTGTGATGATTTTGATGTAATCACAATCATCGGGGAGAAAGATTGTGTACATTGGGGGCCTTCAATTTGTTTCATTTGAGTGCTTAATTAGTTATTGAGATATAATCACTTATTCGGAGTTGAAATCGTAGAGATAGTCCTCATGAGATAATCGATGATTGGCATGTTTCTTCAATGTTATCGGTTATTCTCTCTTTGGGCATTGGTGTGCCGGGTTCTTGAGCTTCATACACTTTCTTCAGGGGGAGAGAAAGTATACATCGGGGTTATTCTTTGGCTATTGGACTTTATCTGCTACTTCGATGGTATAAGTTTCTTTGTCTTCGGGTATGTGTATTCGGGTTCGTGAGCTCTAGTCTAATAGGTGCTGCATCAATTCAACTACTGGGGAAAGTGGTCTCTTGACACCTTTTGGAATGGATTGCTTGAGACGTCGATGAAAAATTTGAGAAGATTGTTTTATGTGTGGGATGATAAGGTGTTGTTCTTCTATTGGATGATATAACCCCGAACGGAGAACCTCGATTATCGTTCTTAAATGGAGCAGCGGGATTTATGATAATGGTGTGCTTCTATGTGCACCTGGCTAAGGCAAGCTTGAAAAAGCTTGAATCTGCTCGGCTAAAGGATTTTCGGTTTGGGGAAGCGCCAAAGTCTCACTTTATGATGGTTCAATTTCTTTCTTCAATGCAAGAGCCTCGGAAGCTTTGGTGGTGAAAGTTTTAGGGATGATGACTTCTATCTTCTTCACGAGACTCGATATCCTTATCTCGTTTTCGTATCATCATCTTCTTTAAACTATATCATCTACTCTATCATTGTAAATATTTATTAAAAACCAAATACAAAAATATAAAACCAGCAAAACAAAATAGAAAAATATAAAACCTTCAAAAATCCATAAAAATCAGAAAATTTGAAAAAATACCAAAAATATGTTTTTCATGACATGTCTTCTGGTATCGATAACATCTGCGGCCTTAGAAATGTCATTCAATAATGCGCGGGACCATAGATGAAGTTCGGCGGAGGTGTAAATATTCTTTTCCAAAACATGTCTAAAAATATGGCAGTTATTTGGTGACCCGTAGCTTAAACTATGGTTTGCTATTATTTCAGATAGCAACCCATTTTTCAAAAAAGGAAAGTACTACGCTTAAACGATTTTAACAAATTTCGTGCACTTATCCTAAACAAAATGAGGAAAGTATGTCAAAGGACTGCTGTTCCTACTCAAATATTTTTCCTTCAAAAATTCTTCAGAAAAATATTTGTTTTAACAAAATGGTGGAAAATGAGTTGCTTACAAATCAATCCAATTCAGAGTTTTTGTTATAATTGAAAACTCAATCAATGACTTGGTAGCTTTTAAACTTTTTATCAAATGAGTCATTGATTGAGGGGGAGAATGTTTTCAAATCTATATCATCTAACGAGCTTTCTAATTATCCTAATATGCTTAATTAAAAATGATGTTAACCTATGTTGAAGGACTAGGTGCCTAGGATATGATTGCTAGGATTAGATGATTAGAGTTTGATGAACACATTATTCCCATACATTTATATGATCTGATTGATATGTTGAATTGACTTTTATTAGTCGATTGTTGTTTGGGTGATGTCGACCACCATATATCGTATGTATGTTCACTAGCGTATCACGGATATATTGGATATATAAATGTTCCGATCCGGATCCCACAATTGAAGATGATTGGATGCCGAAAGGAAAGGGTAACTATTTCTTGGGTTGACAAATGAAGAAACGGAGCTTAATTGGACTTCAATGGAGAGTTGGCATAAATGCAGCGTAAGAGGTCTCCTTTGCATCAGCATATGGTTTTATTCTAAGTGATTGAAGAAACGGAGCTTAATTTGACCTCAGTTGGCATTCAAAATGCAGCGTAAGAAGAAGTCTCACTGCATCTGCGGCGGTTTTTCTTCAAGCCCTCACAGCAACAAGGAAGCTTCTCAACCACCTAACGTATCTTTCTGCAGGATACCATTTTTAAAACAATTTTGAATAATTTGATTAAATTGTTTTGAAAATGAAAAATATTGTTTTGAAAATAAATTGGACTAAATTTTGAAAATCACCGGACTTCTTTTTATCAAAACCTAAGTCACTCAATCAACGACTACAGTCATCGATTGAGGGGGAGTGTGATTTAAAATAAAATATTTTCAAACGATATTTCTTCATTAAAGTTCCGGTTTGTATGATAAAATGTGGTGATCTAAAGATTTAATGTTATGTCATGGTATGATTTTCTTTAAAACTCAAAGATCTGTCAAAATGAAATTCTTTCTGTTCTTGTTTGATTGTGAAATTGTTTTATTTTACTAAAAGATCTCTTAAAACAATCATACATGACACTAACAATCTTTAATGTCTTAAAATGGTCCTTATCTGTCATTTTTCAAAATCAAATCTTGCCACGTCTTTCCCCAAAATTTTCTAAATGATTTAAATCTTTTGGGATAAAAAATCTCAAAGGGTTTGATATTTTTGATCGGGGGAGAGATAGTGATTTAAATCTCTTATCTGTTTAAATGGAATTGGTTTTAGTCCTTTATAGGCACTCCTGCCTCCATATGCCAAACGATTTCATATATACAATGCACATGTTGAGGAGGAGGATTTATCCAAAAACAAGATGAGTATTTAAACCTGGCCACATATTCTCCCATGTTTTCTAAACCTTATTAAATCACTTGGGATCCAAAATCTCAAAGGGTTTGATATTTTTGATCGGGGAGAATTTGTGATTTAATAATGAAATTTGATAAAAGGTGATCGATTTGATTCAAATGTGCATCTTTGCTCTCTCATATGTGCTAAACGCTTTCGAATCTCGAAGCACATATTGAGGGGGAGCAAATGGTTTCTTAATGGCTATGTGATCGTGAATGTGCTTCAAATGAACTCTTGCCTCTATGTGATAAAATGATTTCAAATATCCTATGCACATATTGAGGGGGAGAATTTACCAAAGAAAATCAAATGGCTTTTTCTAAGGAAATTGTGATCAAAGAAAATATTTCAAAGTCCTCTTGCCTCCATGTGCTAAACAATTTCTAAATCATATGCACATGTTGAGGGGGAGGTTTTCTAAATGATCAAAACTATTAAGGTACAAAATGCTTTGATCTCGTATCACAAGTACCTTGATTATTTTTTCAAATGATTTTTCAATTGGTTTTGAGAAGGAAAGAACTGTACCAAAAGACCGACCATTTTACTTTATGTATGGAGTTATAAGGATGGTGAGGTTAGGTATTAGTTCCCACGATCCGCCAGAACCGGAGGGATCTACCCAAGGACAATCCACTAGATAGTGTAGAGATACGGGAAGAGTGCCGACTGAGACAGAGCTAGTACTAGAATAAACCCAACAAGGTTCTAGTAATGAAGTCTTGGTAAGCAATGAAGGGGTTGAAGAATGAAAAAGAATTGAATGTGAAAAGGGTGAAAAGAAATAGCCCTCAATAATTCAACCTTAGGCGAAACCGGGTTCAATACATATGCTCTGGTGTTTACTAAGGTAACACTGGTATTGAAGACAAGGCGTCATGGACCCAGTGATGCACTGCACTAAACTTCCCAAGCTACTCAAGTTCCTCTTAAAAGGGCTTGTTTCATTCTCACGGGGAACCGACATAATCTATCGACTTTCTCTTAGAGATTGTTGATATTGAAGAAGGAGACCCTCTCCCTAGTCTCCGGCATAGGAATCAAATGTGCACTAATTGAGTCTAGAGCCAAGAGATCATCCACAACATCTCATTAGGACACTAAATTCTTGAAGACTTGCTGTTTCACACAATGTGGAAAGTAAGAATATATTAAGAGTCCTACTTATTATCCTTGTGGTTTTGCCAGAACGTCCGAGTGATATGTTAAAATATTCACGATGAAGATGGAAATCCTTCTAGAGCCAACATCAAACAAGCTCTTGGTGGGTGACATGTGAGATCTTTTCTAAACATCAAGCTTGTGACAACTGGATAGAAACGATGGGGCGATTCACTCTTGAATCAACCTTGGTCGAGGAATGGAATTGACGAATACTTTTGGAAAAACGTTCGATGTGCAAACCTTCTTTTCTCTAGCACGTCGAATGTGTATTCATTTCAAATTCAAAAAGTATCTCTGATTGAAAAATACTTTTAGAAAAACCGTTCGATGTGCGAATCTCTTCTTTTCACTAGCACATCGAATGTGTACTCATTCTCTAATACAAAAAGTATTTTGATTGAAAATTGATCTTTCTCATAAAACCTTCGTCGTATTGCAAAACTCTTTCTTCATGCAATACGCGATTGTTTTCAAATCATTTTCATCAATCGGTGAATCTCAATTCGCTGGTTCACTCACTCCGTGTTGTCTTCTTTGAGACGTTCGGTTTGAGAACGGCTAGAACAGTTGTGAAACCACGTCAAGGAGATTCTTAGGAATCCTACGATCTACTGGTACTTGTAGCGATCAATGGGGAACCGTGGGCCGTGTACCTCAATTCAGCGAAAGTGATCAAAGACACTTTCGTATGTTTTATTGCTAACTGTTGTTTGCGGGTACATTTGGGCGATTGCGGTGATCGAATTGAGGAGTCAATCAAAGCCGCATGCTCACGGCATCACACTTAATTGAAGAAATCATGATGGTGCATATCTACATAACACGGCTCGATATTTCATACTATGCTCCTTCTTTCTTTGCTTTGCAAATATCATGAACCATTAAGGCTTCCGCTACTCTGATGGAAAGATGTCATGATTCAAAAGTGTGAGCATGTGGGTCCGAAAGTCACAACTTCACATGATGGCAACACAATAAAGGGTGATCTAGAGATTTCTTGTGGTGATGATCTCAAAGCTCGAAGATCATCAAAGATGTTGATCAGTTCAAAGACCTCCACTGAAAGTACAAAACTATGCAGACTTTGAAGTTGCACTACTAAAGCACAAAGATTGCAGAATTGAAGAATTGAAGTCTACGAGCTCAAGAACAAAGTCAAAGAAAGAATGCTAGGATTCAAAATGTAAATCATGGGGTGACCTCCCTTAGGGGGAGATTGTTAGGAATTAGAAATTCCATAAGTAAAGTATCGGTCACCCCAAATATTATCTAGCATAAGTTAGCTCGTAGACATATCGTTAGTTACGTTATTTAGTAGCTTATTAGTTAGTTTGTAGCGTAGTTTAGTTTAGTGTAACACCGTGGAGGAAGAACGGGTCTTTACCCACTGTATGCCTGATCCACAGGCCGATAGGAGGTCGTGTATTGTGTAACTATAAATACCCCTTCGATCCATGGAAGGGGTGGAGCTTTCAATCTAACCTTTCACATTATTGTTCTACAAGTCTCTACCAAGAAACTCCCTCTCTCTCTACTTTCTCTCTCTAATGGATAACATGTATTTTGATCATCCAAGACCACCCGAATCATCAAACACAATAATATATCGATCCTACAGAAACATTGGAACCTTTGAGTACATTAACATTGTTCTTGCAGCTTCCACAAGGGTCCGATTTCGTCTTTCAACTACACCATTACATTTGAGGCATCGTTGGAACACTTCTTTGATGGCTGATTCCAATGCTTTCATAAAAATTGACTTAGGTCTTTGTTAACAAACTTCGGTGCCATTGTTTGTTGAATAATTCTAACCATCTTGTTAAGTGAACTGCGGTTGATAAGTTTGATGATGACATCTGGAGTTTCAACCTTTGTCCTCAAAAACTTTACCCAAGTAAATTGAGAGTAGTCATCACGGCGACTAAAATATATTTATTTCCATTAATCGTTTGCACTCTCATTGGTCCGCACAAATCCATATGAAGGGTATGAAGAACTTCTATAAGCGAGTTTGCGAGGTTTGGGTTTGTCATATTTCTGCTTTTTTCCCAATTGGCATCTTTGAACAAAGATGATCCTTTTCATACTTTAATGCAGGTAAGCCTCTTACTAGGTCCTTTCTGGAAAGATCATTAATGGTGCCGAAGTTCAAGTGATTGAGATGACGATGCCATAACCATGACTTTGTTTTTGAAGCCTTTGACAACAAGCAGATTGGAGAAGACTTCATCATATCTTCGATAGATATGGTGTATAAGTTTGTACCACGTGTTCCTCTTAAAAGTTCTACACCATCAAGTTCTCTAATGAAGCAAGTATGTTTTCTAAAAGCCACTTCTAAATCAGAATCACATATTGACCGACATAAAACAAATTATGACCAAGACCTTCAACATAGTATACCCGAGAAATTACACTATCACCAACCACATAATCTCCATAACCCATAATTGCCCTTTGAAATATGGTGGTTCCCGAATCTAACAGTCCGGATAAATTTACTCACGAAGTTCATGAGCATGCGCGATCTCCGGTCATATGCTTGGAGCAGCTGAGTCCGGTACCACATAACGATTTGAGCGACTGCAGTTGAACACAGACAAGTATGGATGACTGGATAGTTTGGATCCCCATGCGAGAATGGGTTCCACTTGGTTAAGCGAGATTAGAACATCCACATCAGAAAAAGAGTCAATGAAATCATTAGAGGTAGATGCCGGACTAGTAGAAACAGTAGATCTATTCAAAGTATGTTCACTTCTTAAAGGTATAGTTCTACCAGTAGGCATCCATTTCATAATGGGCATTGATCTAGATAATTTAGGGCACAACTCATTATAACCTACATTACTAAATCTTCTTCCTGTTGGTTTCCAATGTTTTCTAGCCCTCTTCCCCCTTGGTCTTCTGACCTTTTTAACCTGTTTTCTAGTGTTGACATTTTTCTGGGAGATATACTTGAATTGCTCACATCATTCACAACACATTCATGACTAATACCAGAAATCAAACATTCATTACATGTTTTGCAAGAAGTAGCAGAATTCGAATTAATTACAGCACACTTATAGCTAATACTAGAATCAACACGATTCATCTTATTCAACACAAACGTATTGTTCCTAGGGTGTTCTTCTACTTTCTTCCATTGATCACTCTTAGCTTGCGAGGTCCTATCTTGGTTTGTATTGCCTGGAGGCTTTGATCCGCTTGCCTTAGTGTCACTGATTACTCCTGTAGAGGGAATGCTGGGAACATTAGTTGGTTTTACTACTTTATGCATTCTGATCTAAGTCTTTGGGATCTGAAGTACTTGCAAGCACATCAAAGTTCACATGCTTGACTTTCGGCACAGAACAAGGCATATCATGGGTTGCATGCTTAACACTAGGCATAGAGCAAGGCATAACGACTTTATATTTCTTACAAAAGGATTTAGGGCATGTTGCTCTTAAGCATTCTAAAAGTTCACGAGATGCGTTTGGCATATAAGCATGCATTCCTAACTTCACTATCAAGTGGTTTATTTATGCTATCCTCTTTGACAATCTCACGGAGACATTCTAGACTATCCTTAAGGTACGGAAAATATTGTTGAAAACCAAGTTCGTTATTTCTAAGGTGAGGAGGAATATATTTTACAGTCACAGCATACTTAGAATCCACAGATGCCTTTGATGCAACATTCTCATTACAGACAAGTGGCATTTTCCCTTTTACCTGACTTTTGAGATTCTTAATTTCCTTTTGCAAAGAAGTTATTTTTTCATTGTTCTTGTCACGAGTGACTTTCATTGAATCATATAAATCTTTAAAGTGTCGTTTAACCTTTTCATTTTCTTCTAGAAAACTCTCATTTTCTTGTTGTAATACATTAATGATGTTTTGAAGATGAAAGTTTTGAGAATACTGAGAATCTAAAGGAGGAGGCATTTGGGAGCCATTCACATTGTTCTTTTCACCCTTTAATTGTGAAATTTGGGTTTTCATCCTTCTGATCTTGTTACAGTGAGCTCAAATCTGTTCGTCACGTTTGTTTATTTCAAAAACTGCATCAAACTCAGGAACATCCGATGATGTCTTGATATTTGAGGTTTTAATATTTTCTTTGAGATGTTGATATTTTAGTTGAAAATTAAAATTTTCAACTTCCAGTTTAGACTAATGTTTTACCAAATTATCATGATCATCCTGTTCTACTTTATCATGCAATTTTGAATTTGTGGTTTCAAGCTCAATGACACGATCATAGGAAACTTTTAATGCAACAGTTAATTCATGAAATTGAGACACAGTAATTGAATAATTTGTAGATGTAGAACATATCTTGAGCAACACATTGAGAGATCAGATTATCATTAATGATGTGCAGATTCTTTTTCTCTATTTCATTACTCTTAAAACACATTCTTACATACTGACCTCAAATTCCATATCATTAAACATCTTTTTCATTTCTTTAATCTCTGTGTCCATACCCTTTTGAAGACTCTCAAATTTTCCTTTAAGTTGTTTAAAGAAAGGCATGACCTCAGTTAAATAGCATTCTTTAGTTTGTTCAAAACCAACAAATAGTTGGTAAACTACATAAAGGCTGATTAAGGTCTTGCTATTAGTGGGAAGATTTCTAGGTACTAAATGCATTGGTGTATTTGGGGGATACCACAGTGGTGGAGGCAATTTCCTACAAGGGAATTCTTTTCAATAAAATCATTAGCTTTTGTTTGTCGGATACTTTTTCAGAAAATTTGTTCGAGGGTTAGGAATTTGGAGTGCGAGTCGAATTTATTAAAGAAATCCAGTTATCCTTAGAATAATTTGGTGTTTTAATGATGATTTTATCTCTTATGCACAAGGGACTATCAAATTTATCATCCAATTTTTTTCTAGAGACTTCTTCTAATTTTCTATCTTCCTCAGAGCACTCAGCACAAGTGGGTTTCTGTCTACACGCCTTAGGATTTTGTTCATCTACAAGTGCAACGCTATGCTTATCACTTTGAACTCTATGCTTAGTGATCATGTGAGCAGTCTGAATGGTGTTCCCTTGTCCGTACAATTTATTTTCATGTTTGTTCTTCAAAGTTTTTAGGTTGGAAAATTCATTTAAAAGTTTTGATTTCTGAGCATTGAATTCTTGTTTAAGTACTTTCACATTATCTTGAAGTTCTTGTTTCTGTTTAACAGTTTTGTTAAGCTTTTCTTGTAAGGAATCTAACTCTTGTTTTAACATTTCTTCCCTAAATTGCTTTTTACGATAATTATGCATTTGGTTGTCCATCTCCTGCTCACGGGTAGTCAATTCAAACTTAGCACGTTGTTCATATATAGCAACTTGTTCTTTATAGGCATTTAGTTCAGAAGTAATAGAATCATCAGGGGCACATGCAGTGAATTCATCAAAAACATAGTCATCATTGACTGCAGAAGATGCATTACTTGGTACAATTTCACTTTCATTTTGTTTCACATATTGATCATATGGGACAACATTCCTATTACCCATATTTTCAATATATGATTCAATAATTTCAGTTGGTTGTACTTTGTCATGCGTCTTTTGCACATCAATCTCATCGTATAGTTTTAATACATCTGAAATGATAGATTCCCTGGAAAGAGTGGTTACGTTTTGGTGAAGAAGCCCTTGGAGTTACCATTGGTGAGATATTAGCCATGAAGATGGTGCGGCGTTGGTTCATCATCAACATCTGAATCAAATGCGTCAATCTGCGACTTGAAATGCATTGGGATTGTTGACCCATACCACTTGTGGTACATTCATCCACATCAGCATCATAAGTTATGGCATTTCCCTCAGCAAGAAATAGCAATTCTTCCTCATTCAACATAGCTCCACTATCTTGAGCTTGCACCAGCAACATCTTGTCTCTGAAGTACTCTACATTTTGTGAACGTTTTGGAAGAGTGCAATTCCTTGCGATGTGTCCTTCTCCACCACAGTTGTAATATTTAATGGGCTTTACTTGACCCTGAGCCATGTTTCTTCCACGATTCTGATTACCCATATATCCACCACCACCTGCCAACATTCCCATATCCACACCAGCATTCCATATCGGCACCAACATTCCCTTGCTCATTATGTGGAAAGTATGCATTCTGCCTTCCTTGCACATTTTGCACCACTACCTTTCCGTCTTTAGCCGTAGCATGATTGTGAAGATTGGATGCAGTTCTGATATGATTTTTGGTATGTGGGGTGAGGTTCAAGTTCTGCTTGACCATTAAAGCCAATTGATTAACAAGATGTTCCATGAATGTGCGAATCGGAGGCTTATACCCTGTATTTGGAATGAGTTTGTGATTACCATTACCAGTTGGTATCACTTGAGATGCTTTGGTGGTTATTCCTACATTTTTGTAGAATTCAGTTGAATCATTCAACGAGCTTGCATCACCATAATTGGTTTTGAACTTTTCCAGGATCATTCGTTCAAACATAGCATGTTTCTCATTACGGAAGCAAGTACGCATACAATTGCTCATAGTTAGTGTGCCTCAAACCTTTGGTTAGCTTGACTGAAGTGACAAACTTGTGCCATTCGGGATTCATGTTTTTCACAAACTTTGAATTGAGATGAATATTTGGAATAGTCATTTTGATATTCCTCATGTCATTCACGAGCTTGTGGAACCTCTCGTAGTATTGATGACATTTTCCCTGGTTTCATCTTAAAGTTCTCAAAATCATCATACAGTTGAGACTCTCATCTTCTTTAGTTAATTGAACGAGAGAAGCATCTTGACATTGTCCCAAACTGCTTTGGCTTCGGTGTTGTGATTGATTAACTTGTAGATGTCCTTTGGTAGACCACTGAAAGTACAATGTTTGAGGCCCTAATATCACATCGTATCTCTTTTTCCTCCTTATCGAGTAAGTTGATCATATGTCTTTGGTCTATCAATCCTAATGTCGAGCCATGTGTGATTTCAAGTATGTCTCGGTAGTCTCAACTTGAGTACGATCCTTCATCAATTGATTTGAGAATGTTAACCCCATTTTCCTTACCCAATCAGTACAATCTGATTCGTTGAGCCCATGAGTCATAATCAGTTCTGTCTAACATGGGTGGGCCAGTATCACGATCCTGCAGCTTGGCGTCCTCAACTACGAGAGAGATGATTGTAGAGCGCGTTCATAGACATGATTACAGTTCTCACGGGGATTTTATAACTCTTTGATTAAACAGGAAATAGAATCTTTCACGGGATTTTACTAAATCAAGAGAAAATCGTAAATCGTAACAATAAGAAACAATAAGTCTCAAGAGACAAATCACTCACTTGTACCAAATAAACGAGAATGACAAATAAACTGACCCGGCAAATCGCTCAAAATAAACAACTTCGCTCAAACCAACAAATCGCTTAAAAGGACAAATTAAACTTAATAAGACAAATGGCTTAAACAATCAACTCGCTTCAATAAACAAGTTTCTTAAACATAAAAATCTCTTAAACCAACAAACCGCTTAAATGACAAATTAGCTTAACCAAGACTAATAGCTTAAACTAACAAATTACGCAAATAAACAAATTAAGCAGGTGACAAATCGCTTCACCGCACAATGGTCGCACAAATACGTCCACTAAATAGACAAATCGCTTCAATAAGCGATTCTTAGTCAGACACAAATCGCTTCCAACCAGGGACAAACCGCTCATCAGAAACTCTTATCGAGACACAAATCGCAACGATAAAAACAAACAACAACGCCACTTTTCAATCCAAAAACGATCCAACCACAGTGATTCAAGCCTTCCAAATCAAAACCTAAACACTTATAATGATTCTAAACACAAAAGTACAATCAAAATCCAAACTTTAACACTAGAGATGATCCAAATGATGCAAATAACTCTAAACTCTTTCAAACCCCAAAAACCATAAAAACCACTAGAAATCCAAGAACATGTAAGATGAATGATCAAAACATGGCTCTTGATACCATTTGTAACATATTGGATTTCATAAACACATCAAATGATGTTTAATAGAGGCGTATGGGTTGGGTTGTAGAGAGAGAAAGTAGAGAGAGAATTGGGAACTTGATGAAACAAAGAAAAATGGTATTGAAGTTTCAACCCTCTACTTTGGGAGGTAGAGGGTATTTATAGTTTCTTACAAGACACGTCTCCTACGGGCTGTGGATCAGGCATACAGTGGGTAAAGACCCGTCCGTCCTCCACGGTGTTACATAACTAACTACTTATTAACATAACTTGACTACGACTACGAGCTTTCTAATGAATACATATACTTGAGGTGACCGACACTTTAACTAATAGATTTTCTAAATCCTAACAACATTGTCACATTGCATAAACAAATCATGTTTCCCACTAATAAAAAAATAATGACTATAAGGACTAATTCTAAATAACCAAACACCCCATGTCAAAAAATTTGAAAAGCTTCTCACTTTTAGGAAAACAATTTTTCATTGTTAATACAAATAGAAATGTAAATTTTCATCACTTGCATAATGCTCTTAAATACTAAAGGTAATGCATAACTAATATGCATTCCCGGGTATATTCAAATGAAGCCACATTGAAATAGGAGCGTTTGGGTTATCTCATGCCGTTTGCCAAACACCCTCACTAAAAACCATTTTATGCATAAAATGAGTCGAGATAACCACAAATCCAAATCGTTTTCATATAGGCACACACTAGAACCAAAACGCTAAGTTTATTCTTATTTTTAACATGTAAATTCTTGCTCATAGGAATAACCATGGTAGCCGCAAGATTCTATGATCACAAGGATACTCTTAACTACATTCCCAAACATCACAAAACCAAGGGCCTCTCCAAAGAACAAGTCAAAATCTTTAAGAGTCTTGAGCAAAGATACTTCCATGAGGGTAGAACCATTCACTCCTCCTTTGTCGACAGAACCAATTTCCGTCAAGAACTTGCCACCATTCACTTCGATTGTCTCCTTGACATCGATGAACCCATTTGCCCTAGGTTTGTTTTAGAATGCTATGCTAGTGTTACAGATTTCATTGATGAGGATGATGAATTTGGCCTTAGGTTTAGGATCAATCAAAACGACTACTCCATCTCCTTTAGCCAATTTGATCAAGTGCTAAGAATTCCCAACCAAGGTATATGTATCTACTCGGATAAGTGGTCACTCACTATCCTTGATGCAATCAATGACCGCTCTCTTCCCTACCAAACTCTTTTAGTGGATAAGGATGTCATCCGTGAGCACCTTTTTAACGAAAGGGCCGCTCCAACCCGTGTCACCTGAAAGGGAAAGGAAGTAAACCGAGATCCATAAGGCATGGAGCTCAATGAGCTTAAGCCCGAATTCAAGAAATGGGAGGAACTATTTAGAGCAAATGTCATTAGCTCTATAGGAAATAGGGACCATATCAATGCTTGCCTTTGTCACATGCTGTACAACTTGTCCACCCGTCAACCATTCAATTTAGCCTACTACATTGCTAGGAGAATGATTGACATTCCACCTCAAGGATCGGTCGCTCTTCCTTACGGGATGCTCCTCACCCGTCTCTATAGAGTTTTTGCACCCATTCCACCAAGCCTAAAAGGGTTAAAGCTTGACTATGCTCTCATCCCTCACATTTTTTTGCCCTTGAGTGATGAGCGAGTGGCTAAGACTAAAGGCAAAAGGGCAAAACCTCCAACTCCTTCATCATCATCATCAAATAGCTCCGAGGACGGTCTCCCAAATTCTCGCCTTCCACCTCAAGAGTACTATGCACCTCTCCCCGAGACTGAGAATGAATCGGTGGAGTTCAAGCAAACCAAGGGAATGTTCAAGTGCCTTGGTAGGATGATGACTAAGATCTACAAGAAGTTGGATAAGTGAGGTTCATTTGAAGGAGTGTTTGGAACAAGACAATAACTATGGTGTATGATACAATTTGGTTGTTTTTAATTTGTAGGATGCTAATATAACTTAAAACAATGTTGTATGCTAACCGGTTTTTGCAGGGGGATAGCACAAGTGTGTTATCAAATTTTACCCATTTTCACTTATATGTGAAAATCGTTAGCCCTTGGTCAAAGTCTATGCTCCACTATGTTTGTATATGTGTTATCAACTTTTCCTAACTAGAAATAATTAATGTCACATGGTTTAAGCAAAATTTCAGGTTTTGGAAAAGTCCCCGACACCTAAAAATAGAGAGTGTTGATTTCACGGTGTCCAGCGGATCGAGGCGGCACAAATTTTTGGTACCGTCTGTTATATACCCCATTTTAGTACTACACCGTACATGACGGACCAGGCGGCACCATTTTATGGGTTCCCCCTGTGTAAACTTTTGGTGCCGTGGATCCTACAGGTAATTTTCTAAATTTCGCCTATTTCAACATTCCAAATTACCATACATTGCTTCTAGGTTAATATTAACTTGTTCTTACCCATATTAGAACTAGTGTAACACACTTAGGCATATAGGATATTCATTTCCCACCAAAATTTAAAAATTTCAAAAATCCACCCAAGGAGCCCGTTTTCATAAAGGAAGGAACCAAAAATTTGGTTCCTTGCAATCCGTGGGTGATCTGATTCTAAAGATCCCATCATCATTAGAACACATTTATTGCAAATCTTTGTCTCTTCACTCCATCTTTCTTGTATGGATTGACTTGGGTGATATGACTAGCATTAAACCCACTTCAAAATCATTAGGAACCTCATCTCTTCTATGGTTTAACATCAAATCAAACACGATTCTCCATAATTTTCAAATCCTATATATTAAAAGCTTTTACCATGATCATCTTCACACCTTCTCAACTCTTATCATCTACTAGCAAAAACTTAAGCCAAAATGACTAAGTCTTCACCATCAACAAAGCCTTGCAAAGGACGCTAGAATGAGCGTAAGACGTTGTTGTTTTGTCAACATAAGCTCCTCTTCCGAGTCATCTCCATTAACCATCTCATCTCCCATAAGAGATGAAACAACTCTCACTTTGGCTACTCCTACACCACCACCACAATCACCTATCATCATCACTACTCCACCACCAACAAAGACTCCTAGCTCACCATGGCTCTATCCAAACATCAAAAACGCCATCACCTCCAAAATCTCCAACACTCATCCCATTAGAGTTATTCTCTACACCACCTACATCTCCAAATCCATTTTTGGAAGACTTGGAGGACTTGCCTCCTAGGCCCAATCATCCACCACCACTACCAATTTTTGGTACTATTGAGCGAATAGCTCATGAGTCTCCACGTCCATCTTTTGACCCAAATGCCCGTTAGAACAAGACATCTTCTTTTCCATCCCATCCACAAGGAAATCCATGGTCCTTTTTATAGGGATCAACCACTACCTACAACATCAATGCCCTCTCAAATAGAGGACATTGAGGAATCCATGTGGGAGGATCACCCCACCAAAGAAGAGATTGAAGTCGAGCTCAATCACCTCCACCAATTTTCCAATATGGTGGATTCCCATCTTAGTGATGATATGCAATTGCAAAGTGCTTTGCTAGCCTCCATAATCACCACTCCAAACACCAACACCAACACCAACACCTCCACCATTCCACCACCACAAACCCATGATGTAAAACCCCAAAATCTCAAACGCGTGAAATGACAATTTTGCCCTCAAACTTAAAATTTTACAAACTCGGAAAACACGTCAACATTGTTTAATAAGTTATATCATTAATAATATACACATATTATGAAAGTAATTAACTTATGATATAAATTAAAAGAACATAAATGATTAAACTCTAAGTAACAAATAAACATATCAAAATGTACACAATTAACCTAGACTACAAAAGAGACTACATACATTGGGAAAGATAAGTTTGGAAAGTTAAAGATTTGGTCCTCCCCTTGATGGCGGCCCTTACCTCTCCTCATTATTATCCATATCAAATTTTATTCTCTCATTTACACATTTCCATTTCATTCAAAAAAACACCAAGTAAACCCTAGATCTACTTCTTTCACAAAAGTGGCGGCACCCTTTATTTTTCTTCATTCCATCCGAAAAACAAAGAAGCAAGGCGTTCCTAGGAGGCTTGTGATCATGTGTGATCGATTGGTGGGCTTGTGATAGTGTTTGGAAGCTTGGACGTGGGGTATTCTTTTAGGTCGTGGGGTGGTTATAGCCAAGGGAGGCTTGGTTTTGATCGTGGTGGTTTTATTCTTGTTTCCTTGTCGCGTACACGCTACTAGGGTAACGTATCATCATCTCACGTCTTCTCTCTTTTGTTTTCTTATTCAATTCGTGGCCATGGAATCCTTTTCTAGGGCTTGTTATACGAAAATATGTTACATGAAATAATGAATGCGTTTGTCACATGAAATGATAAAATGGACTACACAAAATCATGACTCTAAACATGTATGAATCGAATGATATGTGGCATGTAAATATGAATACGAAACTGAATTTGGGTTCCTCTATATGTCGACATATATGTATTACATTAAAAGGTTAAATGAGCTTGTGAAACTATACGTATACGTATGTGATAAATGGAATCGATAACGAATGATTTACCAGGTTGTTTTGATTATTATGTGGGGCGTACATATATGATTTGGTGAAGGATGTCACGTACAAAAATGGATAGTGGTTAATATGTTGTGTAATCTATGATAATCGAGTCTACATGTGTTAAAACCTATACGTTAATTATAATCAAAAACTAGGGTTTTGTAATTGATGATTTAATAAA
This sequence comes from Chrysanthemum makinoi, assembly GCA_910596185.1. Classification (NCBI taxonomy): domain Eukaryota; kingdom Viridiplantae; phylum Streptophyta; class Magnoliopsida; order Asterales; family Asteraceae; genus Chrysanthemum; species Chrysanthemum makinoi. The sequence continues at coordinate 144,610,934 of OU343221.1, read as the reverse complement.
GATAAGGGGTTAAATTGTAAATTATGAAACTTGATGGATTAACTTGTTAATATAGTAACTAAATGGATTAAATGAGTAAAATGAGTAAACTTGCTATATTTACACTTTTAACCCTAAACTTTGTAATATTGACATTTTAAACCCTAAACTTTTGTAACTTGTCATAAATGATCCTTAAATCATAATAACACTCGTTTTCATTATTTAATTTTAGATAAGTAACTAAACTTGCTAATTATGGAAAGTTACTAAATATGGAAACCTGCTAATTATGGAAAGTTACTAAATATGGAAAGTTACCTAAAATAGAAAGTACTTAAAATGGAAAGATTACTAAAAATGGTAAAGCCATCTTAAGCGAGTATCTGATTCTTATAGAACGTTATTTAATTCATATAGGTTCAGGGCGGGTTTGATCTGCTTTCTTGATTTTACTTTCGTTGTGATTTGCTCGAATAAGGTCGAGATATTGACCTTACCTCTTAAGGTTTCTCGTGATTCTTATACATCTTTTGATATTAGCTTGAGCTGTACGCTTTACTCTAAGCGTCATGATTAGGGCTTCCCTATGACTCTGCTATGCTCCCTTTGATATGAAACTTTGATATGAAACTTTGATATGAAACTATGATATGAACTTTGATATGAACCCTTATGATATGAATATGCTTTGACCCTTGATCGATACAGGAGCCAAATATGTGTTCCTAGTCGGGAAGGTAACGACCGTGTCATTGATGCACCAATGGCATGACTCGGTGTAATGTACAGTGATGATACACACCGTCCTCTATTATGATATGATATGATTATGAGCTCACTATATGTATATGATTTGGCCAGAGGTATGGATGCATCCTAGATATGATATGTTTTGAGGATTTGATCGATTGGAGATTTATATGGTGAATGATGTGCAGTTGCAATCCGTGTCTTCACATTTAGGGAGTTGATCACTCCACTTGTTACTTGAGGTCTCCCTCCATTATATTTGGTATTCGAGGTCACCCTCAGAATACACGATATGATATGATATGTGTTTGATATGATATGGGCTCGTGGTATATGGCTGACCTTCCATTTCCTTTCTCTTATTATCCTTTGATATGCCTTATGATATTTCCCATTGCACCTTATGATTATGATATCCTCATTACTTACCCTTCGATTATTAGTTTTGTTATATATTTATCTATTCACTGGGCTTTTTAAGCTCAGTGCGTTTTCTTTCCATGCGGCGGTAATTAAGCTAGAAATTTGGGATCTTAGCTATGGGTTTGAGTGATGACCGGTTATGTGGATCTATGGCTCTAGTCATCTTAGTTATGCTTGATTATGTTGACATTACTTTAGACTCGGATTATGCTCATTTATGTCTTGGATTTATTCCTTCTTCTTTTGATGAACTTATGTAACATTTAAGCCGTGTTATTTGGATTTCCTTTGGTTATTTATTTAAGACTTCATTGCTTTATTATGTTCATTATGTATGCTTTGATATGACACCATTTTATAATACTTCTACCCTTATCGGGTTGGGGTGTTACAATTATGGTATCGAGCCAATTCACGACTTGTAGTCGGGACACGTGACATATGGACCCTAAGCATTGATCCGTAGAGCTTAAGATTTGATTTGGTGAGGTTTGGGTAGATTCTAGGTTCATTATCATCATTTCCGTTCATGATCTTCATCTTACTTCTAACCTTTGCTAGCGTTTAATGAACTCTTGAGATGGTGACTACTCGAAGGAATGGCGGCGATAACGGGGATGGTAATCCTAACCCGAAGCTTTGATTGCGCGCTCGGCCTCTGCTATGCCGAGATCGTTGCTACCATCACTAATAACGTCGAAATGGCTAGCTCCTCGTAAATGATGGTGGGGGTACCAACCCACCTACACCCATTCATGTTTGGATCGAGCGCTTCAACAAACTTAAGCCAATCCCTTTTCGGCTGGCTTCACCTAATGATGCGGGAGGACTGGATTACGCACATGGAAAAGTTATTCAATGTCTTGGGTTGTGGTGACGAGGTGAAAACCGGACTAGCGACCTTCAAATTCGAGGGTGATGCCCTTATACTGGTGGAAGGCCTATCTCTTGTCGGGGAAGAGAACTTTCTAGATACTTGTGTTTGGAATACTTTTAGGGATATCTTCTACAAACAGTATTTTCACGAATCGAAACGGCGATATGAAGAGGTACAACGCCTTACATCGGTGGATAGGGAAACTTCCCATGCAGCGTTTATGAGGTTGGTTGGGTTTGTAGGTGAGATTGCTAGAGATGCACGTCGTCGGGCTCGGAGTACAAATGGGGGTTGAAGAAATGGGTGTTGGACGGGTGATTAATACGAGTACACTAAGGTAGGCTGCGATTCTTGTCTTGCCATAACATTGAGTTGCTACATGAGGATCGAGGCTTCAACAAGAGGAGCGAGGGGCGGTGATCGTATTTATCCTGGGTCGACGGGACCATACTCGGGGAGTTTAGGGGCGATCGATCGTGGGCGTCGGAACACTTTCGAGCGGGGTTCCTGAGAGGTATGACGGATCGAGGAAGCGACCTTGAGTCGTGATGGTGAAGTGTCGGGGTTAGGGATCAATCTTATCGTGGTGGTCATGGACCGTTCTTACGGCTCTTCATATCATAAAGCCGGCGTAGATTTTGCCTCCTCCTCCACTGCAACACTTGTGGTAAGCCTCATCCGGCGTATGTTTCAAGGCCACGGTGGTTGCTATGCATGTGGGTCTCTTGCTCATAGGGTGAAGGATTACACTCAGGGGAAAGTGACTACTCCGGGGAACACGGCCAAACCAGCTCGACCAAGGGCGTGTGTGTATACGTTACTGGGACCAAGCGTGAACTCTTCGGTACCATTATCGGTATTATTTATATTGGTGATATTTCGCCTTTACTTTATTGATACAGGTGCTTTCACGCATTCTATGATATCTACTTCGTTAGTAAGGAAATTAAATATGACACCCACACCCTTGTTAAACCGAGTCTCTATTTCCACCCCTATGAAAAACCAAGTGCTTATTGATCGTAAATATGTGGATTGTCCCTACGTTTAGATGATGGTATTCGTTCGACTAATCTTCTTCCTCTGGATATGTTTGATTTCGATATTATTCTGGGTATGGATTGGTTGGCCTTGCATAGGGCTACCATTGACTACTATGCTCGAATTGTTATCTTTGGTAATATTCACCAACCTGATTTCGTTTATCACGATGCTCAACGCCTAAGTCGATTAAGATCATCTCGGTTATGGCTTCGCACTCTCATTTCTCATGGTTGCCTTGGTTTTCTAGCATCCATTAAGGATACTTCTCTTGAAGTTCCGACCATCGAAAGTCTTTACATTTATGCAGAATTTTCGGCGTTTTCCACGATGAACTTTACGGTATTGCTCCGGCAAGGAAGTTGAATTTGGCATCGATTTGATTCCTGGTGCCAAACCTATATCTAAAGCTCCTTACCGTATGGCACCGATCGAATTGAAGGAATTGAAGGAACAGTTGCAAGAAATGTTGGAGAACGACTTTATTAGGCCCAGTGTTTCACCTTGGGCACGGTGTTATTTGTTAAGAAGAAGGATGGAAGTATGAGGTTGTGTATTATTACTACGTGAGCTAAACCGTATCACTATCCGTAACGTTATCCTCTTCCGGCGCATCGGCGACTTGTTTGATCGGTTGCAAGGTGCAAAATTTTCTCTAAGATTGACTGCTGATGCGGTTATCATCAATTATGTGTGAAGGAGCAAGATGTTTCTAAGACCGCGTTCCGTACTCGTTATGGCCATTATGAGTTCCTAGTTATGCCTTTTGGTTTGACTAATGCGCTGCTGATTTTCATGGACCTTATGAATCGTGTTTTCCACGAGTATCTCGATAAGTTTGTGATCGTTTTCATCGATGACATCCTCGTGTATTCTAAGAGTGAGGTGAGCACGGCGGCACCTTCGTATTGTATTGGAGACTCTTGACCGAAGTTGTATGCAAAATTTTCTAAGTGTGAATTACGGTTGAGCCAAGTTGCTTTCCTTGGTCACGTTGTATGCGCTAATGGTATCAAGATGGAAACCTCTAAAGTCAAAGCTATCACAAAATGGCGAGACCTACTAGTGGCGGAGATTAGAAGTTTTAGGGGCTTGTTGGTTATTACCGTCGTTTTGTTGAGGGTTTCTCTCGATTGGCGTTACCTTTGACGCAATTGATGAGGAAAGGAGAAAAGTTTGAGTGGGCGGATGGCGTGAAAAGAGTTTCGAGGAGTTGAAGCGGAGATTGGTTTACTGCGCCTATTTTGACACTTCCATCGGGTTCGGAGGTTTTGATTCTGGCGCATCGAAGAAGGGTTTGGGTTGTGTATTGATGCGGCATGGTAAGGTGATTGCCTATGCTTGAGAAATTGAAATGTATGAGGAGAATTATCCCGCATGATTTGGAGTTGGCTGCGGTGGTTTTGCCTTAAAGATTTGGAGGCATTACTTATATGCGTGAGTGTGTGATATCTTCTGCGACCACAAAAGTTTAAAGTATATATTCACACAAAAGGAGCTCAATATGAGACAGCGGAGATGGTTAGAGCTTCTTAAGGATTACGACACGAACATCCAGTATCATCCGGGTAAGGCTAATGTGGTTGCGGATGCACTAAGCGAAAGTCGGGTATGATTTCTTGTTTGGAGATTGAACCCAGGGTTCTTCACGATCTTGAGCTTATGGATGTGGAATTTTGTTTTTGGGGTTATGATGGTTATTGGGCTGACTTGAGGGTAGAGTCCAATCTTATATTGCGGATTAAGGAAGCTCAGAAGGATGATGGTGAGCTTTGGTCTATAGTTGAGAATATGTCGAGGCGGGTAAGCGGTGATTAGTGTTGATGGTTTTGTGATGCGTATGGTATGAGGGTTCGACTTTGTGTTCCTAATGATCACGCTTTGCGTTGAAAGCTGTTTTGTCGAGGCTCATAGTTCCCTTTTCACTATTCATCCTGGTTCTACCAAGATGTATCGGGATCTTAAGCAACATTTCTGGTGGAATGGTATGAAGCAAGATGTGGCTTCGTTTGTAGCTAGGTGTATGACATTGTCGTGAGGTTAAGATTGAGCATCAAAGGGCTAGTGGTTTGTTGCAGCCGTTAGATATTCCTACATGGAAGTGGGAAGAAATCTCCATGGATTTTGTCCGCGAGTTTGCCTCCTACTCGAGAAAAGACATGGCAGCGATTTGGGTGGTTTTTGATCGACTAACCAAATCTGCTCATTTCTTACCTATCCGGAAAGATTATCGTGTTAGTAGATTGGCGGAAATTTTTCGACAAGAGATTATTAGATTGCATGGTACTCCTACTGCTATTGTTTTCGATAGAGATCCGGCGCTTCACGTCCACAGTTTTGGAAGAGTCTGAAAGCTTGGGGCACCGTCTTAAGTTGATCTTTGCTTTTCATCCTCAAAATGATGGTCAGACGGAGAGGACTATTCAGACTCTTGAGGACATGTTGAGGGCTTGTGCATTGGAATGGGTAGGGAGGCTGGGATGAGTATATGTGCTTGGTGGGTTTGCCTACAACAATAGTTGTACGCTAGCATCAAGGAGCACCATATGAGTTGTTATATGGGAGAATCTGAGCACCTATTTGTTGGGATGAGGTAGGTGGCGTTGATTGAGGTCGGAACTCATTGAGATTACTAATGAGAAGGTGGTGGTTGCTAGGGAGAGATTGAAGGAGGCTCGTTCACGGCAAAGAGTTATCTTGATAAGCATAGAGCGCGGCTTAGTTTTCGTGTTGGTGATCGTGTTTTTAAGAAAGTTTTGCGTCCCGTGGTATTAGCGTTTTGGAATCAAGGGCAAGCTCGGTCCTCGATTCATCGGACCTTCGAGATTCGGATCGTGTTGGGGAAGTTTCCTACCGTCTAGCTCTACCTCCTCAGTTATCTCATGTTCATGATGTGTTTCATGTATCTACCTTTCACGGGGATACAACTATCATCCGTTACACGTGGTTTCCTATCCTTTGGATCGATTGGTAGGATATGTCCTTCCGGAAGAACCGAAGCTATTTTAGATTGACGAGATCGAATCACGAGAAACAAAGTAATTCCGTTTGTTAAGATTCTTTGGAAGAATCACCGAGGCGTGAAGCTACGGGGAGACCGAGGAATCTATTGAGCTAGTTATCCACATTTCTTTTCATCATGGGTATGTCTTACGTTTATTGCCGTTTCCTTTTCAATTTTCGAGGGGCGAAAATTTTCTTTTTAGAGGGAAGAGTTGTAAAACCTAAAATCTCAAACGCGTGAAATGACAATTTTGCCCTCAAACTTAAAATTTTACAAATTCGGGAAACACGTCAACATCGTTTAACAAGTTATATCATTAATAATATACACATTATGAAAGTAATTAACTTATGATATAAATTAAAAGAACATAAATGATTAAACTCTAAGTAACAAATAAACATATCAAAATGTACACAATTAACCTAGACTACAAAGAGACTACATACATTGGGAAAGATAAGTTTGGAAAGTTAAAGATTTGGTCCTCCCCTTGATGGCCGGCCACTTACCCTCTCCTCATTATTATCCATATCAAATTTTATTCTCTCATTTACACATTTCCATTTCATTCAAAAAAACACCAAGTAAACCCTAGATCTACTTCTTTCACAAAAGTGGCGGCACCCTTTATTTTTCTTCATTCCATCCGAAAATCAAAGAAGCAAGGCGTTCCTAGGAGGCTTGTGATCGTGTGTGATCGATTGGTGGGCTTGTGATAGTGTTTGGAAGCTTGGACGTGGGGTATTCTTTTAGGTCGTGGGGTGGTTATAGCCAAGGGAGGCTTGGTTTGGATCGTGGTGGTTTTATTCTTGTTTCCTTGTCATTACTGCGCTACTAGGGTAACGCATCATCATCTCACGTCTTCTCTCTTTTGTTTTCTTATTCAATTCGTGGCCATGGAATCCTTTTCTAGGGCTTGTTATACGAAAATATGTTACATGAAATAATGAATGCGTTTGTCACATGAAATGATAAAATGGACTACATAAAATCATGACTCTAAACACGTATGAATCGAATGATATATGTAAAAATGTAAATATGAATACAAACTGAATTTGGTTCCTCTATATGTCAACATATATGTATTACATTAAAGGGTTAAATGAGCTTGTGAAACTATCATTATCGTTATGTGATAAATGGAATCGATAACGAATGATTTACGAGGTTGTTTTGATTTTTATGTGGGGCGTACATATATTATTTGGTGAAGGATGTCACGTACAAAAATGGATAGTGGTTAATATGTTGTGTAATCTATGATAATCAAGTCTACATGTGTTAAAACCTATACGTTAATTATAATTAAAAACTAGGGTTTTGTAATTGATGATTTAATAAAGATAAGGGGTTAAATTGTAAATTATGAAACTTGATGGATTAACTTGTTAATATAGTAACTAAATGGATTAAATGAGTAAAATGAGTAAACTTGCTATATTTACACTTTTAACACTAAACTTTGTAATATTGACATTTTAAACCCTAAACTTTTGTAACTTGTAATAAATGATTCTTAAATCATAATAACACTCGTTTTCATTATTTAACTTTAGATAAGTAACTAAACTTGCTAATTATGGAAAGTTACTAAATATGGAAACCATAATTATGGAAAGTTACTAAATATGGAAAGTTACCTAAAATAGAAAGTACTTAAAATGGAAAGATTACTAAAAATGGTAAGCCGTCTTAAGCGAGTAATCGATTCTTATAGAACGTTATTTAATTCATATAGGTTCCGGACGGACGGGTTTGATCGCTTTCTTGATTTTACTTTCGTTGTGATTTGCTCGAATAAGGTGAGATATTACCTTACCTCTTAAGGTTTCTCGTGATTCTTATACATCTTTCGATATTAGCTTGAACATTGCAGCTTTACTCTAAGCCTCATGATTAGGGCTTCCCTATGACTCTGCTATGCTCCTTTGATATGAAACTTTGATATGAAACTTTGATATGAAACTATGATATGAACTTTGATACGAACCCTTATGATATGAATATGCTTTGACCCTTGAGTCGATACGAGCCAAATATGTGTTCCTAGTCGGGAAGGTAACTTGACCGTTTCATTGATGCACCAATGGCATGACTCTCGGTGTAATGCGAGTGTTGATACACACGTCCCTATTATGATATGATATGATTATGAGCTCACTATATGTATATGATTTGGCCTTTGGGGTATGGATGCATCCTAGATATGATATGTTTGAGGATTTGATCGATTGGAGATTTATATGGTGAATGATGTCGGGTGCAATCCGTGTCTTCATTTAAGGGAGTTGATCACTCCATGTTACTTGAGGTCTCCCCTCCATTATATTTGGTATTAGGGGTCACCCCTCAATACAGCGATATGATATGATATGATATGTGTTTGATATGATATGGGCTCGTGGTATATGGCTGACCTTCCATTTCCTTTCTCTTATTATCCTTTGATATGCCTTATGATATTTCCCATTGCACCTTATGATTATGATATCCTCATTACTTACCCTTCGATTATTAGTTTTGTTATATATATATCTATTCCTTGGGCTTTTTAAGCTCGGTAGCGTTTTCTTTCCATGCGGTGGTAATTAAGCTAGAAGGCGGGATCTTAGCTATGGGTTTGAGTGATGACCGGTTATGTGGATCTATGGCTCTAGTCATCTTAGTTATGCTTGATTATGTTGACATTACTTTAGACTCGGATTATGCTCATTTATGTCTTGGATTTATTCCTTCTTCTTTTGACGAACTTATGTAACGTTTAAGCCGTGTTGGCTGGATTTCCTTTGGTTATTTATTTAAGACTTCCGCTGCTTTATTATGTTCACTATGTATGCTTTGATATGACACCATTTTATAATACCTCTACCCTTATCGGGTTGGGGTGTTACACATGAACCATACTACCCTCCTAGACATGGTTGCTCCAATTGTGAGCGGACCGCCCAAATCACCGAAAGGACCCGGGTGATGGTCCATGAGCTTCAAGACGAAATGAGGTTCATCCTCAATCACATCCTAGAGCGCATCAATGCTCTTGCTCATCCACCACCTCAATAGGAGGGTTCTAGTTTATTCTCTTTAAGCATTTTTATTTTTCTAGGCTTTTCTTTGTATTTTTTTATTTTCTAGGATAATTTTTTCTATTCTTGTACTAACACTTCATTGTGTTCCTTTTTCATGATTTTGTATCATGAAAATTTTAACAAATGAATGGTGTTTCTTATATTGTTGTTGATTGTTACATGGTGTTTGGAAATGCTTGTGATGATGCTTATTACTAACAATTATTTTTCTTGTAGCTTTTTCACAATCTATGTATCTTTCTCTTGGCACCCAATTTAGGGGGAGCATTAGTCAAGGGGGAGATAATGGCTCGGGCTCATTATATATTTATACGCATCTTCTTTTGTTGAGACAAAAAGGGGGAGAAATATATAGAACTTGGTTATATTTGACTTTTATAAAAGTCAACTGCATACTTTGACTTTCTGAAAAGTCAACATCATACTTCAACTAATGAAGACTTTGACTTTCTAATGAGAAGTCAATTGCACACTTTGACTTTCTAAAAAGTCAACATCATGTCTAAATTGGACATACTTGCATTATCATTTTACTCTTTCAAGTTCTAAAAACTAATATTTTTATAACTCTTGTATAATCTTTACATCTTTTATAAAAATAAAATTTATATTTTGTCCTCAACAAAAAGGGGGGAGATTGTTAATACAAATATCGTCATTAAACGTTATTTATATTTTATGATCTTTACCTAAGTTTTGTTAACGACAAAAGTAAATTTAGTTCTTATAAAGCTTAAAGCTTGTCAAGTTTAATAGATATTAAAACAAGCTTTTGATGCAGGTTTTACTGACCAGGTTTTAATATTTATAAAGTCTCGTTATACCTATGGTCTACCCTAATGCACTAACGGGCAGTGTACCCGGTCGTGTGTAGTGTAGTAATCGGTGGCGACTTGAGGTCGTCCCAAGAGATATGTGTGTTGGATTATTACTAAGTCTAGGTGTCACAGATTAATAAAGGTTTCGATAAGGAATTAATTAATTAAACTACTAAAGCAGATAATAAAGGATAGTGGTGCTAACATAGTTATTCCTCCTAGCTAGTAATGTCTACGTCTACTTACTTCCAATTACTTCAGGTGAGGTCAAAGTCGAGAAGACAGCATTTGGTCAATTCGCCATAACCTATCAGCAAAGATGCCACCACAGGAGAAGTCAGGTTTCCCCTCATAAGTCACATTGTTCACGGTCCCTAAGCCAAGTCATTAAGTACCGCTACATGCTAGATTTATAATAGTGAGTGCCGGGCGTTAGCAACAAACCTCACCCCAATTATTAAGTTCATCGAAACGATAGGTGATCAGTTGGTCAAATCGCACAAGTAGAAAGGGTCGTCGGTTGGTCATATCTTACCCTTCCGTCTCGATCCGCTCACCTAGGGTCAATTGGTCATATCTCCTAAGCAATTGGCCTCTACCGCCATTCAAAACTACCGAAACAAGGGTAGCTACCAATAAACTATGCATGCATACACTTAGAAATAATTATCGGAAGTAATGTAACGCATAAACAAAACAATTAAGGAATCATAACTAGGCCAGCACCAAGAGGTGCTTAGCCATCTCATTAATCATACAAACCAATTCAATATTCAAAGGTGCGAAATACATGAATTGAAAGTAAAGAAAATATAAAATGCTAATGCTTATCGTAGGGGTGTGATTTCTCCCTTGGAGACAACTCCATATGCTCCTCTAGACACGCCTTAGATTTTTACCACGTTCTCGGTTGTTGTGTGTGGAATGGGATGATTAGAAATGCGGAATTAGGTGGGGTATTTATAGGCGGATCGGTTCGGGTAACTATAACAAGAGTTACGTCGTAACCTTCAATTCCTTCGTATTTTGCACTAGATCTGCTAGTTATGGCGTAACGTATTGAGTATTAGTTACGCCGTAGTTGATGAAATAGTTACGGCAGTAGTTATGCGGCGTGGAACCTCATTTGACCTAATATGAGTTCGTCGTAACTTAACCGATGAGAGTTGGTTTTAAGTCACGCTTTAATTCTCGGCATAATGTGAGAGATGAGTTACGCCGTAACTTCTTCAAAGTAGCATCTTTGTGATAAATCTTTAGATATTTCTCCAGTTCCGCGTCTCTTAAGCTCCAATGCTCGTAATTTACCTTAAAGTAGAAAACAATGGAAAACAAGCGTAAATCCATATAAATGATATAAATTACAAGCATTCCTAAAAAGATAAGTTTATCAAATATCCCCCCACTTGAACTCTACTTGCCCTCAAGTAGACCTTATTAGAAAGATTCCTAAAAAGATATCTCTCTCAAAACCTGGAAAATATAAGTTTACAAATCCCTTATGCTAGAATAAAACAAAGTCGAACACCTCACAAAAGGGGAACAGCACACTCAAATCTCTCAACTATTCTAAGTGTCAATTTCGGGGTGATAACTCAATCGCACAGTCATAGCATGTATTCTATCATAAGCTTGCCGGTTACACAAATCTCCACCACTAGAGTTAAGGGCTAAACAATTCTCGAAGGCAATATGGGTAGACACCGACAAAGGCTAAGGGGGTGAGTCGTCATTACTAACATGTCACCGTGAAGTGGACAAAATCAATGATACATGACCAAATCCATGGCCAAGACACCAAAGATTGCTTCTGTGCATCACCTAGACCGCGCTTCATGACTAAAAGGGTAGGATAAGACATGGGATATATAATTGGTGTAAAATAAAAAACAACAGCGGTAGTCTAAATCTATAACCAATTCATCACCACTTACCGTCCGCCCAAAGTTCAAGCTTTGAAGTCAAGAAACGGATCATGAAATACTAGGTAGATGTGTCATTAGAGGACGTCATGATGGGCACACTACCTTTTCTCCAACTGTTGGCATAATTACCAACTCCAATCTTCAAATGTGACTGAGGTGGCCTCCTCGAAACTAAATCTATAAAGCTCATAACATAGTGCTTATAACATCGCACTTTACAATAACTAAATCATAACATTTTTTTTCCAACATAACAATAATAACTAAACATAATATCCCCCCACTTGAGATGAACAATGGGAATTCGGGGGGTCTTCAATGATCTTCAGGAATATGTTGTCGATGAAAGCGTGATTTCTGAACCTTTCCACTTGAAGCTTAAACTTAGGCAAATGATGACTTCCCAATCACAAATAAAGACTACAGGGTAGGCTAAGGTGTATAGGTGTATCGAAACAATATATCGGGTTAAAAAAATGAAAGGAATGGCTCAGATGGGTGTATCTAGGGGTATCTTGCACTAAAGGTGAGTGCAACAAAAGGGTTTCACATGGGGGTTGAGAAGTCGAGGTGACTAATCGATAGACACACAATGGTAGGCTATTTGGGTGATAATCCTATAATATTGCCTTCTAAAACTGAAAAGTCCAAATACATCGAGCTAACTCAACATACCTCGTCTATGGTCTCAAAATGATGCAAAGGCCAAGTTCTAAAGTTTACAAGCTACCGGCACACTCATAATTTGGTGGATTTGGGGTAAAATATTGTAAACGGATAAGGCTAATCTCACCATAATATATCAAGGGTTGTATGTGCTCGGCTAAGGTCTACACTAGTTAGGTTAAGAAAAACATGTCAAAATTTTAAAAATGGCATAATTTTTTAAATAAACTAGAAAAATGAGGGCAAAATAATGTTCAAGAGATAATTCTACTCCCGTCCCCCCACTTGAATTGTACAAAGTCCTTTTGTACTAAGCATTAATAAAGGTGAAGAGAAAAGTAAAATTAGAGCGAGAACTTCCCTGAAATTTGCTCCATAAAGAAAGAAGGCCCACGAAAAAGAGACGTGCCTTCATATAAGCATCATGAACAAACTTCAATCCCTGAAATCACACTACTCACAAGCATAATTCTAAAAAGAAAAAAAAATGAAAAATGAAAAATGAAAAACAAACCTAACTCACTTTCGTAGGAATCACGGTTGCATTTAGCATATGCATCAAGCCTTTTAAACCACTTGGTGTCCCAAGTGGACGAGTGAAGTCTCGTGAGGGTTTACAGGGAACACACCCACAAAGTTCATTTAAAAAAACTAATACAAGGTTATTTTGTTTTAAAATGAAAGAATTAAAGTAGAGGAAGGTTACGTCGTAACTCTTTTGAGGGAGTTTACGTCGAACCTGCAAAACGGCATAAGCAAAAGCGAAGTGATTATGGCGTAACCACAGAGATGGTATTACGCCATAATTAGTAAATCGTCAAGAATTCTACTTCAAAAAAGTTGGTTACGGCGTAATCACATAGATGAGTTACTGTTACTCTCGTCAGATCAGCAAACTGCAGCAGCAATTACTTCCTTGTTTCCTGCAAAAATGGTTAGAAAACACAAAACCCTACAAAAATGGAAATAAAACAAAAGAAAGGGATAATTCGGGTTATCTCCCGAAAGAGCACTTTTCTTTATTTACGAGTCTTTAAGTTAGACTTAGAGCCCTGAGGCTACTATGCTTGTTGGTCATTTCGTGGATATGGCAATCTCCATGTTGGATCCAACTTACCAAATTCTCATCCCGTTGTAGTCGTCCCCTAATTCTAACATTTGCCCGGTAGAAACTCTTGATTTTCTGGTAGGGTGGTCAATACCTTTTCTTTGTCTTCCTCAACTGATCTCGGCGATTGGTTGGTTGGGGCTCAAGCTCTTGGTCCAATTTTTAAAGTTCTTGATAGTTCGACATTTTGAAAATATGTATCATCGTTTATCTTCAAACATACTAACCCTTCTTTTTCGTTTTTATCTAACCCCGACATTTCCTGAAAAGGCTTTCCTAAAATTACTCCAGTAAGTCCATCTTCCACAAATTCGCTTACGTCATCTAAAACCATAAAGTCCACCAAAAATGAATGAGTTCCGACGAAGACATGGATGTTAGTTGCAAACCCATGAAAGTTATTTCCCTTATATTCTAATTCTTTCTTCATAACTCGGTTGTAACATTCTTTCGACATAATGTTGACTAGGGAAGTAGTGTCAATAAATGGGTGGAAGTCGATGAACCCGATTTTGCATGAGATCTTTAGATAATAAGGGTTTCTATGATGTATGCGGGTTCCTACCTCATGAAATCTAGGTTGATTGGTTTGCGAAAATGCCTTTACAGAGTTATCTTGCCAACAGGCCATTCCGACGTCACTTGAGAAGTCTTGAGCACTGATTCCTAAATTATCCTCTTCCTCAAAGTTGACGAAAACATCAAAATCTCTTCCCGAATCAACCTCGCCAGGATCCGGGGGATCGCTAAGAAATTCTTCTAAAGCGCCACCAAAACTGCCTACTGGGTCAATTACACATACCTTTTGCGGAGTAGACAAGAGTTCATTAGGTCCGAACGTTGCAATTTCTCCATTAGCTTCAAGAGTTAACTTTCCAGCAAAGACATCCACCTTAGTATGGGCAGTGGCAAGCATAGGCCTACCTAAAATGACAGGTATTCTGTTGTCTTCCGGAATGTCAAAAATCACAAAATCTACTGGGAAAAGGAATTTCTTAATCTTCACCAACACATTTTCAACGATGCCCAACGGCGATTGCATGGATCGATCTGCCATTTCAATTTTCATCTTCGCCGGCTTTAGGTCACCAATCCCATGCGCCAAAAAACATCGAACAAGGCATTATGCTAATACTAGCTCCAAGATCAGCTAGGGCATTACACATATTGAGACTCCCGATCAAGCAAGGGAGAGTGAAACATCCGGATCTTTTCCTTTTTGGTAGCTCATTTCTCAAACTGCTTGAACATCTTTCGTTGAGGTGAATTGTCTCATCATTGCTTAATTCCTGTGGAATATCATCATGGTTAGTTTTAATAGAATTATTGATAGGGAGTTTACGGTAAAGCTTGGTCCGAGAATACTGTCTTTCCATGCTGATTCGTTAAACTTAACTTTTTCCGCAAAGGTCATTGGTTCTTCAAGGATAGTTTCTACAGTGTGGACAACTTCCTCCTCCCGAGCAGCTAGGTAATCAGAGATGGCTTCTGAACATGAGCTAAACCTCTTCTCCAATCTCTTAATCCTATCATCGTGAATTTTGAGAGAAGAGACTGTATTATCCACGAATGTTTTCATCATTTTTTCAATCCTATCATCTCATTCTCTTGATTCCTTTATGTGGTCAAGAATCTTTTTCTCAAGATTGCTCCCGGTTTTGGTCCCAAATACACTCTTAACCCTCTCAACCCTGCATGCTTCAGCTTCTCTTTCTAACCTCCGTTTTTCAAAAATTTCCCCATAATTGTATTCTTGTTTTGTTATCGTCTTCATTACCTTATGATCGAAATTATCTCTCGATCCGTACCCTGTATCTATATGCCACTTGTAGCAATGTTCAGAAATCCGTTGAATACATTCCAAGGCTTGGTCAGGAGTCATGCTAGGAATAGGTCTCGAGGAATCGAGAAGTCCTCGTGTTAGCGCATTAATCCACGATAGCAGACGTAGACGATCTGATGTTTGTTTAAATCATGGGTGGGGCATCGATAGATTAGCTCATTAAATCTTTCCCATGCTTGGTAAAGCATTTCTTCTCCAACCTGAATGAATTGATAGATTTTCCCAAGAAGCTTGGCCATTTTTGAAAGAGGGAAAAATTGCTGGACGAACTTTTTACTTAGTTTATCCCATGCTCCTTTACATTCTTTAGGGAGTTTGTTATACCATCTTTTCGCGGTCCCAATAAGAGTCATAGGAAAAATCCTTGCAGTGACCGAATAGCTCGGAGTACCTCTGACTTTGAAAAGAGAGGATAAGTGGAGAACTTCTTCTATGTGATCCTGAACGTCCTCATCTTCATCTCCAAAAAACTTAAGTTCGTGTAACTCTCGAATAATATGATCTGGAATAGAGTATTTTTAGTATTAGAATCCTGTGTGAAGCTTCGGCGTTCTCATTTGGTCGCTCCAAATCTTTGCTCCATAGTTAGGTCATCGATATTATTTTCATTGATGACTTCGGTTCGTCGGTAGACCGGGTGCGATTCATAAAATGAGAAGATGTTGTGAATAGGAACCGGAGAGTAAACTTTCCTTCTCCAAAATTGCTTCTCCGGGTCGTCGAATGGGGTGGCGAAAAGGCCTCGAAAAATCTTGTATCGACATTTAAGAAAGAAAATTAAAAATAGACTTATACGAAATCCTAAAATAGCTCCCCGCATGCGCCAAAACTTGATGCGAGGTTTATCGACGGGTTTTAATATTTATAAAGTCTCATTATACCTATGGTCTACCCTAATGCACTAACGCGCAGTGTTCCCGGTCGTGTGTAGTGTAGTAATCGGTAAAGCCGAGGTCGTCCCAAGAGCTACGTGAGTTGGATTATTACTAAGTCTAGGTGTCACAGATTAATAAAGGTTTCGATAAGGAATTAATTAATTAAACTACTAAAGCAGATAAAAGCAAATAAAAGTAAAGGATAAATCAATAGAGGATAGTGGTGCTAACCTAGTTATTCCTCCTAGCTAGTAATGTCTACGTCTACTTACTTCCAATTGCTTCAGGTGGGTTCAAAGTCGAGAGGACAGCATTTGGTCAATTCGCCCTAACCTATCAGCAAAGATGCCACCACGAGGGAGAAGTCAGTGTCCCCTCATAAGTCATGTTATTCCTGGTCCCCTAAGCCAAGTCATTAAGTACCGCTACATGCTAGATTTATAATAGTGAGTGCCCGAGCGTTAGAAACTTAAACACTCACCACCTAATTCTTAAGTTCATCCAAACGGCAGGTGATCAGTTGGTCAAATCCTACAAGTAGAAAGGGTCGTCAGTTGGTCATATCTTACCCTTCCTTCCTCATCCACTCACCTAGGGTTAGTTGGTCATATCTCCTAGGAAATTGGCCTCTACCGCCATTCAAAACTACCGAAACAAGGGTAGCTACCAATAAACTATGCATGCATACACTTAGAAATAATTATGCGGAGTAATGTAAACGCAAACGAAACAAATAAGGAATCATAACTAGGCCAGCACCAAGAGGTGCTTAGCTGCTCATATTAATCATACAAACCAATTTAATATTCAAAGGTACGAAATACATGAATTGAAAGTAAAGAAAATATAAAATGCTAATGCTTATCGTAGGGAGTGATTTCTCCCTTGAGACAACCAGATGCTCCTCTAGACACTCGCCTTAGCTTTTTCCCACGCTCGGTGTTGTGTGTGGAATGGGATGATTAGAAATGCTAGAATTCGTGGGGTATTTATAGGCCAGATATGGGTTACTGGCGTATATAACAAGAGTTACGCCGTAACGCTTCAATTCCTTCAGATTTTGCACTAGATCTCTAGTTACGGTTAACGTATTAGTGGTTATGCCGTAGTCTTCTATAAAACTTCGTTCACAGTAGTTGATGAAATAGTTACTACAGGCGTAGTTATCGGGCGTGGAACCTCATTTGACCTAATATAGTTACGTCATAGCCTTTGGGAAGAGTTATGCCGTAACCTTCTGATGAGTTGGTTTTCTGAGTCACGCTTTAGTGACGGCGTAATGTGAGAGATGAGTTACGCCGTAACTTCTTCAAAGTAGCATACTGTGATAAATCGTTAGATATTTCTCCAGTTTCGCTTCTCTTTAGCTCCAATGCTCGTAATTTACCTGAAAGTGGAAAACAATGGAAAACAAGCGTAAATCCATATAAATGATATAAATTACAAGCATTAACGGGGGAATTGACACTTAATATTCAGGACTATTTGATGTTATCAGCTTTTCAAATAATATATTCATCACTCAAGCATTTAAATTTTGATTAATCATATTTTGATATGACTCTAAACCATAATGTATGTTAATATTTTTAGTTCAAGAATCTTTTGGTTTCTTAAAACAAAACATTACATATGTATTTTTACATATTTCTAAAAATAGAAAAACAAACACATGACATCATGTAGTGCATCATTGAAATCCTTAGAAGATTTCACTAGATACTTTGTGTAGATTTAGACTCTACATATCTTACATAATCTTGCATAGATATGGTTGACTTTGGTAAGATTTGGGTAATCTTGCTGTCAGACCTCGGCGGCACCAAATATTAACACGGACGGAACCCTTTTGAGGGGTCCGTGGTCCGTGGTGCCTGCTGAGTATTTTGGCTATAAATAGCAAAGCCAAACAAAGTTGTTTTTCATCCCTTTCTATCATATTCTCATAAATTCCTTCTCTCTAACATTTCTAACTCAGTTTCATATCATATTAGTGATCTCTTTTGTAGCAAAGAAGATCAAGGCATATTCAAGCTTCAACAAGTTGTTGGAAGTCTTGTTTGTTTGTTGTTGTATGATCTTGTGTTGATTCATACATCATTGTTGTAACAAACTATCATAATCTTGTGAGTGTGAGTGGTTAGTATTCTAGTCCTTAAAATACATTGTGTGTGGGAGTGGTTGTACCCTTGAAAAGAACTCGACATCTAGCTTAGTGTAGGAAATAGTGTGTAAGGGAAGTGTAAAGGTTTCTCCGCCGGTGAAAGGAGCTTGTTGACTAGTGAAGTTAAACTCTCGAGTGTGAGACTCGAGGAGTGGAGTAGGGCAAGGAAAAAGAGTCCTTGTAGACCGAACCACTATAAACAACTTGTCGTGGTTTGATTATTTCTTTCCTTATCTACTCTTTATATATTGTTTGCATATTGATTATCATTCAATAACATATCTAAGATCAATATCAATTGATCTTTCAATAAGTTTCAAAACAAAGTTTTTAATCGGTAAACTATTCAACCCCCCCTTCTAGTTTTCCACACATAACATAAACGGGCGCATTACGCCAAAGTTTATAAAACCTTCCAAAATTTATAAAATTATAAACATATCAAAAATCTTACAAATTTATACAAGACTACTTTATCCAAATATACACAAAAGTTATATTTTGGGGTTACGGAGTAAACATCAAACGCATCCATGGACACGTCTTTTAATAGTCATTCAATGTCGTTTACCCATACATGTGATTTCTTATTGTTTGAGCATGAGTTACACTTTGATTCTACATTTTTACCACCACACGAAATACGAATATTAACTTTCTACATTTGATAATCAAAATTTCATCGTCATTAAAACTAATCTTTTTCAATCAACAACCCGAGTATTCCACGAAAACTAAAATGCTTTATCTTTTGAAATCTTATATACTTTATACAATTTTCACAAGACGTATCCTGAGATAAGCCTTATACTCACTAGTTTGTGCCGATCTTCTACCGTTGTGCTTTACTACTTTTGATACCGATATGTTTTTCTTCTTGATACCGTGGTGCTTACTACTTCTTGTTGTCATTTGGATTACTTGCGTTACTGCGTATTGAGGTGAGTTCATAGCCCCCGCTTTTACTCTTTTTGAACTTTATTCATTTTGAACTACTTAGGGGTGAGATACATGCTACAACTTTTTCTATGATCACAATTGCTTGAAAACTTATTCTGAACTAGAACGCTTTAGTGACACTAAGTACCACTATTGCCAAAGTTAAGTCCCTACATCATGAACCATTAATCACTTGTGAGTGAGCGCGAATATAGAGATAAAGGCCTATAGGATTTGACGAATCCCATTTGTGTTGACCGGATAGGAAAACAAACGTGCTATATATGAGTTTCTTATGTATTCGGCACGATACCTACCATGGCAACTTTCTTATATCATTAATTTGATACCCACTGTTAACGCTTTGAGTTTCATGAGCTTAGTGCAATAGTAACTACTGGATTTATTGGTGCAACAACTTGGCCCACTGTTTCTTAAACTTGAGTCTTGTGATCAACTACTTTACTACTAAACCTATGGATTCACTCAACCTTTGTGTTGACTTCTAGCATGTTTTATCTTAGGTGTTTTATTCTTTAATGTTGTAAAACTTTGGAGGAGCTTGGCGAATAGCATGGCATGGTCATAGATTACTATGATACATTTATTTGGGACCAATTTACCTTTATGGCCCTTTATTTCCGCACTATTTTTGAAAAATGTAAAATTAATACTTTTGATTATGAAATTTCTTTTAAACGGTTGAGGTAAAACCGTTCTTTATACTTTATGTTGTGATACCAATTTAGTAGCACCCATGACTTTTATACTTCTATTGCTTTCCGATTTTGAGGGTGTTACAAATACGCCATCACTTACTAAGAGATAATGTTAAAAAAGGGAACAATTCAATTGAAAGGTTTCTTCTGAAGACAACATTGCTGATATTCTTACCAAGCCATTGACATATGAACCGTTCAACCTACTTGATTTAGGACTCAGTCTTATGGAACTATCTTCGTAAATTCTCTTCTTTCTACAAGGTACGTATCTTTAATTCTTCTTCCGAGTCTAGGAATTCTATTTCTCACAAATCAAAAATATCAAATTCTATGGGGATTTTGTTTAAAGTTACACAAATATATTTTTAGTTAGAAATTGCATATAAATTTTTAGAAATAGATTTTTTTTTAAATTCATACCCAATACTTTTAATCAAAGATTCTCACATCTAAGAAACTCATATTTTCCATACATAGTTTATACAAAGTAAAAACTTTTCTCATACATCATCTCATATGTCTCTTGAATGCTAAAGGGAATACGTAAATAATATGTATTTTTGGGTACATTCAAAAGAAGCTACATCAAACTAAGGAGTGTTTGAGTTATCTCACGTCTATATACGTATTTTACATTTCTATCTTTCCTTTTCATCTTAGTGTCGAGATAACTGCACCTCCACATCGTTTGCATATACACATACACTAGGCCTTGATATTTTCTAAGCCATTTTTTTGTCTGACTCTATCAGATACCCGAATCCCTGCATTAACGCAGGTCGGATCCCTTCTGGGATGGATCCGGCCAGATAGAAGACATTTTTATCTTTCTTTTGACGTTTTTAACTTGCAATTTTTTTACTTTTACTACTTTCTATTTAATATTTTCTGAGATTAAGACTTTGTGCTTGACCTCTTATTATTACTTACATTGAATAGACATCGAATCATTAGATTGTTGCTTATATTGTGGTTTTAGCATTCAATGTAAAGTATGGCTTCCCTCTATAAATAATGTCCTAATGTGCTTGCATTTCCATATCCAACACTCTCTCAATCTCAACCTCCTAGTAAACATGGCACCAAAAAGAGTTCAAGCTTCTCAAGAACAATCACAAAATCGTGAAGACATTATTCGAGAAATCAACCAACTTTGAAACCTTAAGAATCTTACTGAATCTCACATCCAACAAGCCACCATTTCTCAAAGCTCTAACTTTACTATTTTTTTCTTTATTTTACGTATTTTAAAAGAACAAATCTTTGTTCTTACTTTTTACATGTATATGTGGTAAAAATACCATTACATTTTGGTCATTTTTATTACAAGGATTATCGTTACGTACCTTAACTCTCGCACACATCTTCTAGTCTCTTTGCTTGTTCTTTACTTACTTATTTTCTTTATTAGGCTCTATTATTGTTTATCCTAACCTCATTTTGTGTAGGTTTTCGACTCCATTTACTTGACGTCCTCTTCTAGGGGGAGTTCACGTCAAGGGGGAGTTTTGCATTTTGGAATTCTTATTCCGCCATTTTTTCTCTTTGACACTCTTTTTGTTTCGACAAAAAGTGGGAGAAGAGAGTAAAACTTAAAACATTTTCAAAACTTTCATTTCTCAACGGTTATAAACATCTACTACTTAAGTTTTACTCACAAATAATTTTATGTTTTGTCATCAATAAAAAGGGGGGATTTTTAATACAAATAAGCCGTAAAAAGTTTATTTATATTTCTCGATCTCTATATGTTTTGTCGATGCCAATCATAAAATTATCTCAAGTATAAATTTAAGATTACATGTTTTTTAATAGTCATCATATTCATTTTTACTAAACTATATACTTTATTAGTTAGTCATTTGTTGTAAAATAAATATTGTAAGTATAAATGTGTTGGTTATATGATAACATCAAATAATCCTGAATATTAAGTGTCAATTTCCCCCGATAATTCCTATAATTTATATCATTTATATGGATTTACTCTTGTTTTCCATTATATTTCACTTTCAGGTAAATTACGAGCATTGGAGCTAAAGAGACGCGGAATTGGAGAGTTTATTGAAGATTTATCATAGTATACTCACTTTAAAGAAGTTACGGCGTAACTCCTCTCTCACATTACACCGTAACTAAAGCGTGACTCAGAAAAACAACTTATCAGAATATTACGGCATAACTCCCCCAAAGATTACGTCGTAACCATATTAGGTCAAATGAGGTTCCGCGCCGCTGATAATTACGCCGTAACTCATGAATCAACTACGGCGTAACCAAGATTTATTGAAGATACGGCGTAACCCCCTCCTGAGGTTACGCCGTAACCAACATTTCTAGTGCAATTTACGAAGAAGTTATATGTTACGGCGTAACTATTTTATTAGTTACCCCGTAACCAAGATCTGGCCTATAAATACCCCACGATTTCCAGCATTTCAAGCATCCCATTTCACACACAACAATCAGAGAACGTGAGAAGAAGCCAAAGGAAGATCTAGAGGAGCATACGGAGCTATCTCCAAGGGAGAAATCACTCCCCTATGATAAGCATTAGCTTTTTATCTTTTCTTTACTTTTGATTCATGTATTTCGTAACATTAAACATTGAATTGATTTGTATGGTTAATATAAGTGGCTAAGCACCTCTTGGTGCTGGTCTAGTTATGATTCCTTAATTGTTTTGTTTGCGTTTACATTGCTTCCGTATAATTGGTTCTAAGTGTATGCATGCATAGTTTATTGGTAGCTACCCTTGTTTCGGTAGTTTTGAATGACGGTAGAGGCTAGTTGCTTAGGAGATATGACTAACTGACCCTAAGTGAGTAGACTAAGACGGGAAGGGTAAGATATGACCAACTAACGACCCTTTCTACTTGTGCGATTTGACCAACTGATCACCTACCGTTTGGATGAACTTAAGAATTAGGGGGTGAGTGCTTAAGATGCTAGCGCCCGGGCACTCACTATTATAAGTCTAGCATGTTGCAGAACTTAATGACTTGCCTTAGGGGACCAGGAACTACTGGACGGATGAGGGGACACCTGACTTCTGCAGTGGTGGCTCTTTGCTGATAGATTAGGGCGAACTGACCAAATGTTGTCCTCTCGACTTTGACACCACCTGAAGTAGTTGGAAGTAATTAGACGTAAACACTACTAGTTAGGATGAGTAACTAGGTTAGCACCACTCTCCTTTATTGATCACATCCTTTGCCTTTATTTGCTTTAGTAGTTAATTAGTTAATTCCTTATCGAAATCATATTAAAATCTGTGACACCTAGACTTAGTATAAATCCAGACACATAGCTCTTGGGACGACTTAGGTTTTACCGAATACTGCACTACACACAACCGGGTACACTGCCCGTTAGTGCATTAGGGTAGACCATAGGTATAACGATACATTATAAATATTAAAACCTGGTCAGTAAAACCTGCATCAAGTTTTTGGATTGCTATTAAGTCTTTTATTTTTGTTTTGTTTTAAAATTTTCTCAAATTCTCACGATCACTTTTCAAGTTTCAGGTACCATGGAAGTTGTTAACATTGATAACCTTACTCTCGAGGAATATTTGGCATTGACAAGAGAAGAACAAGGACCAGGGATTGTTAGGCCGGCTATCGCAAAAGATGCTCAATTCGAAATCAAACCTCAATTTATGAGGGAGTTTCATGCAAACCCTTTCTCTGGAAGCATTACCGATGACGCTCATGAGCATATAGACAACGTGGAATACATTGTCAGCCTATTCAAAATTCCTAGAGTCTCAAATGATGCTCTCATGTTACGTGTGTTCCCTATTTCTCTCACTGGAGCTGCTAAAAGGTGGGTTGATTGATTACCTTCCGGAACATTCAACACCTGGCCTCTCCTAAAAAAGTATTTCTTTCAGAGATACTGTCCTCCATCCAGGACTGCTAAGTAATTAGAAGAAATCCATAACTTCAAGCAAGAGGGTGATGAAACGTTGTACCAAGCATGGGAAAGGTATAAAAAATTATTATACAAGTGCCCTACTCACGACCTTAAAAGCCAAAAAAAGGTGAACGTCCTTTACAAAGGTCTGAACATCTCCTCAAGACAAATGATCGATTCTCAAGGACCAATACCTGGAATGACTCCAACATTGGCTCTGGAAACTGTTCAGAAGATGGCTGACCACTCTCACAAGTGGCACAATAGGGGCAGCAATCGAAGTAAGAGTGGAAATATGGAAGGCCTTGCAGCAATAAATAACAAATTAGAAAGTCTCGAAAGAGACATGAAAAAGCTCAAGGAAAATGTGCATTACATACAAGTTGAACGAAGTGGACACAAAGGAGCTCTCCCTACTAACGAATGCCCCTCCAAAGAGGAAGTTAAAAGGATTGAAGAAGTAAAATAAAGAGGTGGAAGTCCCTTCAACGGATACAATGGTAACGGGGCCAGATACCGAGAAAAGTCCCCAGGGTTCTTAATCAGAGTCAAGAACAATCCTCCTAGACCAAGCCTAGAAGAAATAATGCATAAGCACATCGAGGAATCTACAAAAAAGGGCGATAGACTCAAAGAATGGATGCTCAAGGTAAAAGAAGACACCAACATGAACTTGCGAAACCAAGATGCTGCAATTAAAAACCTCAAAACCCAAATTGGGAAATTAGCTAAAAACCTTGAAACCATTAATGCCAAAGCCATTGCCTATCAAGCCATATTTGCACAAGATAAACCAAAGAAAGAGCAGTGCACCTCTTTTGTCACCAATGATCTATCCGGGATTAACTACCTAAAAGAAGATGATAAATCAGAAGACGACGAGGACCTGCCAAGCCAACTTCCTGAGAAACAATAATACCAGGAAATTTTTCTTCTTTCGTGCACTATCGGTAATCTTAAAATTCCCGCATTAGCTGATTTGGGGGCTGGGGTAAACCTTATTTCTACCACTTTGTTTGATAAAATAAAACTTACCAATTTAAAAGAAACAACAATGATGATAGAAATGGCTAGGGATGAGCATGAGTACCGTAAAAACGGGACTACACCAGAATCGTACCGGTACCGACCCATACCGGTACCGGTTCACTATACTCGGTAAGGTGCCGGGACAATGAAATAGGCTAACATAAAAAATGGTACCTCGTAATCTGTACGGGACTAAATACGGGAATTACCGGTTTTGGTACCGGAATTCAAAAGAACGTGTTTTTCTTCTAATTATGTTCTTGCTTTAGAGATCAATGATTTGTTTTTTTATATGGTACCCTTCAACTTGTCGTATAATGAATCCAGTAATTTATGTTTGATGGAGTTTATACATTTTATATGGTACCGTCATTGTTTGGATGTATCCTGATTCCTAATAGCTCTTCTTACCACATGCCCATCTTAATGGCAACCTTGATTTTTATTTTAAATCAATCTGCCAATCCTTTGTTACATGTTGACAATCGAAGAAAACACCTTTAACAGAATCACGCATCTCTTCCTGTATTACTAATTAAACTTAAGGTAATTTGTTGAAGGTATGTTACTTTACGAAGCCAACAAACAATAACTAGCATAAACGTAAACAAGCCTCATGTAGTCATGTTGTAGTATGCATGCCTTTTATCTGCATAACATACAGTTCAGTAGTTTCATGAGATACTATGATTCTATGACTAAACAAAACATTATGATGTATTTCTTTCTTTTTAGCAAAATGGTTCTCGAACGGGACTACACCCGAAATCCCGAACCGGGTACCAGAACCGGTACCGGACATGTTCTCGGTTCTGGGGACGGTACCTTCATTTTTGGGAGGGAAAAAAGTCGGTACCACCCAAACGGTTCCGGTTCGGTACGGTACCAGTCCCGAGCTCATCCCTAGAAATGGTTGATTCCTCTAAAGCTGTACCAAGGGGAGTAGTCAATAATGTACTCCTTAATATTGGAAAATTCCTTTTTCCCACTGATTTTGTGGTTATTGATATGCGAAAACGGGAGACTTACAACTTAATTGTTGGAAGACCTTTTCTGGCCACTTGTCGTGCACAAATTAAGGTCTTTGAAAAACAAATTTCTTTGGGAACTGAAAATGAACGAATAACTTTCAGCATGAAAGAGCAATTAAACCCAAAATTAGAAGTTTCAAATAAAGTTGATGTTGTTCAATCGCTTGATCCACCGTTGTGTTATAATCCTAGTACTAACAGTGGTGGAGAAAATGTTGAGAGTTGTAAGCAGGAACAAGAAAAGACTGTCCAGGTCAAAGGTATTAAGGAAGCTCTGGATCCAAAAAAACATTACTGCAACCCTATATTAACCGAGGATAACGAATCAATGACAGCATTGCCCTCGTGTAACCCTTTTCGAGAATTTTATGAGGGAAGGGCGGATGAATGGATATGCCCTCACGAGGCTGAAAGACACGATATAAAATTTGGGAAATTATCATTTGAATATTGGTACAAGATAAGATTTGGAGACTCATAAATCAATACGAGATTGGTAAAACAACTAAGATACAATTACGATAACTATCGCCTTACTGATGCAATAACCAATGATGAAAGATCAAACATGAGTACAACAATTGGTCCTATAGCTGAAGGTGATGACTGGGGAAAGTCATGTTTATCATTTAATGAGTGGCTCTCGCAAAAATTTAGAACATGTTGCATCGGTAACACCGCAAGAAATTTTTTTTTTATCAAATGGATGAATGATTGCCGCCAACTAGTAGAGGAAGTTGGCCAAGTCCAAAGGCCGCCATAAAGCCCCAAGGCTCTGATTCTAACTTAAAGACTCATAAATAAAGAAAAGTGCTCTTTCGGGAGACAACCCGAATTATCCCTTTCTTTTGTTTTATTCCCATTTCTGTTGGGTTTTGTGTTTTTAACCATTTTTCCAGGAAACGAAGATAAGTTGCTGCTGCAGCATGCTGATCTGACCAGAGTTACGGCGTAACTCATTCTCATGGTTACGCCATAACAGGCCTCTTGCAGCAGAACTTCTGCTGCATTACCAATTACAGCGTAATCCCATCTCAGTGGTTACGCCGTAGCTACACTTTTGCAGCGTATGCCAGGTTTGGCCTTGTTACGGCGTAACACCTTCTAGAGTTACGACGTAACTATCCTCTGCATTACTTCTTTCATCTTAAACACAATAACCTTGTATTAGTATTTTAAATGAATTTTGTGGGTGTGTTCCCTGTAAACCCTCACGAGACTTCACTCGTCCACTTGGGACACCAAGTGGTTTAAAAGGCTTGTTGCATATGCTAAATGCAACCGTGATTCCTACGAAAGTGAGTTAGGTTTATTTTTCATTTTTTTTTCTTTTTAGAATTATGCTTGTCGGTAGTATGATTTCAGGGATTGAAGTTTGCTCGTAGATGCTTATGCGAAGGCACGACTCTTTTTCGTGGGCCTTCTTTCTTTTTGGAGCAAATTTCAGGGAAGTTCTCACTCTAATTCTACTTTTCTCTTCACCTTTATTTAACGCGTAGTACAAAAGGGACTTTGTACAATTCAAGTGGGGGGACAGGAGTAGAATTGTCTCTTGAACTTTATTTTGCCCTCGTTTTTCTAGTTTATTTTGAAAAATTATGCCATTTTTAAAATTTTGACATGTTTTTCTTAACCTAACTAGATTAGACCTTAGCCGAGCACATATAACCCTTGATATTATATGGTGAGATTAGGCTTATCCGTTTCTAAAATTTTACCCCAAATCCACCAAATTATGATTGTGCCGGTATCTTGTAAACTTTAGAACTTGGCCTTTGCATCATTTCAAGAGCATAGACGAGGTATGTTGAGTTAGCTCGATGTATTTGGACTTTTCAGTTTAAGAAGGCAATATTATAGGATTATCACCCAAATAGCCTACCATTGTGTGTCTATTGATTAGTCATCTCGACTTCTCGACCCCCATATGAAACCCTTTTGTTGTACTCTCATTTAGTGCAAGATATCCCTAGATACACCCATCTGAGCCATTCCTTTAATTTTTTAACCCAATATATTGTTTCGTTACACCTATACACCTTAGCCTACCCTGTAGTCTTTATTTGTGATTGAGAAGTCATCATTTGCCTAAGTTCAAGGTTCAAGTGGAAAGGTTCGGGAATCACGTTTTCGTCGACGACATATTCTTAAAGATCATTGAAGACCCCCCGAATTCCCATTGTTCATCTCAAGTGGGGGGATGTTATGTTTGGTTGTTATGTTTATGTTGAGAGAAAAAAGTAGTTATGTTATTCAGTTTATTGTAAAGTGCGATGTTATAAGCACTATGTTATGAGCTTTATATAGATTTAGTATCGAGGAGGCCACCTCGGTCACATTTGAAGAATTGAGTTGGTAATTGCGCCAACAGTTGGATAAAAGGTGGTGTGCCCATCATGACGTTCTCTAATGACATATCTACCTAGTATATCATGATTCGGTTTCTTAACTTCTAAAATTGAACTTTGGGCGGACGGTAAGTGGTGATGACTTGGTTATAGATTTAGACTACTTGCTTGATTTTTATTTTACACCATTTATATATCCCATGTCTTATCCTACCGTTTAGTCACGAAGCGTGTCTAGGTGATGCAGCGAGCAATCTTTGGTGTCTTGGCCATGGATTTGGTCATGTATCATTGATTTTGTCCACTTCGCCGTGACATGTTAGTAATGACAAATCACCCTTAAACCTTGTCGTGTCTACCCATATTGCCTTCGAGAATTTTTTAGCCTTTAACTCTAGTGGTGGAGATTTGTGTAACCGCCAAGCTTATGATAGAATACATGCTATGACTGTGCGATTGAGTGATCACCCCGAAATTGAAACTTAGAATAGTTGAGAGATTTGAGTGTTTCGTTCCCATTTCGTGAGGTGTTCGACTTTGTTTTATTCTAGCATAAGCGATTTGTAAACTTATATTTTCCAGGTAATGGGAAATATCTTTTTAGGAATCTATCTAATAAGGTCTACTTGAGGGCAAGTAGAGTTCAAGTGGGGGGATATTTGATAACATCAAATAATCCTGAATATTAAGTGTCAATTTCCCCCGATAATGCCTGTAATTTATATCATTTGTATGGATTTACGCTTGTTTTCCATTATATTTCACTTTCAGGTAAATTACGAGCATTGGAGCTAAAGAGACGCGGAATTGGAGAGTTTATTGAAGATTTATCATAGTATGCTCACTTTGAAGAAGTTACGGTGTAACTCCTCTCTCACATTACGCCGTAACTAAAGCGTGAATCAGAAAACCAACTTATCAGAAGATTACGGCGTAACTCCCCCAAAGATTACGTCGTAACCATATTAGGTCAAATGAGGTTCCGCGCCGCTGATAATTACGCCGTAACTCATGCATCAACTACGGCGTAACCAAGATTTATTAAAGATACGGCGTAACCCCTTCCTGAGGTTACGCCGTAACCAGCATTTCTAGTGCAATTTACTAAGAAGTTATATGTTACAGCGTAACTATTTTATTAGTTACGCCGTAACCAAGATCTGGCCTATAAATACCCCACGATTTCCAGCATTTCAAGCATCCCATTTCACACACAACAATCAGAGAACGTGAGAAGAAGCCAAAGGCAGATCTAGAGGGGCATACGGAGCTATCTCCAAGGGATAAATCACTCCCCTACGATAAGCATTAGCTTTTTATCTTTTCTTTACTTTCGATTCATGTATTTCGTAACATTAAACATTGAATTGATTTGTATGGTTAATATGAGCGGCTAAGCACCTATTGGTGCTGGCCTAGTTATGATTCCTTAATTGTTTTGTTTGCGTTTACATTGCTTCCGTATAATTATTTCTAAGTGTATGCATGCATAGTTTATTGGTAGCTACCCTTGTTTCGGTAGTTTTGAATGGCGGTAGAGGCTAGTTGCTTAGGAGATATGACCAACTGACCCTAAGTGAGTAGACTGAGATGGGAAGGGTAAGATATGACCAACTGACGACCCTTTCTACTTGTGCAATTTGACCAACTGGTCACCTACCGTTTGGATGAACTTAAGAATTAGTGGGTGAGTGTTTAAGATGCTAGTGCTCAGGCACTCACTATTATAAGTCTAGCATGTAGCGGAACTTAATGACTTGGCTTAGGGGACCATGAACAACTGGACTTATGAGGGGACACCCTCATAAGGTTAGGGCGAACTGACCAAATGTTGTCCTCTCGACTTTGACCCCACCTGAAGTAATTAGAAGTAATTAGATGTAAACACTACTAGTTAGGATGAGTAACTAGGTTAGCACCACTCTCCTTTATTGATCACATCCTTTGCCTTTATTTGCTTTAGTAGTTAATTAGTTAATTCCTTATCGAAATCATATTAAAATCTGTGACACCTAGACTTAGTGTAAATACACACACATAGCTCTTGGGAAGACCTTGGTTTTACCGAATACTACACAACACACGACCGGGTACACTGCCCTTTATTGCATTAGGGTAGACCATAGGTATAACGAGACATTATAAATATTAAAACCTGGTCAGTAAAACCTGCAACAGTATCCCTGACCTATAACCCATAATCCATAGCTCATGACCCAAAACTCATTACCCATGTGAATTACATCATGCATGCCATTAAATTGGGTGCCCATGTCCCAAAGTCCATGACCCAAAGTCCATAACCCATGACCCAAAGTATGTATTGTATCATGCATGACATCATTTTGGGTATCCATGACCCATAGTCCATGACCCATGAACCAAACCTGGAACTGTAACCCAAAATCCAGAGTGGCTTACCCCAGTTGCTGGATCCCTTGGATTACACTGGCTGGATCCGGCTAATAGTGATCATGTAGCCTATAAATAGTGAGCCATTTCTTCTTTATTTCTAACCCATTCTTCTACATATCTTCTTACATCTCTATAACCTCATATCTAAGGATCATTCTTGTAGTTATATTTTAGTAATTCTCAAGGTTCTTCTTAAAAGGGAGATCACACGTTCTTTGCATACAAGTCTTCCAATCTTTAAGAGAAGTGTGCTAGGCTTCATCATCACTACAAGATCACTGAGTTGCTTCTTGTAATTGATACATTACATTATAATCCTAAAGTTGTTGTCATGGTTGTGTTGGATTGGTTCTTCCGCTGTAAAGAACTCGGTATTTAGCTTTGTACTAGAAAAAGTGTAAGCGACGTTGTGAGGCTTCTCTGCCGATTAAGGAGCTTGTTGACATAGTACTTAAGAACTCTCGAGTTAGGTACTCGGGGAGTGGAATAGGGCAAGGAAGGTGTCATTGTAGCCGAACCACTATAAATCATTGTGTCATGGTTCTATCTCTTCCTCTCTTTTACTTTATCATATTCATTTATTTACTTACTATCTTGCGTTGTCTATATCTCATCATCCAAAGGTTTCACATATAATCAATCTAAAAGTTTTTTTTGAGATTGAAGTTTAAATCGACAAAACTATTCAACCCCCTTCTAGTTTTCTACAGTAGGGATCATAAATGATAAAACCCCTAACGATAGTCAATAAATTAACAAAAATATTCTCAATTAAATTGACTAACACAGTTTCAAACATGTACTCTTTAGACAACTCCGTAAGCAACTTTGTATTTAGCGTCAAATCCCATAGATTCTAAATCCATGAAAACAAAATTCTTCAAAATCCCAACTAATTATTAACTAACTATAACAACAAAGCTTACACAATAAGTAAGATCTAACAATAAACAAACCTCATATAGACAGTGGCTGCTTACAACAATCCGCAAATCAAAAACACAATCCAATCTCAACCTACTGAACTTAACTTTATTTTTCTGCTAAAAATCATAATCGTCAACAAAATACACTCCATCGTTATCCCGATCCACACTTCTGCTATTCACACCTTTTTTTGACACTACGACTCTATCATACTGATCCTTAACTTTCTTAACTAATTACTTAACTTACATATCAAACCGAGCATGAATTCTTTATCCTTCTCTTACGAAAAAGTGCAACCACACTATATCAAAAAGAGAAAGCAAGAAGCAAAAAATAGATTGCGACACATAAAAAAAATAGCTATGACCACAAATCAGACACAACGTACAAAAAATAGCGAGCCTAACCATACATTAGACTTTAAAAGATATCCAGAAGCATGCATACACATCTTATAAACTCAATCCCTATAGATACACACCAGATTTTAAACCAAATAAGGAAGCATTGATATGTACAGATACAAAAATGCACATTTTTATATGTATTGGGAATTCTACTGAATAAGAATTCTGCTGAATAATACTGCTGACGGATTCTGCTGAAGTGTTGGATTCTGCTGACGAAGTGATTCTGCGGAAGTAGTAAAACCGTGTAGCTTGTTTCTGTGGATATAGATATGCCGTGTATTTTATAGTTAGTTAGGATATGCATGAGTTTTATTAGGAAGTGATAATGCATATCTCTTTTAGTTTTAAGAATATACGTTTCTTGTGAAACGGTTTAGGGTTCCTTGTCTATAAAAGGAACACATTAGTATGTATGATGTATGAGTTTGAAAAACAAGTTTTAGTTTTATTCAAAGATCCATAGAGGATCAAAGTATTCTTAGTAATCTGTGTTCTTACTTGTGTTTGATTTCTGCTTTAGAATACAAGTAATAGAGACTTTCTATTAGTGTGTTTGTGATTACATAAACATTACTAACGATCCACGAGCCCTCAAAGATCTATCAAGGTCTAAGGTTCAACAAGTGGTATCAGAGCCTCGGGAGAGTCTCTGTGATACTAAGAATATCCTTTTCTTTACACCCTCACAACCAAAACAACCATAACAATGCCTGGGTCAGACGATGGATTAGAAGTTACTCACAATCAAAACACCACATTGTTGCAACAACTCAATCTCACAAACAGCAATGCAAAGTTTCCATACCTCAAGAAGGAAGAGTATGAATTGTGGGCTATGAAGATGCAGAATTGGATCACCAATATTGATTGGAATCTTTGGGAAGTTGTCCATAAGGGTAACAGTTTGAAGAAGTGCATCAAAGATGCTGATGGTGTTGTTACCATCGTTGGTCCCAAAACTGCTGAAGAGATACTAGTTGTTCAGAGAGAGAAAAAAGTTAGAACTATTCTTCTTCAAGCTATACCAGATGATCACATGGGTGACTTTCACTACATGGAGGATGCTAAGGACATCTGGATGGCAATCAAGGCTAGGTTTGGTGGGAACGATGAGTCAAAGAGGATGAGGAAATCAATGCTGAAACAGCAGTTTCAAGAATTCCAAATCTCTGAGGAAGAAGGTATCCACAAGGGATATGACAGGTTCCATAGGATTTTGAGTCAATTGAATCAGATGAAGGTCAGGCCAGACAATGAGGATTGCAATTCAAAGTTCTTACGATCTTTACCTCCATCTTGGTTGCAAGTAAGCATTGTACTCAAAGCAAAAGGTGGGCTAGATATGCTCACTTTTGATGATCTCTACAACAGACTTAAAACTCTTGAGCCTGATGTCAGAAGTCCCTTTCCTTCATCCACTCCCACTCACTCAGCTTTTATTAGCGCCTCCTCAAATAAGATGACCTATGCTCCAAGCCCAATTTCCTCAGCATCATCATCCTACATCACCACTACATCAAATTCTCAACCTAAATCCAGTGGTGTATTGGAAGATGTACTTCACTCTTTTGTTGCTGATTATGAAAATCAGTAGCAACTAGCTTTTGAGGATTTTGAACAGGTGGATCCACTTGATATGGAAGAGATGAACTTGAAGTGGCAACTGGCCATGCTCTCAGTGAACATCAAGAAGTTTGAAAGTAAGGCTGGGAGAAAGTTTGGTTTCCAGGGAAGAGATCCAGCAAGATTTAACAAAAGGAAAGTCAAGTGCTATACTTGTGGTCAGATGGGTCACTTCTCAAGAGAATGCAAGGATAGGAAGGCTGGTGATGAGGTTAGGTATTCTAACTATCAGCAGAATCAAATGGAAGCTGGAACTACCAAAGCTGGATCCTCCAAAGCTTTGGTCACTCTGGATGACCATGTCAACTGGAAGGTGCATGAGCCTGATAATGATGAAGCTTCTGGTTCTGAGTAGAGTGGATTACTGGCAAGCTGTACTACAGAGGATCAGCATGATCAAGTTGCCTTAATGGGCATCTCTCAGGTACATAATTGTGTTTTTGGTTGTAGTGAAAGACATAATGAACTTAAGGAAGCTTATGATGAATTGAACCCTAAATATAATGAATGTTATGTCGAAGTTGAGGCTTACAAAAAGGCTTTAAAAACTTTAGAAAGACAAAAAATTTGGTTTCAAAAGAATCAACTTGCTTATGATGGAAAGATAAGGGTGTTAGAAAGTGATGTGGAATGTACTAGAATTGATTTAAAACGTATTGAGAAAGAAAAGTGATGTAGTTTCGAGAAAACCAAGTGCTTGAAAGCGAAACTAGATGAGGAAGTTGCTAGACATAAAGAATGGTTAATGTCAGGTGACAATTTAGCTAGCTTACTCTATGGTAGTCAATCTGTAAACTCTGGGATGGGTTTAGGTTTTAAGAAGTATGTTGGCTTAGAAGCTAGGAATGATCTACGTAAATCTACACCAGCAGGATTAGCTAATTATGTAAAAGAAGGAGAATTACATGTTGTACCTGGACCTATTAGAGGAGAACATATGCCCACTGACCTTTCCTTCACAATAGACTTTGATGGATCACACCATCTTTATGGAAAAAAGTCAAGAGACTTGCGGACCTGATTCTACATCTAATGACTTTGTCTCTTGTTCTGACAGTGACAAGTCCTCTGACCAAGGGTCTACTACATCTACCAGTTGTGATTCAAGTGAAAATTCAGACCTTCCCAAGACCTCACCCAAGACTCCCTACAAGCCTGTTAGAGTTGCTACTGAGGAATCAAATTCCAAGACAGTTTTATCTGAAGACTTGTCATTTAATTCTTTGCAAAACAATGCCTTTAATTCTGCTAAAAACAATTATGTTAATGTTTGTGGTTTGAATGCTTTTGAATGTAATGAAACATCTTTCACTTTGAATAAATCTTCTAAAAATAAGAAATGTTTTGTTTGTCGAAGTAAATTTCATTTGATTAAGGATTGTAATTTTCATGAGTAAAGAATGGGTGTATGTGCTAGTCAAAAGAAACCTAGACCAATGTGGAAAAATGTTAATGATATACCATCTTTTGTTCCACAAGCAACTCATAAAACCAGCAAACACAATTCTGCTGATAAATCTTCTCCATCTGCTTGGAGAAGATCTGTTGCTAGACCATATGTGAGACTAACTAGTTCATATTTTCAAAATGGTTATTGGCCTGTTTGTTTTGACTCAATGTATGTTGGAAGGGGATATTGGGATACTGTTGTGAAGCCCTCAGCAGGTTGTTCTTGGACTCAAAAGGGACCTAATTTTCAAAGGAGGCTCAGGAACAATGGTGGATCTTATACATCTACATGGCCTAACTCTTATGATCCACAAGGCAGGCTTAAGTCAGTGATGACTTGAGTCTCCAAAGTGTACTAATATTTTGTATATTTTTTGTGGTGTTGTTGTAGGATCATCTTCTGCAAAGTTTGAGGGGAGGCATAAGCCTCCGGGGAGGCATATGCCTCAAGGGAGGATTGTAGTTGTCAAACTTGTAAATTTTGTAGATTATTGTTTATGTTTTTGTTTGCTAACACTAACCAGCTAATGATCTTTAAGTCTTGTATGTTTTGGTTTGGTTTGTTTGCTACTTTGTGTCTGTTTTGTAGAATGCCTTTATGAGCAGTTACTAATCTTAAGTTTAAGTTCACCAAGTTTGATTAATTAGGAATATGGTCATGTAAGCTTAAAGCTTGTTTCTACTGAAGAGAAGCACAAGTGATACTCATTGGTACAAGTGATCTCGATGTTTCTACTGAGAGAGTACAATCTGCTGATACATCTATGGATCCAAAGGGAACTACTAGCACTATTGAGCCTGATACTATTCCTTCGTCTACATCTGCTGAACAAGAAGGAGCACATCTTTCTAACTATAATGCAGACATGGTTCGGAGAGCTGACCAAGAAGCTGCTAGAGCTAAACAGGCCAGAGAAGAACTTGATAAATTGTATGAAGTGGGTGGTTCTGTTCCAATTCCCTCTGTTTCTACCTCGTCTATTCCTACTGAAGTTGCCTCTGGTGCATCTGAGAAGGTACCTTCTTCTTTTTCTATGGGCATTTATGTACCTGGTAGGAGGGGGAAAAGGATGTCCAAAAGGAGACACATTGCCATCAGGAGATCTGTGAGATTAGCTGGGACACAGGCCTCTAGAGTTCATATATCTCACAAGGGTGGTTCTTCTAAGAATTTGGACCTACAGGCTGCTGATACAACATTTATCAAAGTGGGTTCTTTTGCAATTTTTCCTGAGGGTTCTTATAGTGTGTTGACAAAATGAACCTTGACTGATGGACAGCTTAACACCATATATAGGATAGATAACTCCTTTATGCAGTTTACTTTCTTGAAAGACATACTTCATTTGGTGGATAAGCAAGATTTGATTACTCTCCATGCCCTTGTCACACAGTATTATGCCACTCATACACCACAGGGTTCGGGTTTGTACTTATTGGGAGATCTTCAAGCTCTTTTTGATTCTCAGTCTCCAAATGGTCAAGGGTATTCAATTTGGAAGAATTCACATAAGTGGAAGGTTGATACTTGGAGATTTTACCCTATCCCAAATGTGCATGTTGTGGAGACAAAGTGTGGAGTTTCTGTATGTATGTTTTCTGATCAGCATTATCCTTTGTCCATTAAATTGATGAAACGTATGCTTAGAAGGAAATTGGAAGTTCCTCTTGATCCAGTGGCGAATGATATGACCCATGCTGAAAAATTGATTGGGTTGATCAAGTCCAAGCTTCTGCAATACAAAGCTTCTACTTGATTCTGGTATCTTGTATCATTTCTTTCTTTGTTTAATTCTTAGTTTAAAAAAAATCTTTGTATATTCAGGTTTGTTGTATATAACTCTATTGATGGTTATCAACTCACCAGATGTGACTTGTGTCTATCAAAGAGTTGGCTAGTCCAAAGGGTACAGCTTTGGTAAAGACACATCAAATCTGTTGATAGCTGTAATGGTTTGCTAAAAACCATAGGGTTTGCAACTCACCCATGCTTAATTGCTGAGGGTTGTATGGTCATCAATTCACCATGGATTATTCCTTTCTGGTATCCAAAGAATTGGCTAGCCCATAAGTATATGGCTTGTGGTAAAGGCAGTGGAATACCATATTTGGTAATCAATTCACCAAAGGTGATTCTTTTCACCTAAGAATTGACTAGTCTTGAGCAAACGGCTACAGGTAAAGACATTTCAAATCCGTTTATAGTTGCTGATTTGCTAAAAATCAGATGGTTATCATTGTACCATAGTTTTCGAACTTAAACATTTGGCTACTCCAGTAGTAATGGCTATTGGTAAAGAGACATCAAATCCATTATTTTCAATGATTCACCTCTCACAGGAGTTAACACACCTGGATGTGAAGAGAATAATATGAAACTAATCTGTTTTGATGTACACTTTATCATTTGTTGCTGCAAAGATCTGAAGTTTCACAGTTTTGCCATCATAGAGATGTGTTTGTTTTGATTCTTTGCTGCTGATGTTCGAATTCAATCCTCTTGTTCTAAAGTGTTAAAGATCTATCAAGAATCTTGAACTTAACCATGTAAAATTTAAGATTAGGGGAGGATTGTTGGGAATTCTACTAAATAAGAATTCTGCAGAATAATACTGCTGACAGATTCTGCTAAAGTGCTAGATTCTGCTGAAGAAGTGATTCTGCGGAAGTAGTAAAACCGTGTAGCTTGTTTCTGCGGATATAGATATTCCGCGTATTTTATAGTTAGTTAGGATATGCATGAGTTTTATTAGGAAGTGATAATGCATATCTCTTTTAGTTTTAAGAATATACGTTTCTTGTGAAACGGTTTAGGGTTCCTTGTCTATAAAAGGAACAAATTAGTATGTATGATGTACGAGTTTGAAAAACAAGTTTTAGTTTTATTCAAAGATCCATAGAGGATCAAAGTATTCTTAGTAATCTGTGTTCTTACTTGTGTTTGATTTCCGCTTTAGAATACAAGTAATAGAGACTTTCTATTAGTGTGTTTGTGATTACATAAACATTACTAACGATCCACGAGCGCTCAAAGATCTATCAAGGTCTTAGGTTCAACATAAATACAAAACATGGGTCGCCAACACGATTAGAAAATAATTTAAATCACGAATTTAGAATGTCCTTCTCACTTATTTAACACATAATAGTCTTACTAATATCTTGTGACAGATAGGATAACAAATCAAGTAAGCATAATACATAGAATTGATTAATTTACATAGACAGAGAATAAAGAATAAAACGTTGTGGTAAATATAATACCTTTTTAACATAGGCAACACTGCATTTGCAACCAACAATAGACAACATATCTAAAGCCTGAGTAACATAAACTGTAGCCTCAACCTATAACAATTTAGCTAAATCAGGTCCAAAAAATCTAGAAGTGGTTTCAAAC
Organism: Chrysanthemum makinoi; assembly: GCA_910596185.1. Lineage (NCBI taxonomy): Eukaryota > Viridiplantae > Streptophyta > Magnoliopsida > Asterales > Asteraceae > Chrysanthemum > Chrysanthemum makinoi. The sequence continues at coordinate 144,572,149 of OU343221.1, read as the reverse complement.
ACCACATGTAATCAACACATGCAAAATATTATACACTTAAAACATCCCAAAACTTACACAGATCAAGAACAACAAAAAACATGCCTTAGTAAAGGTCGAAGAACCCAAACCGCTGCTTCAAGCTGCAAAAACTTAACCAAACAAGGTAAAAAAACCGAGAAGCAATTCCAAAATCTTACACACCTAAAACAATTAAATAAAAAATAACACTGGAATTAGTTGAAAGACATTAATCGCAAAAGACTATTGGATTCGTTACCAACTTTTTAAACCCATATTATACAACTACACATCAACCCATTTCGCCAAAAAGCTTTATTAAACATATCAAACAATAAAAAAAATAATAAGTTTCATTTTTTAACTAACCGCGATTACAATCAGCAGTAATGACTGCAACCTAGATACCAGACTTTAAATCATATCAAGAAGCACTTAATTATTATTGTATATATACAATACATGGATAGCCAATACTATTAGTTTATTAGATAATAATTTAAACCATGAATTATGAATTCATTGTCGCTTATTTAACACATAAAAATCTTACTAAACAATCTCGAACACAATTTATAGGTTGTTGAGATAATAACTTAAATCATGGATTCATAACTTCGTCTTAATTACACATAGCACTAAAATTAATCAAACCTAACAAGGAAACTTTATCACTCTTCAAGATTTACATTGATAGATAATGAAGAATGAAATGTTGTGGTAAAAATTGTATTTTTTAATTTGAGCAAAAATGCATTTGCAATCAAGAATAGGCAAAATATCAAAGCTCGAGTGGCATAAACTGTAGCTTCAGCTTGCAATAATTTAAACAAATTAAGTAAAAAAACTGACCCTATTCAAAATCTTATACACATAAAACATCATGAAACTTACAAAGATCAAGAACGGCAATACACGCCCTTAATAAAAGTCGAAGAGCCCAAATCGCCGCTTCAAGCTGTAGAAATTTAATCAAATCAGCTAAAAAACAGAAATGCAGTTCCAAACGCCACATGCAATACACCATTTCCAAAGTCTTTCAAACATAAAAAGTCATCAAACTTACACAAATCAACAACAACAACAACATACCCTTAATTTGTGAGCTACTAATAATGATACAATTGCCAATGTAATTTGTTTAACACCACCCAAAATCTTGAAAAGAGAAATGTAGAAGAATCACTTCTACCTTGATATATGAAATCACGAAACCACCAAACAACCACCACTCCTTCAGATCTAACCCACTATATTTAGAGACAGAGTTGAGACCATTGTGTTTATATTTAGAGAGAGAGAGAGAGAGAGAGAGAGAGAGAGAGAGAGAGAGATAGAGAGAGAGAGAGAGAGAGAGATGCTTATACATAAAGATGAATCCTGTATGTGTTATGCACTAAAGAAACGTGCCAAGAAATACAACGCGTGTTCAGTACACTTCCTGATGTCGGTGCCTAGTTTATAATGAAACCAGGGCAGTAAATAACACTCGATGATCTAATTACAGCCCAAAAATGAAAATGGCCTAAAAGACAAAACGACATGCACGAAACAACAAAACAACATGTTAGCCAAAAATGCTGTCATTTAATGTTTTTTTTATCAAAAACGACGTCGTCCGCACGCCTGATGTATAATAGAGTAATAATATTAATTAAGAGTAGTAAGGTGAATTTAAACAATTTCAATTTCTATATTTAGACATGTACAATTATTTTAAGAGAAACCAAAATAGGTGAAGGTGGTATTGAGACGGAGGGAGTAAGCTCTCATTTAAATTTTTATCGATTTTATATAAAATGTGTTTTATTTGCAAAACACATTTTATGAAAAATTGGTAAAGATGCACTATTTAAATTTGACTAAAACTAAAACCATAAAGGCTGGGCATGTTTGGTTTGTAAATAGGTTTAGGATTTGAATTTAATTTTTTATTAGGATTAGGATTTGGATTTGATATATAAGAGAGAAAATATATTATAAAATTATAAAATTAATATTTTATAAAAATTTAACTTAAAATATATTGATATTTCAAACTAAAAAAAATACAAAGAGTAAAATACGGTTGGTCCCTAATCTTGTACCTAAACATCACGCTGGGACAAACTTGCCTTTTTCATCGCGCGGAGTCCAAAAACAAGGTTTTTATAGTCTAAATAAGTCCCTTGACCATTAATGCCCAGGTCAAAGTCCCGTTATAGTCTATAAAATCCCGTTATCCGTTTATTGTTGAGGGTAGAATCGTCTTATTACCTTGATGTACTATGTAGCAGATGTCTAATCCAATTTCCCGCCATAATGTCGAATATAACTAAGTTGTGTACTCATTGCTCATCCCCAAACTTGTTTCGAAAGCCTATCCAAAAAACCCTAATGCAATGTCAATCATCAAATCCAATAATCTAAGTAAGAAAATAACAAGCAGCAACCTTGAATTTAGTTTGTGGCAAATCAAAGAACCTCCTTTCGTTGATAACTATGAGAAGGAGGAAAGCTCTGCAATTAGGAGATATAGTAAGGTTGTTGTTTTTTTTTTTTTTTTTTTTTTTAATCGTATACACCTATGTATTAGTACGCTTCTTTAAGTTATTCCCCTTTTAGGTAAGTTTCTTGTAACAGTGTTTTTTTTTACATTTTTTATACAGCGGATCGACCAGGTTCCTTTAGCATGAGGTTCCATCATAAAGGTACATTCAAATACTTGCCAGGTAGAATATATGATGAAGGTAAGGAATGCCAGGTTTATTATGTTGAAATCAATGAGGTATCTGTTGATGAAATGGATGCTCTCATGACCTAAATCAGTTATGATAATGGACAAACCAATTATTACTACTTTGTTAAGCCTAGTAGTACATTGGATGATGGATTGTTTAGTTTCCGTGAAGCTGCTAATCTCAAGTTGTTAAAAGACCTTGTCAAAGACCATAAGTTGATAGATGTGTATGTAAAAATAGGTAAGACAAGATTAGAGTTGTCTGAAATGTCCCCACAATCTATTAAGACTATTTTTTGAGAGATGGATGAAAATAGTAGAAAAGTTGCTAGTGCTGCTATTCAATCTTGTTGTAGACGATTGGTGTTAGATGATCTTGATAATAAGCCTGCACTAGATCCTTTTATGCAACTTACACAAGTACCTATGAACCTCAATTATATTGGTGAATCTAGCAATTTGCCAAATATTGAGCCTGTATTTTCTACCCTAGACACATCATTTGCTAGCCAAACTGTTCATAACAGTGAGCGTGCTTTAGTACTTATTGATGAGGACAATGATATTAAGGAGCCTGATAATTTTGAGGTTAATCTGTTCCGAGTGACTCAGGGGAAGCAGTTAGAAAAAGTAGGAAGAGCACTAGTTGATGTCAATAACAGGTTTGAGGAGCCTGATGTTGATGTGAATCTGTTTCAATTGACTCATGATAAGCATTTAGGGGAAGTAGGAAGCGCATCTATTTATGCCAATAACATGGAAGAGGATCCTGTTGTTGATGTTACTCCGTTCCAAGTGAGTGAGACTAGTGACTTAAGCAATGCAGTTGATAATTTAATTCAAGAAAATGAAGAGAATACTTGTCAGGAGAATGATGCACAACTTGCTTTGGTCCAAGTAAGTCAGAGTAATGAGTTAGATAAAGCAGGAACAACCACTAATATAAGTGATGACATGCATTTGGAAAATGATTTACCTGTGATGGTTGATGATGTATTTTACAGTGAGTATGTTTCTTACCCACATGCAGACTTTGCAAATGGAGTTTATACCACATTCTTCTATTGTGGTCAGGACTTTCCTACTGCAATGGATGTCAAAAATAAAGTAAGAGAGCATTCAATAGAAACTGGAGGGAGTTGATTTTTATGAAGAATGACAAAACAAGAATAAGGGTCAGATGTAAGGGATGTGTTCCACTTTCAGGCCCAAGTGAAGGTCCTGGACTGGATATAGGCCCATCTAGAAGTCCATTAACCAGAAGGGGTATAAATCCATTGCTTTCTGGCAAAAAGGACCATTGCAAAATACACTGCCCATGGCTATTGTTTGTCAGCAGGCATGGTGAGACAGGTCCATGGTCAGTCAGAAAATATAATGAGCAACACACTTATTTGCAATCAAGGGCAGTCAGAGCTTTTGATTTTAACTATATCTCAAAGAAAATTACAGTACAAATTGAAACCAATCCACGGGTTCCTGTCAAGTCTGTTTATAATCAACTTACCAACCAATTCGAGCTTGAAGTGTCCCTGCAGAAGGTTTTAAGGGCCAAAAACTTAGCATTAACAGGCATCATGGGTGAATTCAAGCTATAATTTACCATGTTGAGAGATTATGTTCAAGAGTTGCAGAAGAGAAACCCTAATACAACATTACTGATGAATGTGAAACGACCTGCAGATGATGCTCTTCCAACAAGAGAATTCAAGAGAATGTATGTTTGTTTAGGTGCATTGAAGGAAGGATTTAAAGCGTGTGGGAGATTGTTGTTGGGGCTGGATGCTATTCCAATTCATGGTCCTTTGAATGGTCAACTGCTGACAACTGTGGGAATTGATAGCAACAATGGTATATACCCTTCAACTTATGCTTTTGCTGAATCAGAAAACATAGGATCATGGACTTGGTTTCTTCATTGTTTATCCGATGATATAGCATTTGAGACAACCTCAATCATCACTTTTATTACTGACATGCAAAAGGTACTCTTTTAATCTGTTCATGAATTAAAGTCTCTCTGTTCTGAAACAGACTAAAACATATATGATTTTGTGCAGGATATCAGTGGAGCTTTAATAGATGTTTTTCCAGCTGCAGAACACAGATTTTGTATTAGAAGAATTCATGAAAAAATATAACTTCAATGGAAATGTAGGGCCTACAAAGACCATCTGTGGAAATGTGCAACAGCCTCAACTGTTGCACAGTTTGAGAAAGCTATGGCTGATTTCAAGAAATTCAATCAACCAGCCCATGATTGGTTAAGTAAGATAGCACCGATCCATTGGTCAAGGTCACATTTTTCTTGTAAGTCATCTATCTATTTCAGTTAATTTGTATTTGTTAATGTAGTATAAACAGTTATAATTAATACATGTTTATTTGTAATCTTTAGAAAGAGCTCATTCTGATGTGTTACTTAATAGCATGTGTCAAGTGTTTCATGACAAAATAATTGAGGGTTTAAACAAACCAATTATTACAGCCTTAGAATACATCAGGGAATACTGTATGAAGAGGATAATGCATGTTGTTATGGTGATTGAGAAGAGTGATGGGCCACTAACACCAAATGCACAACACATGCTAGAGGGTATTAAGAAAGAGGCTGTTAAGTATAATGTTTTATGGAATGGGGGAAGTAAGTTTCAGGTTAGTGGACCATGGGGTGACCAATGTGTAGTTAATGTTGTAGAAAAGTCTTGTACATGCAGAAGATGAGAGATAACAGGTTTACCATGTAAACATGCTGTTGCTACCAATTGGAATATGGTTTAAATGGACAACAAGTATGAGCTGTAGAAACATGGGCTCATCCTTGTTACTATCTTCTCACTTTGGAGGCAACCTACAAACACCATGTCCAGCCTATAACTAGCAATGAACATTGGGAAAAATCAAATGTGCCAACAAAAATTGTTCCAATGAAATTCGAAACAACTCCCCCTAGGTCAAGAGGTAGAAAAAGAGTTAGGATAGCTCCTGAAAGTGAAGAGATTGTGAAGAATGGTAAGCTGTCAAGGGCTTGAAAGAGTGTTAAGTGTAGTATTTGTGGCATTGCTGGACACAACCGGAAAACATGTCTAGGGAATGGTGGAGCTCAAAGTAGTCAAACTGGCCATAAGGGAAATGTCAAACAAGTGCCTAAAAAAGTTGCAGCAAAAAAGACACATCCTAAAGGTAACAAAGTAGCAGTAGATAAAGAAGCTGAAGGTACAGTTTTTGTTAAAAGTCAAGTTAGTGCAGTTCAAGGAAGTGGTGTTCAATCTGTGGAAAACTAGAACGGGGGGTTGAATAGTTTTACCAATTTAAAACTCCCTTTTAAATATTTAGATCAACTTATGTCAACCTATTTGGTTGTTTATGTTGGACGTTGATATATAGATATATAAACGTGTAATGAAAGATAAAGAGTAAGAAGCACATCACCACGACACAAGTATTTATAGTGGTTCGGCTACAAGGACACCTTCCTTGCCCTACTCCAATCCCCGAGTCACCTACTCGAGAGTTCGTAAGCACTACACCAACTCCTTATGGCGGAGAAGCCTTCACAATGTCGCTTAACCTTTTTCCGGTACAAAGCTAAATACCGAGTTCCTTCACACCAAGGCAAACCACACCTAACACAACGTCGACTACCCTTTATACGGTGCTAGGCTAACCACCGAGTTCTTTCACACCAAGGAGAACTAATCCTATCACAACGTCGCCTACCCTTTATTAGGTACTAGGCTAAGCACCTAGTTCCATTACTATGGAGGAACTACTACCCTTCACAACACAACACCTAATATCAAGGAGATCCACTCCTTGTTACAACACCTATCAAGGATATCACCATCCTTGGAAATAAACAAATACTTATATGTATAACGATGCACCTCATCGATTATACGACCTAGGCATTCTTCCCAAATGCGACTTGATTTGATTCTTCGGCATCCTTCACTAATGCCTTTGACACAATGCTTGGCACCCTTCACTAATGCCTTCGTCTTGACACCTCTAGCATTCTTCACTAATGCTTTGACACGAATGATGAGCACCTTTCACTAATGCTTTCATCTTGACACTTTCGGCATTCTTCACTAATGCCTTGAACCCAACATCTATGGAGAAAGGAAGAACTATCAACAAGAGAACCTTAGTTGTCTTGATGATGACGAAGCATGGCAACTCATGGACTTGAGCTTGCACGTCTTCAAGAAGTGGTGATCTCTCCTTTAAGAGGAACCTAGAAGATCACACAAAAACAAAAGACAAACTACATAGATTACTTAGATCTGAGGTTAGAGGGTTAGAATACTTGGGGAAGTATGTGTGTAAAGTGATGCATAGAAAGGGAGAAATGGCTCTCTATTTATAGAGAAAATTCTCTACTGTTCCCCGGATCCCACGGATCCCTTCCACTTGGGATCCGGCTAGCACAAAGCTAGGGATCCGTGGAACGCTCCTCTTTACCCATGGGTATTTTTGGTTATGGGTCATGGGGTCATGGGTTATGGGTTGATCCATGGTTTTCTTTATAGAATCAATGAACTTGGTTAAGTGGTATATATAAAACCATGGATTATGGGTCAATACCATTTGCTAGTTTTTACCCATTTTGGTATTTACATGTTTTTACCCATTTTAGTATTTACATGTTTTTACCCATTTTAGTAAACTTAGTTTAAGTATATGTTAACCCAATATGTAAACACTAGTTGTTGTACATATATATCTAAATCATAAAATCACTTAAGCTTGTTTTAGTGTTTTATGTGAAAACGTAAGTGTGTTAGAAAACTATTAACTCAAACTATTTACGTACTCTATTTGTTTCGTTAAAATGATTTTACGTTTGTTATCGACAAAACATTAGAAGATCGTAAAATATAAATAAACGTTTTTACGGCTTATTTGTATTAACAATCTCCCCCTTTTTGTTGATGACAAAACATAAAATTATTTTAAGGAAAAATCTAAAATTCGTAAAAGTTTGAATTTGTAGTTTTTACTTTCTTCTCCCCCTTTTTGTCGAAACAAAAAGTGTTAAAAGAAACTAATACAATTTTTATAAGAAAAATGTAAAAATGTAAAGAGAGCAAGTGACGGGAATGGTACTCGTCTTAACTCCCCCTTGGCGAGTCCATCCCTTTAAAAAGGGCGTCAAGGACATAACGTAAAATATCCTAATTGTGTTTGCAAATGGTTCGACTAAGTGACGAAAGCGTGCTCCCCCTTGAATATTTCAATGTTGCAATGGGGTGTCATGAAGTGTAATCCAAAATTGGATTAAGTTGAAAAATATTTTGCAATGTTGTTTGACACAAAGCTCCCCCTAGCTTTATGGTGTCAATATCTTCATGTGTATTTTGAATAACTACAAAATAAAGGTTAGAAAACAAGAGTATAATGCATAATTTCCTGCAAATAAGACTCAAGTTAGTAGAAATTTGTGCTTCTGTACCACGGATCCCACGGTTCCCTTCAAGGAGGGATCCGTCTAGGTGTTTTGGAAGGATCCGGCTATCTGATGACAGTTTCTTCAGCAGAAATGTCAAGCAATGCAAAAAAGAATGAGATATATGTACAATATATCAAGCACAACACAAAATAATCATAGCATATTAGTATTCATTCAATAAAACTAGAGATACACAACCAAATCTCTAAAAATAAGAGAATGAACTAGCCAAACAAGTGCTATTAATGCTAATGAGTTAACCAAAACTTTAGATTCAACTAAATGCTTAATGACGATAAATGATGAGATGAGTTTTCCTAAACATTCTCAGTTTGAGCTTGTAGTTCATGTATCAATTTATCTAGTTCATGTTTCAATCTTTCAACATGTTTACAATGATCGCACTCCTTGTCATGGTTTTGAGTTTCTTGAAGTGGAGGTTCAAGTGAAGTGGGTTGAGGATCTTCAAATGATTATGAGGTGGCTCTAGGCACTAATGAAATTGGTTGAGTCGTGGAGGGTATAGTAGAATTATGTGATGAAATCCTAGTGGGAACACTCTTCTTGGGAATTAGTTTGATAGGTTTTCTTAGTGTGGGCGAAATCCTAGCTTTGGTGGACTTAACCGAAGATGATTCGGTTGAGGAAACTTCATGTATGATTCTAGCAAGTTTCTTGGGTGGTTCTTGAGTGGATGAGTTAGCACTAGGAGCCTTAGTCATGGTGATGATGGTGCTTGTAAGAACTCCTTTAGTTGCTGATTTTTTGAGATGTGATTTGAGAGTGGTGACTTAATCCTAAGGTTGCTTGGTTTATAAAGGGTGATTTGAATTAGGAAATTAAATTCTTGGCCACTTAGAGGGCGAAGCATGCTTTTGGGGTTTTGATCAGTTCTAGGAGGATAATTAATGAATGCTAAAAGTGGTTAGAAACCCAAAAAGTGACTTGAATTTAAATATGAAGCTGGTTTATGCTCTCTGCATCTACGGATCCCGGGATCCTCTCATAGGGATCCTGGTTAAAGACCAGGATCCGCTGTCGGACAAGGTCTAGGTGACATTATTATGCTTTTGTAAGGTTTGTTATTAATGGATTTCGAGGGTTTGACTTAATTTTGAAGTCTTTAGCTGTTGGATATCTCAAATCCTTAACCATAACAAGCAATGGTGCTTAATGATGGTTTTGGCCAAGAAAATTTGACCTTGGGTAGTCTAACTATATGTTTGACAATGATTCCATTTAATTTGATGTGGAGAAATGGTGATAACAAGTCCTAGAAGTCAGATGATGTCCTAATAGGAATTTACTAAAATCCTTAAAAATAAGAAAAATGAAAAACTAATTTTTGACCCTAATTTTGATTAAAAGATGATTGAGATCAATTTGCTAAAATTGAAAGATATACCTAACTAAGTTCTATCAAGCGTGATAGATAATGTGTGAGTGTTAGAGCGGAATTATGGTGAGTTTTGACTAGTTGAAAAATCAAAAATATTTCAAAAATGTATCCTAGATAAGCCATGGATGAGAGTGAGATTTTCAACTATTTGAGAAGGACTTAGTTGGCTCTAGTATCTTATGTTTTACTTGTTAGTGGTGATCTAATAGACTTTTTTAGCAATGTTTGACACAAACTGTCACCCGGATCCCACGGTTCCCTCCTTTGAGGGATCCGTCTAGGCTAATCCTAGGGATCCGGCTTTCAGCAGTTATGAAAGAGTGGAAATGATGTTTCTAAGATCTAAGACCTATATCATCTTGAGTGTTTCAGTCCTCCTAAGTGTTTTAAATGAAGGGGTGCTTGAGTACTTGAAGGTAATGAGTACTTGTAGCTAATGATTGTTATTTATGGAAGGATTTGGAACTTTCAAGAGTACCAATGGATGAGCAAGGATGACACTAAAGATTTAGAGTTTCAATTGAAGCTAAATGATCCTAGAGATCAGGTTGTATCTTAGGATAGTGTTTTGGAAAATATCCTAGAGGCTTTGAGATGGGAAAACTAGAATTTGATCAACTTTGATCAATTTTGAGGTAAAGATGATTTATGATCAATTTTGCCATAATCGAAAGATTTCTAAAGCTAGATGTGAGGGATCATGTGAGAATGATGAGTGATCATAGAGAGCGGAAGAGTAATGGATTAAAGTGAAAATGATAGATCTACAAGCGTCTTAGAGTGTGATCTAGGTGAGTTGAGTAGGAAAGGATCTACTTAACTTGATAAGGACTTAATTTGCCTTAAGACACTATGTTTATCTTAGTGTGAGATGTTCTAAGGACATGATTGAAATACAATGATTGCAATTGCATTTTCTGTTTGCCGAATCCCACGGTTCCCTAAGAGTAGGGATCCGTCAAGCACAAATTTTGGGATCCGTCTATCTGCTAAGCAGAACCTTTACAAAAGGTATACAATGACTTTGACAATGCATCATATTTCAAGTTTAAGAGGTTCTAACACTAATATATCAAATGAGATCGAGCTCACAAATAACAAAGAGGTTTATCAAACTTAACAAGCACTATTCAAGAAACTCAAAACCTATTTACGATCTAGATTAGTAAATCATTTGCATTAACAATGGCGTGCAGAGTAGATGATGGTGTTCAAGACAATAGGGTTGTTTTGGCCAACGGAAGCAATGAACTATGTATAGTCATTACGGATGGTGATTAGCATACAATGAACTTCGTCCATGAAGTCATGTAGCTCTTCTCGATCAAAGCAAGATAATAGCTTGATGAGGCAAGTGGTTGTGATTAACTAAAAGAAAATTTTATATTACAACTTGTTTGATTAGTAATCCTAAGACAATGCAAAGTATTTCCATTGTAAACTTACTTTAGGAAAACATAGGAGTATAAATTTCCCAAGTGAGAGAATGAATATGAGACTGTTACTAGCGGTGCTCAATTACGGCTAAACACGACTATTTTTACGGGTGATTCCACATACCCAACTTCTATCAAGGAAGCAATTCAACTGTTAGGTCAAATTGAGTTTCTAGTGCAATAAGTTCTCTAGTATTCATTCCCAAGTTAGGAAAATTTATATTCCTACAATGGCCTATCGAAGAGTAACAATGATGATACTTTGCTTCGTTTAGTATTATACTTGAGACAAATAAGGTGACGAAGGCGTCATGTTAAAAATAAGTTTAAAAGTTGTCCATATGGTAAACAACAAAAAATGGTTGGATGAGCTAGTTCAACATATGTTGTTGGAAAGCTTTGAGTTTGGACTTTCGAATATGAACAATTTTATTTGCGTTGCAAAATAATTTAATTGAGTATATCGGATTAAATAATCAAGTTGTCAATCCTACTATGAAGCTTGGAGAGCGATCATGAAAAGGAAAATGGGAGAGTACATCATCAACACAAGTGTAGGTTATGATCCGATGTACATTCTTGTTGTTTTTAGAAAATGATACAAGAACAAAGGAAATCATATAATCACATATGACAAACTCAATCAAAAATCCATTTAGTGTGTTATATGTTTTAAACATTTTCAACCTATATGACTTATCTAAATATCTAAACTAACATTTTCGACACAACTAGATGTTATCCCAAACACTCCTTCAAATAGCACATTGATTAGTAGAATATTACTAAATCGACAAACAAGAGAATGAATAGCAAGGTAAGGAAACCACATATGCTATTCAATTAAACAAGCACAAAAGCTATTTGAGATAAGCAAATAATCAAGTAATGCAACGAAGACAATTTATCATTTAGCATAGCATACGAAAGTTCTTTTCATCGCTTTGTGTTAAATATAAACATGTATACCAAGCTTGATTAGTTTCTTTTATATTTATAAATATGATCAAAACCTTAATTTCAATAGAGGATACATTGTTATTCAAAAGCGAAAACATCCGTCTCCAATTAGATCAAAAGTTTGTGCAAAAGTTATTATCGAAAAATGACTTTCTATTATAGATCAATGATTCTGTAAATTATTGTTTTGAATCAGTTTATGAAATCATTTTTTAAATGAAAGTAGACTCAAATACCTTTAAAACGATAGGTGGCACGACTTCTAACGACTTACGGTTAAAAAGTTATGAATTTTTGAAATTCAGACAAAAACTGTCTTTTGTACCACGGATCCCACGGATCCCTAGCTTGAGGATCCGTCGGTGTAACCTGAGGGATCCGCGGATCGACACGAATTACAAAATGTCGTTTTGACCCGACGAAATGGTTTAGTCTTTGTAGACTTTTTAGTGAAGTTATATTACCCATTTTACCTTTATTCAAGCTTGATTAACAAGATATCTAACAACAAAACTTCAAAGAAAAAAAATCACTAAAACACTTTTCATATTATGCTTATTATAAGATAGAAGCATATATCACCATTTTGTATACAAGCAATTTAGCACGTTTTTGAAAAAAATGTAACTAAGAAAACATACCTTTGCTATATCCCCTTTTTATGGTTTTAGAAACCATAGACGCGAAATACTTCATGATCTTCTAAGATACCCCAATCCTTTGTTATATTCCCTTTTTATGGTTTTAGAAACCATAGACGCGAAATACTTCATGATCTTCTAAGATACCCAAATCCTAGTATGAAGACTTCTCAAAGGAAAAATGTTAGAATGATCTATCACTATCCAACATATGATGATTTCTAAAAACATGACTTTTTGTTTTAAGAAATTCTCATCTTTGTAGTTTTCAAACATACACGGATCGTATCAAGTTTTCAAAGTACAATATACAAAAAAAAACTTGGTAACGAAGCTCTGATACCAATTGTGGAAAACTAGAAGGGGGTTGAATAGTTTTACCAATTTAAAACTCCTTTTTAAATATTTAGATCGACTTATGTCAATCTATTTGGTTGTTTATGTTGGACGTTGATAGATAGATATATAAACGTGTAATGAAAGATAAAGAGTAAGAAGCACATCACCACGACACAAGTATTTATAGTGGTTCGGCTACAAGGACACCTTCCTTGCCCTACTCCACTCCCCGAGTCACCTACTCGAGAGTTCGTAAGCACTACACCAACTCCTTATGGCGGAGAAGCCTTCACAACGTCGCTTAACCTTTTTCCGGTACAAAGCTAAATACCGAGTTCCTTCACACCAAGGCGAACCACACCTAACACAACGTCGCCTACCCTTTATACGGTGCTAGGCTAACCACCGAGTTCTTTCACACCAAGGAGAACTAATCCTATCACAACGTCGCCTACCCTTTATTAGGTACTAGGCTAAGCACCTAGTTCCATTACTATGGAGGAACTACTACCCTTCACAACACAACACCTAATATCAAGGAGATCCACTCCTTGTTACAACACCTATCAAGGATATCACCATCCTTGGAAATAAACAAATACTTATATGTATAACGATGCACCTCATCGATTATACGACCTAGGCATTCTTCCCAAATGCTACTTGATTTTATTCTTCGGCATCCTTCACTAATGCCTTTGACATAATGCTTGGCACCCTTCACTAATGCCTTCGTCTTGACACCTCTAGCATTCTTCACTAATGCTTTAACACGAATGATGAGCACCTTTCACTAATGCTTTCATCTTGACACTTTCGGCATTCTTCACTAATGCCTTTGACACAATGCTTGGCACCCTTCACTAATGCCTTCGTCTTGACACCTCTAGCATTCTTCACTAATGCTTTAACACGAATGATGAGCACCTTTCACTAATGCTTTCATCTTGACACTTTCGGCATTCTTCACTAATGCCTTGAACCCAACATCTATGGAGAAAGGAAGAACTATCAACAAGAGAACCTTAGTTGTCTTGATGATGACGAAGCATGGCAACTCATGGACTTGAGCTTGCACGTCTTCAAGAAGTGGTGATCTCTCCTTTAAGAGGAACCTAGAAGATCACACAAAAACAAAAGACAAACTACATAGATCACTAAGATCTGAGGTTAGAGGGTTAGAATACTTGGGGAAGTGTGTGTGTAAAGTGATGCATAGAAAGGGAGAAATGGCTCTCTATTTATAGAGAAAATTCTCTACTGTTCCCCCGGATCCCACGGATCCCTTCCACTTGGGATCTGGCTAGCACAAAGCTAGGGATCCGTGGAACGCTCCTCGTTACCCATGGGTATTTTTGGTTATGGGTCATGGGTCATGAGTCATGGGTTATGGGTTGATCCATGGTTTTCTTTCTTGAATCAATGAACTTGGTTAAGTGGTATATATAAAACCATGGATTATGGGTCAATACCATTTGCTAGTTTTTACCTATTTTGGTATTTACATGTTTTTACCCATTTTAGTATTTACATGTTTTTACCCATTTTAGTATACTTAGTTTAAGTATATGTTAACCCAATATGTAAACACTAGTTGTTGTACATATATATCTAAATCATAAAATCACTTAAGCTTGTTTTAGTGTTTTATGTGAAAACGTAAGTGTGGTAGAAAACTATTAACTCAAACTATTTACGTACTCTATTTGTTTCGTTAAAATGATTTTACGTTTGTTATCGACAAAACATTAGAAGATCGTAAAATATAAATAAACGTTTTTACGGCTTATTTGTATTAATACAATCTGAAAATCAAGATCAAGAAACTGAAGAACCCATCATACATGATGCATCCCTGTCTCAATCCTAGCAACATCAAGAAGAAGCAACAGAAGATCCCAGGATACAAGATGAATCCCTCTCTCAATCTCACCAGCATCAAGATGAAGCAATTGCCGATCCCAGAATACATGAGAAATCCCAGTGTCAATCCCAACAACATGATCAATCACAGTCTGATTCTCAGCTGCAGTTAAGTGATGTGCAAGCAGATTCTGCTTCAAGCCAGACTACTACACGAAGAATGACTAGGCAGCAGGCTGCACTGGAAAGAATGATGGCCTCACCATAGGTCAATTATGTTATGCTAATTAGCTAGACAATGTTTCATCTAGTTTATTTCCTATGGACAAGTTATGTACTCTAAAAACATATGTGTGTGTCTAACTATAATTCTCATGCTTCGAAAAGTATGCAATTTTATGCATTTGTAATTATATCCATTTGCATTAACTATGAAACCATGCCATATTTGGGTATTTTTTTTAGATTGACTAAGCTTAATGTGTGAATAATTTGCATCAAAAGTAACCAAAGCTAAACAAAACCTCATAAGAATGTTGACAATTAAAAGTCAAACCTAAACAAATTGCTAACCATCTGCATAACCATAAGGCATTGAAAGTAAACAACAAACCAAACTGAATACTTTATAACAATGTTGACAATTAAAAGTCAACTTTAATCTTAACCATGTGCATAAAGCCATAAACATACGGTAAACTGATCATAATAATAAGATTCATAACATTCTGGGACACAATGTTTCTACAATTCAAGATAATGAACATTAACCATCTGGTCTCATTACATAAAAGCTAAAAAGTTATCCCAATGCATAAACAAACAATATCCAACTGAGCACCAGATAAATCTTCCACTTCCACACATTACCTTGAGCAGCTTCTAATCTTGCCTCGAGCTCATTTCTCCCCCTCAAAAGGCCTAGTATGATCATTCTTGAACGAGCACATATTTCAGGATCATACCATCGTATCCACCGACAAGAAGACCCCTATTCACGATTATGGCAAGTGATTAAACAACAACAATTGTTACAATGTAGTTTGCTACTTGCGAAAAAAAAGTGATACGACAAATATTAAAAGACACTTACTTCAATAGGACAACCAAAGAATCGACGCCCTAGGTTGGCAGAGGTCCACATAATGCGAATTATAGCTTGATTACCACACTAGCAACATACCATGTTGAAAGGATTATCGTTTTGTAGAAGACAGTTTTTGTAGGATAGTTTATGGATGATAACTGATGACCAAGCCGTGTTACACAGACATATAGCAACCACAAACACTGTACAACGGTTTGTATAAAGTAAGCTACAGTGAAAGACGATTTTGCCCTCAACAACAAAAGACTATAGCCTCACTTTGATCCCACTATCTCTTCTAAGCCAAGAAATAATTTATGGATTGTAAATGGAGAAAGATCCTCTCAAGTTGTAAACACAACTTGACTCAAGTTAGAATTATGAACCATGATTTGATCCAATAACTCAAATCAAAAGAACTTTTTTTGATTTAAACCATTAGATCAAATCCAAAGGCTCATAATTGTGTAACTTGAGTCAAGTTGTGTTATAAGAGAATCTGTATTGTAAATAGTACAATTTCTTTCGACATTCAAACGGTAAACCGGTAACCGAACATTTTCTTTAACCATGAGTCCTCAACTCTAACCCCAATGATACACGCCAATTTTGAAACCACTTATAAGCTTGGAACCATCAGTGGAAACCACTGATAAGATTTAGTGGAAACCATTGATAAGCCAAAAGTTAGTCATAACTTTTGGCGGGAAAATCTGTTTACTCCTTCCTCCTATTTCTCCTTCCTCCCTTTGTATAAATACCCATTTACATTCTTTGTTGTAATTCATTCACTGAAAAGACTTGTAATCTTCTTCTCTCTTAATTCCATTACAGACTAAGTGAATCATTTGATTACAAATACGGTTTCATTTCTTCTTATGTGATCCCCTGTTTGTTTTCATCAACAACTACATTTCATAACTGATTTGTGGTTGTTTACAATTTGGTATACATCAAGTGGTATTCAGAGCCCTTTTCTGGCACCATATTCTTTTCAAGAGTGTTACACTGACATTCTTGATTTTCCGGTTATCTTCTCCGTTTCACTTCCGGCAAGAAACGGTTATTTTCCGGCGAAGTTAGGCACCACTAACTTCACCTGTTCTTTTCACAATCATTAGTGGACAATTGTATGGTCACAAGATTAGCCCATTAGTGGTTAAATTCTCTAATCTTGAACAAGTCGATCGAAGCAATTGGTTTGAGTAATCAAGAACAGGTTAATTGATAGTTATCACCCATAGTTGATGAGTCGTGATAATATCATTTCAAGAATGGTGCAATCAAGATCAAATGGTAATGGTGAGAACCCACATCGAATCAGTGGGGAATCAGTCTTTAGAAAGTAAATTGGATCAGATGATGGATGCAATAACATCACTGCAGAATACTGTAACTGCTTTGCAAATCAAGGTTGATCATGGTGAAGGTACTAGCCAAAGGAGAGAAAATCTTGGTGTTCTTGGTAATAATGGAAGAAATGGTGGTCAACTGGTAACACAGTATGGAAGAATGTCTAAGATTGATTTTCCAAGATTCACTGGAGATGATGTCAAGGATGGCTTTTCGATGTAGACAATTCTTTAGGATGGATAACATTGAAGAAGAGATGAAGGTTGAATTAGCAGCCATGCATGTGTATGACAAGGCTTTAGTTTGGCATCAACAATTTGTCAAAAAGTATGGTGTTGGATGTCCATGGGAGTTGTATGAAGGGGAGGCTTTGAAAAGATTTGGAAATGTGTTTGAAGATGCCATGGTTGAGCTCAAGAATTTGAAACAAACTAGCACAGTTCAAGCCTATCAAGATAAGTTTGAAGAGCTGCTGAATAGGTTGGAATTAACTGAGTCTCTTGCAATAAGTTTGTTCATTGGAGGGTTGAAGGATGAAATTAGCATGCCTGCGAGAATGTTTAAGCTTCATACCCTGGTTGACGTGTTTTCAATGGCAAAAATGCAAGAAGCTACACTCATTTCTACAAAACCAAGGTATAACTCCTATCAACCTAATGTGAGATCTGTTAATATGGGTTATGTTAGTAAAGATGGAGGCATTTTACCAAAACCAGTTAATAGACCTATGGCTTTGCCTGCACCCACAAGAACACCATATGGTGAGAATAGACCCTTTAAGAGATTGACTAAAAAAGAATTGGAGGATAAGAGAGCTAAGAATCTTTGTTTTTACTGTGATCAAAAATATGTGCCTGGACACAAATGTAGTGGTCAATTGCATTCATTAGAAGTGGTGATAGATGAGGAAACTGAGTTTGTGGAAGAAGAATGGACTAATGATGAAATGGGTCATTTGGGGAATTATGATCAGTCTATTGAAATTGATCATAATAATGAAATGGTTGCTCAAATCTCATTGAATGCTCTCACTGGTGTATACAATTATCATACAATGAGGGTTAAAGGTACAGTAGGCAAACAAGGGGTGCATGTGCTTGTGGATTGTGGAAGTACACACAATTTCATTGATTTACAGACTGTCAAAAAGTTGGGTTGTAAGACTAAAACTATGTGTCCTTTGCAAGTGTCTGTGGCTAATGGTCAAGCTATGACCAGTACTTTGATGTGTTGTGGTTTATCTGTGATCATGGGAGAAGAAACTTATATGATTGATGCTATGGTACTACCTTTAGGAGGTTGTGAAGTAGTGTTGGGAATACAGTGGTTGTCTACTTTGGGAGAAATTATGTGCAATTTTGAGAAATTAACAATGAGGTTCTATGTGGGCAATAAGAAAGTACTGCTAAGAGGTTCTCAACAAGCTACACTTCAATGGATGCAACCTAGAGAACAGAACAGTGCTATGTTGAATTCTATGACATTGTGTGTATGTCCCGTGTCATTCTGTAGTATGGTAGGGACAAGTATGATTGAGTCACAGAAGATTGATGAAATTTTGGATGACTTTAAAGGTGTGTTTGAAGTTCCTACTGGTTTACCACCAAAAAGGTTACATGATCATCACATTCCTCTTATGCCAAACACTCCTCCAGTTAATATCAGACCCTATAGGCATCCTCCTAGCCAAAAGGATGCAATTGAACACATGGTACAAGAGTTATTGGATGCTGGTGTCATCAGATCTAGTCAAAGTTCTTTCTCATCTCCTATAGTCATGGTTAAAAAGAAGGATGGCAGTTGGAGAATGTGTGTTGACTATAGACAATTGAATAAGAATACTGTCAAAGACAAATTTCCCATACCTATGATTGAGGAATTGATAGATGAATTACATGGATCAGTGGTGTTTTCAAAGCTTGATTTAAGGTCTGGGTATCACCAAATCAGAATGAAGGAGGAAGACATTCATAAGATTGCATTCAGAACTCATGATGGCCACTATGAGTTTTTAGTGATGCCATTTGGACTCACAAATGCTCCTTCCACATTTCAATCACTAATGAATGAGATCTTTAAACCCTATTTGAGGAAGTTCACATTGGTTTTCTTTGATGACATTCTGGTTTATAGCAAGTCAATAGAAGAACACATTGTGCACCTTAAAATGATTTTCTGAGACTATGCAGGCTCACACCTTGTTTGCAAAAAGGAGCAAGTGCACTTTTGCAGTATCTCAGGTGGAGTACTTGGGTCATATCATCACTGATAAAGGGGTTGCAACAAATCCTTCTAAGATTGAGGCTATGAAAGATTGGTCTCCACCCAAGAATGTAAAGCAACTGAGAGGATTTCTGGGACTCACAGGCTATTATAGGAGGTTCATTAAGGGGTATGGAATCATGAGTAAGCCATTAACTGCATTACTGAAGAAGAACTCTTTTGAGTGGTCTGACATAGCTCAAGAAGCTTTTGAGAAATTGAAGTTGGCCATGATACAAGCACCAGTGTTGGGGTTGCCAAACTTTGAGAAGGAATTCACTGTGGAAACTGATGCATGTGGAACTGGTATTGGTGCTGTGTTGTTGCAAGATGGTCATCCATTGGCATACTTGAGTAAGGCCTTATCTCTTAGACATCAAGCTTTGTCCACTTATGAAAAAGAAATTTTAGCTGTCATTTTGGCATTGGAGAAATGGAAGGGTTACTTAATGGGCAGACATTTCAAGATTAAGACTGACCATTTCAGCCTAAAATACTTGTTGGATCAAAGGCTTACTACTCCTTTCCAAGCTAAATGGTTGCCTAAATTGCTTGGGTATGATTATGAAATTGTTTATAAGAAGGGTAGTGAAAATGTGGTACTGATGCTGCTGTCTAGGAAAATACAGGGGTCAATTATTGGCAATGATAGCTGGGTTTCTAATGTGACAAATCTTCCCTGGACTTCTCAAAACTTGAAATTGATTTTAGAAAGTTGGGTGACAGATGAGAAGTTGGCCAAATTAATAAAGCCTTTGAAGATCCTAATTTTCAATCAACAAAGTACACTTGGTCTAATGGCAAGTTAAAAGGAAAGGTAGGTTGGTGGTGGGAGGTAATGAGGTATTGAGAAAGAAAATCTTCTCACAAATTCACAATGAATCGGTTGGTGGACATTCTGGTGTTCAAGTAACTGTGCAGAAGATAAGTTCTATTTGTTATTGGAAGGGAATGAGAAAAGTGGTCAAACAATGGATCGTGGAATGTGATGTGTGTCAAAGGCAAAAGCCCCCTTAGTGCTTATCCGGTCTTTTGCACCTTTGCCTATACCATTTAGAGTATGGAGTGATATATCCATGGACTTTGTGGAAGGACTGCCAAAATCTCATGGAAAGACTGTTATATTAGTGGTAGTGGACAGGCTTAGTAAGTATGCTCACTTCATTTCCCTTCAGATCCTTTCACGCCGCACATGGCACAAGTGTTCTTAGATAACATCTACAAGTTACATGGTTTGCCAAATACCATTGTAAGTGACAGAGACAAAGTGTTCCTAAGTGCTTTTGGCAATCATTGTCAGGGCTTTGAAAGTTAAATGCAAATGTCAACGACCTACCATCCACAATCGATGGACAAACAGAAGTGGTGAATAGGTGTGCTGAGTGCTACCTGAGATGTATGTCGGTGAGAAACCAAGAGTGGGCACAATGGCTTTCAATGGCAGAGTTTTGGTATAACACAAATTTCCACACTGCTATCCAGACCACCCCATTTGAAGTGTTATATGGTCAAACACCACCTATCCACATGCCTTATTTGCCAGGGGAAAGTACTGTTGAAACTGTGGATAGAACAATGCAAGCAAGAGAACAGGTGGTTAACATGCTTAAATTTCATCTAAAGAGAGCACAAGATAGGATGAAAAGCTTGGCAGATAAACACAGAACTGATAGAAATTTTGAAGAAGGTGTTTGGGTCTATTTGAAACTACAACCATACAGGCAAGTAACAACTAGACAAAGTCCCTATAACAAACTCTCAGCTAAGTACTATGGTCCTTTCAAGATCATAGAGAAGATTGGCAATGTGGCCTATAAATTGCAGCTTCCAAGTGGTAGTCAAATCCATCCAGTGTTTCATGTGTCCC
The DNA here is from genome assembly GCA_910596185.1 of Chrysanthemum makinoi. Classification (NCBI taxonomy): domain Eukaryota; kingdom Viridiplantae; phylum Streptophyta; class Magnoliopsida; order Asterales; family Asteraceae; genus Chrysanthemum; species Chrysanthemum makinoi. The sequence continues at coordinate 144,550,768 of OU343221.1, read as the reverse complement.
AACTTAAGCTTTGCAAAGGGGTGGTTGATAAGCCTGGAACTCTTCCCATGTGTGACAATGAAGGGCTCCTATTAGTGTTACCAGTGAAAATCATTGACAGGAGATTGGGAAAGGTTAACAATAGAGCTTGTTGTTATGTGTTAGTACAATGGTCAAATGGCGGTGAAGAAGAGGCAACTTGGGAACTATATCTTGAATTCTGAAGAAGTACCCAGGGTTTGATCAAGAGGAAGCAACTGAAGGTGCTATTTGACTGTGGAAAGTCAAATGTTAAGGAGAAGGGATTTGATACACGCCAATTTGGAAACCACTGATAAGCTTGGAACCATCAGTGGAAACCACTGATAAGCTTCAGTGGAAACCATTGATAAGCCAAAAGTTAGTCATAACTTTTGGCGGGAAAATCTGTTTACTCCTTCTTCCTATTTCTCCTTCCTCCCTTTGTATAAATACCCATTTACATTCTTTGTTGTAATTCATTCACTGAAAAGACTTGTAATCTTCTTCTCTCTTAATTTCATTACAAACTAAGTAAATCATTTGATTACAAATACGGTTTTATTTCTTCTTATGTGATCCCATGTTTGTTTTCATCAACAACTACATTTCATAACTGATTTCTGGTTGTTTACAATTTTGGTATACATCACCCAACCTCCCAAAACCAAACGGGCCTCAAAATGTCAACTAAAGCTATAAACCCTCACACACTTCAACACACACAGTAGTGTCCTCTACTCACCGGAAAACAAACAACAAAAACCAAACAGCATTTCAAAATGTTAAGATCACTGATACACAAACAAAGATCCTTAATAAGACCAAATATAACCTTAATCCGCCACTTCAGCACCCAACAACAACCACCTCAACAACCACCCCTCTCTGCCACGTCATCCTCAGAGTTCCGAAAATACCTCGGCTACTCAGCACTTCTTGTCGGCTGCGCCGCCGCCACATACTACTCATTCCCATTCCCCGAAAACGCCAAGCACAAAAAAGCACAGTTTTTTCGCTACGCCCCACTGCCAGATGACCTCCATACAGTTGTCAACTGGAGTGGGACCCACGAGGTGCAAACACGAGTTTTTCACCAACCCGAAAGTATCGAAGAGCTGGAGGGTATTGTGAAGGATGCTAATGAGAAAAAGGAGAAAATAAGGCCCGTTGGGTCGGGGTTGAGTCCGAATGGGATCGGGCTTGCGAGAAGTGGGATGGTCAATCTGGGGTTGATGGATAAGGTGTTGGAAGTGGATAAGGAGAAGAAGAGGGTTAGGGTGCAAGGGGGGATAAGGGTTCAGGGGCTTGTTGATGGGATTAAGGAGCATGGTTTGACTTTGCAGAATTTTGCGTCCATTAGGGAGCAGCAAGTTGCTGGCATTGTTCAGGTTTTGTTTTTGCACAATTTTCTGTGTTTTTTGGTTAAGTTGTTTGGGGATTCTAGGATCTATGCAATTGTGGTGTAGTGGAAAACAACTTGTGTATCTATGTTGTTCTTCTACGTTGGTATTTGTAATTGCTTATTCGCTAAATTGCTGTGAAATAAGCAGTTTTCTGTCAGCAATTCTAAACGCCCTATTTGTCGTTAAACTTAGGTGGCGTATTGTTGATTCTAGTGGTGTTTGGTTTATAGACTGGAAATTTAATTGGTTCTGAAATTGAGTTTAAAAGTAGCCATATTGTCATTTTCCCCCGGTTTTCCTTTTTTTAAGAACTCTCCTCAAACACACATCTGCTAATAAGCTTGTTGATCCAATGTAAATGCAACTATGCAAAGGTTTTCTCACCATCTACTGCCATGCCATCCACCGGGACTAACAGTTTAGTATGTACAAAAGTTTTATAAGTGATCGGAAACACCTGTATATAGTGTTTGGTATAGCTTATTTAAATGCATATTAAGAAAATTATTGTGCTAATTTAAGGGGTGTTAGACACTAGTTTGGATGGTACCTGCTTATTAGTGACATATGCAACTTTCAATAGGCAATTAGAAAAACTCTCTTTAGTAGTGAAACTTAGGTGGCGTTCTCAGGAATGACAATGAATACGTATGATTTACCGGATGATCTTTAGTTCATAGACCGAGTGCTGGAATGGTAAGTTTAGCGTGTAAGTAGTCATATTGTATTCTTCCAGGGAATGTTTTTGGGATAATTCCATATTTATCCAATCTAAACATGAAAATGTCATATATACCCAAAATGCAACTTTTGAATGCATGAAGTACAATGCATTTAAAGCATGTTTTGGGTAAATATGGCATTATCATGTTTAAGTTGGGTAAATATGGAATTGCCCCAATTTTTTTCGCCAGTTACCCCCTCTGCTTGGACCAACAGTTTCAAACTTTGTCACGTAGGAGGCTTTTTTAAACTTTTAATTGCACGCGAGAAGTTGAAACTATTCACTCATCTTTTTTCTTTTTTTTTTTTTTTTTTTTTTTTGGCCTTAAAGAGAGTAGAAGTGTGACTTTCAGAAAGTATTTCCTAGATTCACAGGATGGACATATTGCTTGTGACTTTCTAAAGTTATGGACACAACCATTTTCCTTGCCTAATATTTTAGACCCTTAACCTGCGTTTACAAAGCTTCTAGTGAACGATATAATGGAAGCAGCTGAAATTACGAATCCTGCTTCTACATCTTGAAATCCTCTGCTAGTTCAGAAAATCCCAAATTTATTGTGGGCTTAAGATCCTTAAGGATTTTTGTTGGTTGTAGGTTGGAGTATTAAGGTTTTTTATTTTTATTTTTTTTCTCTTTCCTGTGTCTTGTTAGTATCTCCAAATTTCTGGATTACATATTTGTTTAGAAAGTTGTCAGTTTGTACAGTTCCGCTTCTCATTATCTTGAGGTTAAATGATCGGTTTTGGATAATCAATTTCATACTAGCTGCAGCAAAATTGATTATGTAATTGTAGAATCAGGTTACTTAATTATTCCTCTTAACCTTATTTGCAGACTTTTTATCATGTGCCACAAGAAATATCATCCTACTCTTAGTTTTTTTAAGTAGACAGAATTTGCCAAACACTAAAACAGCTGATTATTTGATTGTTACAGCTTCAAACTTAAGTATCTCCTACAACTCGTTTCCTTATGTATTTTAGCCGATTCTGATGATTTAAAATCACATAGTTTCATTCACCCCCAAGTGTTTGGCTTTTCTTTTAATTTGTTGTGATACAATGCATAAGTGTTGAAAGTGTTTGGGATAACTCACCTAAATTGCTTATGCATATTTATAAAAATAACTCGTTAGCCTATGTGGTGTCAAAACACAATGCAGTAAATGGTGTTTGTATTGGTTTATGAGTTTATTTGAAATAGGCTGGTTCAAAATAAGTTTCTTCAAAATCCAATAAGCTGAAGAGCTGTTAAAAATAAGCTTACTCAAACATCCGTAAGTTGCAGTTTGATGGCGGAGAATCTGGAACATGTTTACCATGTTTAGTGACCAGATTGGCACAGGTCAAATTATAATGATCAATGTGGAACAGTGAGATATGTATGCTGTTATAGAATAGCATAGTACTTACCTAGTGGTGTTCCATATTGGTCATTGTACAATTTTCGTGCCAATCTACTCCTCAAGCTCGTCGTTTTAATGTTGTTAAATAATAATCTACTGTCTAAAATGTTTTCATTTTTTGCAATTCGTCCATACGAAGCCACTGGAAAGTAATAGTAAGTTTAATGACGATAATTAGTGTAGAATATTTAAAACAACACGGTGTAATTTTATGGCAATAGTCCTTAATTGAACCCTTTAAAGTTCTCATCTTAATGGAGTGGCATCCAAGTGTAGTTTCCCAGATTTGTAATGACATTACACTAACCGCCATATACTGGAATGTGTTTCAAGATAACCTTAATTAGTCAACTATTTTTTGATGGATATTATGACTTATGTGGGGCAATGTGTAGTAACTTGTGATGATGTATGTATGTTGTTGTCCAACTTTGCAATGGTGTCAAACTGTCATCATTATAAACAAAGAGGATTTTCACTCTTTTCCTTGCACTTAACTTACATAACATATATTCGCGTTTCGTATGTAAGTTACATATACATACATATAATATCACAGGCTTAGTAACTTTAATGTAGATGGCACCTTGAATTCAGTTAGTATCTTGTAACATGTAATATTTGTAGTCTCATTATGGATAAAGGGTAACCTGACATATATGTTCTCGATATAGTGCCACCAGCAACACCCATGGGAGACTAATGGTGAAACGTGATGGATGTCCAATGTCTACCACATTTTTGAAAGTATATAAGTATTGCAGTAGAGCATTGTTTTGTTCATAGGGAACTTAAGCTGTGATGATCTCCTTATAATTAGAACACATCAGGACATCAAGTTGCCTTTTAACATGGTCTACTTATTGCCATGTTGTGTATTGGATCTCATTTTAAAACTGATTATATGAAAAATCGGTAGTTAATGTTTGCATAGACAGGTTCTATTTCTGGTTACGTAATTACATAGACGTCATGTAATCAGTTTTGATACTCATTTTCATACTAGTTACAACAAAACTGATACACCTAGGGTAAAGTTGACTTAGCTGATTAAAATCTTCTTTTTTTATATCAGAAGATAATTTTACTCTCATCTAGCAATTTGTATACCATTTTTTGGTCATTTCATTTACTAATTTGTTAAACAAATCATTTTTTTTTCAAAATCCAAACAGTCAGACGACTTTTTTTTTTTAAACTGATTTAGGAGTAACTTTAAACCATAAAAGCACATCCAAACACTATTTCACCCAATTGATGAATCTGATTATCCAAATCAGATAAGCTGATGATCCACAATCGTATAGGCATATAGCTATCTCATTGCGCACTTCCAAACACCGCAGCAAGGGTTTGGTCTTTTCATTTAAATGGCGCGACACGATTGCATAATCGTTGATTGTCTTTAATGCTGATTGGTATCTTAAACTCTCATGTTCATAGGTTGGCGCACATGGTACTGGTGCAAAGTTGCCTCCAATTGATGAGCAGGTTATCAGCATGAAATTGGTTACACCTGGAAAGGGTACAATCGAAATATCAAAAGAGAAAGACCCTGAACTATTCTATTTAGCGAGGTGTGGGTTAGGCGCACTTGGGATTGTTGCTGAAGTCACTCTACAATGTGTCAATAGACAAGAACTAGTCGAGCATACATTCGTCTCTAACTTGAAAGAAATCAAGAAAAACCACAAGTATGTATTCTTTTCCGGTTGATAAGCCCATTTTTGTTTTTTTTGTTCTTGTTTGACTTGAAAAACTAATGCTTCAAAATTTAGATAACGAGGTTGATTATATATGTCAAGTCAGCTATCCAACACTCTCTGTGCATCTATATTCATTTCTTCTTAATAAGTTTGTTCTTTGCAGAAAGCTTTTAAATGATAACAAGCATGTAAAGTACCTTTACATACCGTATACCGACACTGTTGTCATTGTAACATGTAACCCAGTTTCTAAATGGAGAGGCCCACCCAAATTTAAACCAAAGTATAGTCTGGAGGAAGCCTTACAGCCTATGCGTGATCTACATCAGGAATCGCAAGAGAAGTACAGGTACGGTTATTGTTTCCTATACTGACTGCATAGTATCAATTGCAAACCTAGCCTCATTGAATAACGTAAATTTCTATTATAGACTTGCAGGACGATAATGTAAGTTTATTGTTTCTTGTACCGATTATTAGGTCAACTTCTGTCCACTTTCGTATGATACATTCCCTTCGTGAAACAAATCATTTACCTTATGGATTGAAAAGAATTGTCAAGTTAACTTTTACGCAAGGTGATTTTGTACTTGCTTAAGGGGTTATTTGGATTTGCATGCTGAAAATGATTTCATGTCTCTACCCTTTTTCCGAAAATGTCCTTTCTACTCATTTTCTCTAACATAAACACCAGAAGCACACTCAAACACTCTTTCACAGTCCGTTTGTTCTAGCTGGTTCATGTAATAATGACTATGTAGCATCAAATAATCATTTAAAAACACACGTCAAAACATCCTCTAAATGTTAATGAACAACAAAGATTTCTTTATCCCATCAATAAAATCAATGGAAGGTCTATGTATTATTTAGAGCAAGTTCTTAATATGGTTCAGAGGTTCAGACAATGATATAAAGACAAACGGATTGTATGGACGGAAGGAAAGTGTCATATGACATATGCCTTATATTTATAATCCAATCTGGCTTTATTTAGTTCCGTAATATTTTATTTGCAGATCCCATCCAACGGCAACTTCATCTAAGGACGAGAATGAACCAAATTTTTCAGACCTTTCATTTACTGAGTTAAGAGATAAACTACTATCCATGGATCCTCTTAATAAGGAACATGTTCGAAAGATAAATCAAGTTGAGGCTGAGTTCTGGAAGAGGTCAGAAGGATACAGGGTAGGCTGGAGTGATGAAATATTAGGGTTTGATTGTGGTGGTCAACAGTGGGTCTCAGAGACGTGCTTTCCAGCTGGAACATTATCAAAACCAAATATGAAAGACTTGAAATACATAGAGGATGTTATGGAGTTGATAGAAAAAAAAGAGATACCTGCTCCTGCACCTATAGAGCAGAGATGGACTGCGTCGAGCAAAAGTTTGATGAGTCCAGCTTCAAGCTCATCAAGTGATGATATATTCTCATGGGTGAGTGGATTATGGGGTTGTTTAGATGTTCTTCTTAGATTTGATTATGTGATATCGAATGACTCAGATTCAGATAATCCACTGTATCAATTTCACACTTGCATTATCAGACAATCAGAAGCAGTATCTGTTTGTCCAAGTATTAAAAATGCATCTCTGCTACTTAAAGTCACAATAATCAGATAATCTGATCCAGAGCGCAAATCGCAAACCCTCTAGATTGCTTAATACATGTCTTGACAGCAGTTTGACTCTGAATATCTATTTGTTTTCAAAACTACGTAAAATTTATGTGTGTATGACCGGTTATATCTTTTGTGCAATTGGCCGGACTCTTTTGCTGTTACGTTACATATCATGCTTGCTTTGTATGTGTCAGGTTGGTATAATAATGTATCTTCCTACATCAGATGCTCGTCAGAGGAAACAAATAACAGAAGAATTCTTCCACTATAGGCACCTGACTCAAGCACGTTTTTGGGATCAATATTCTGCTTATGAACATTGGGCTAAGATTGAGGTACTTTTCACGTACAGGATATGTATATTTGCTATATTACGTATTATAAATGATCTTAAATGAAATACAGGCTTACAACAGTAGGCTAAATGGAGCTTGACTGAAAGCTAGGGCCTTAATTGTAAAAACATGTAACATATGCTATTGTATGGCAAGATGAGCGGGTCGGGATGGGTGGTAACGTGTGAAAACGGGCTTGTAGCATGATGAATGGGTCCTGTTAGGTTGACCAGCAAACACATGGTAACTAGATAGGTTTTTTTAGGGGTTTTGGGTAGTAATTGCAGAATATATTTGACTACCTCCATCTCACTAATCATGCAAGTGAAACTCAACTTTTGGATTAACCCATAATTAGATATATATAAAATGAACGTTGAGGAAATAATAAGATTAATAGTATATTAGTTGCAAATAAGGACCATGTTGTCGAGCTATGGTCATCATCTCGTAGCTTGATATCCTTTTGAGTAATTGGATATTGTTTCAATAGCTTGATATCGTTTTAGTATTTGCATTATGGGCCATGCAGCCATATATTTGAATAATTAGTATTTGCATTATGGGCCATGTAGCCATATATTTGCATTTGCAATTTCTAAGACGTTTATATGTAGAAAATTATTGACTTTGGAAGTCAAACAATTGACTTTCAATGTCAAACTTGATGTACATATATAAAGTTTAAGGAAACATGATAACTACATTATAACGTATAAGAAGTACTCTATGATCCTGGTGTTAATATTCCCGAATAAGTTTGACATTTGAAGTCAGAGGATGAAGATTACCAAAGAACAAAAGGAGTACTATTTAGAACCAGAGATGGTTTGAGTCTTTGGATTAAGCTGCAATCCTGTGGTCTGTGGAGTGGAGGGCTAGTGATTTACCAGGCATTGCTTTGTGGAGTCCCGGTATACCTGCCTGGTCACCATAGGTGTCTTGTGTGGGGTTTCCCTTGTACCCACTAGAAAACAAATATGAATGATGGGTGGTTCGTGTTTAGTATCCACTGAGGTGTTTAAATGTGTGTTCTATGATTGATTATGTGATATTAATTATTAAAAATCAACTAATCACCTCAAATAATCATCAGCTTGATAATCTGTTATTTTAGTGTTTAACAAATTCTTTTTATATAACTTGTTACAGTACTAGTAAAGTGACGAAACGTTACAAGTTCTTGAAAAATTAGACAACCGTTTGTGCAATGTAAATATAAGTATCCTATTTTTGTTAACATAGTGATTGTTTAAGTAAATTAATATTTCCATTATGTGATCAGGTTACTTGTAGCTGAAACTGATAATCCAAAAGGGACCATTTGACATAAATATTTGGATATGCGGAAACAGGATTATGCATTACACATATGTAGTCTGTTGTGTACTCTACAACTTATATTTAAAGTAGTATCTAAAACTCACAAAGTCTACATTTTATTGACAAAATTAATTTCCAGGTCCCAAAAGACAAAAATGAGCTTGCAGCACTCCAAGAAAGGCTAAGAAAGAGATTTCCTGTTGATGCATTCAACAAAGCACGAGCAGAGTTGGATCCCAACCGGATCCTTTCCAATGGCATGGTGGAAAAGATGTTCCCATTAAATGATGCTACTTCCTGATAATCATCAGTCAGCGGGTATTAAAATGTGGTTGTACATTACATGAAAGAGGATTCAAATACTAAAAGGATATCAAGCTATGGAAATAATATCTTCATATCCTTTGGATATACCATGTCTGCATGTTTCATCATCTCATATCATCTAGTTTACATGATAACTTGATTGTTAAGTTCTCAGAGTTTGTGTGTATTGGCGATTTGAGGTTTTCCTACTTCGTCGTCCTTTTTACCCGATGAAAACAAGAGTGGTATTGTAGACTTTCTTACTCTGAAAAATGAAGGATGATACCGTATAATTGATTTTCAATTGTGTCATTTTGTTTATGCGAATTCTTTGTAAGGATTGGAATAAGACAAATAGATTTATTTCAGAGGCAATCGGAATGAAATCGAAAGTAGTTAAGCTGAATGTGTATGTTTGGCTGATATATGATATAATTGTGATTAAATTCCTTTGTAAACGTGTGTTTGGTTTGTAATATTATTTAGACTACCCTTTATTCTGAAGTGAAATAGCCAAGCTGAATTGAAACTGGCAACCCTAGCCTTAAGGTAGTTGAAATGGAACACTTGCAAACAGGGATGTTATTTCTGGAAGTTCACAAACATCCATAGATATTTACGCTGTGTCAATATTTGTATAAAATCTCGATTTTTCTTAAATACACACATTCAACAATCTAGTTTAGATTTTCTTATGTGCCCCTGATGAATTTTAGTCTTGATTCCATCCTTACTTGCAAACTATATGCAAAGAGAAAGCAAACACTTGTGATATGATAAATACTATATAGCCAATTATATTGACGAATAATGCATACAAGGTTTAACAACTTGTGGGTTGTGGCTTAACCATGGACAGCCAGACTAACATGCTTTTTGGTTACACCATCAAATGAATTTAAGTTATTCAAAAGCCCATTTTTGCATTTTATTCAAAGCCCACGTCTTTAACTATTTTTGCAGTTTTACTTAATCAGACTCATATGTTCGGTTTACATTATTCAATACTTAAACCACTATCATAACTCATAAGTCAATGATAAAGCACCTAATTTCCTCATAATAGGTATAAGGTTCAAACCTCACAAAACATATATTTAAATTGTACAGCAAAATAATATGATCATTTAAATAATTAATTATAGAATTATTATTAAATAAATATTAGGTTATTTTATTTGATTATTAGATATGTTTTACGGAGTATTTAAGTAAAGACTAGGAGATGACTTGTTTTACAAGAATAGTGTTATTATATAAAAATGATTAGAGCTGTAATCTACCCTTCTATTATAAAGACTATGGGAATTATATATAAAAAATGCATTATTGATTTGGTTATCAATATTGGAGGGTCGGTCTATCTTGTTAATATAAACCATTGGGGGGTCGGTTTATCCCAATAACATAAACCATTTATATTTTTTATTTTCTTCTTTTTATTCTATTATCGATCCGGTTTGTATCAGTTGCTATCAGAGCCATTCAATTCTAGGGTTCAAAATAAAAAAAAAAAAAAAAAAACTATTCATCGGAACACTATTCATCCAAATCACTATTCACATCAAAAGTATTATTCATCTGAATTACTATTCACCACCAAAAAACACTGTTCATCAAACCGTATCTACTGTTCATAAAAAAGGTCAAACCTTCTTTTGATTTCGAGTATCAATGACACACATTTGGCGAGCTATAATGGAAGAGCATCTAACAAGTATGCAAATTTATAAAAAGGTCCATAAGGAGACTGATAACATCAAATTAGCTTGATATTTTATATATCAAATTCCCGTATTTATGGCCTCATTGTATTAATATGGTGCTTAATTCGCTCATATTTGTTCATATTTGCATTTCAGGATAAATGAGGCGCTGGAGCGGAAAAGAAGTGATAAAAGGCCAAATTTATGTTATGAAGAGTGATTTACTAAGGCCTATGATTTATTTGTGAATGTTACGCCGTAACTGCTTACTAATGTTACAGCGTAAATATGATGCTTTGAAGGATACGGCGTAACCATTTCTTATGGTTACGGCGTATTTACTTTTATGAAGGTTACGGCGTAACATGGTGTTAGTTACGCCGTAGAGATAATGTCGGAGTGGATAATCATGAGCATACGAAGGATTACGGCGTAACTCTGATAATTAGTTACGCCGTAATTAATTACATGGGCGCAAAGTTTCGAGGTCCAGGTATTAATAGCGACAAGTTTATATTTATTTTATTCACTTTGAGGACTAAAGAATAAATGCAGAAGTTTGAAGAGGGGCTGAATATGCAAGTTTTATAACACATTTTATGTGTTATATTACAACAAGGGCCAAAGAGCAAATAGTCTAAAGTTGGAGGTTTATAATGAAATTCCATTTATTATATATATGATTAGCACATGGATGATTTAATTATCATTTAGGGTGCGTGTGTTTTTGCCGTACGAAGGAGACCAAGAAGAGAAACAGTAGGCGCAAGGTTTTTATGTGGCAAATCCTTCGGGGTTTCCCCCGGTACTCAACTAGGGGATGGATAGCTTTATTCTTGGCACGATATGTAATTATTTTTTGACTCATAATATTATTTTGGTTTCATTATTGTTTATTTTAATCTTGATTCTCAATATAATTGTTGATGAATTAATTTTTATTGTGTTTTATTTAATTGATTATTAATTTATTATTAGTCAATTAATTATTTGATGTTATGTCTTTATTTATTTATTGTTTTATATGGAATTATTCATTCCACTAGGGTATTATGGAGATGTGGAAATTAGGTCTTGGCATAGTTTTGATTCTTTTTATTATTAATGTTTTTGCGTTATTAATTGTTTCTAGTGTATGCATGCATAGTTTATTGGTAGCTACCCTTGTTTCGGTAGTTTTAAATGGCGGTAGAGGCTAGTTGCTTAGGAGATATGACCAACTGACCCTAAGTAAGTAGACTGAGACGGGAAGGGTAAGATATGACCAACTGACGACCCTTTCTACTTGTGCGATTTGACCAACTGATCACCTACCGTTTGGATGAACTTAAGAATTAGGGAGTGAGTGTTTAAGTTGCTAACGCCCGGGCACTCACTATTATAAGTCTAGCATGTAGCGGTACTTAATGACTCGGCTTAGGGGACCGGAACAACCTGGACTTATGAAGGACACCGACTTCTCCAGTGGTGGCATCTTTGCCGATAGGTTAGGGCGAATTGACCAAATGCTGCTATCTCGACTTTGACCCCACCTGAAACAGGAATCTAGTGACATTTAAAATCCATGTAATGCGATAGTAAACGCCGGCTCTTAATGACTGCTATTAGATTGTCGAATGATCCCGGGTGACCTGTTCATCTTGGTGAGGATTCTAAGAACCATAGGGTAGGCGAATTGATCAAAGGAGTCTATCGACTTATGCCATTTGTGGATGAACTCGGTTTAAGAATTGCATCACTATCGTTCCCATTAGCTTGTTTACCAGAGAACCAGCCCAATTGATCACGTGACATCTTAAATATTATCAATCATATCATTAAAACTTATTTATTTGACCAATTTAATTAATTAGACAGCTAGGAGTCAACCGTTCTTGGGACGACCTCGGTCTTACCATTCCCTTACTACATGCGACCGGGTACACTGCCCGTTAGTGCATTAGGTAGGCCATAGGTAGACGAGTTACTATAAATGTAAAACCTGGTCAGAAATCCTCAAGATCAAGTTTTTGGCGCCGTTGCCGGGGAACGGTCTTCGTATTTTTGGTCAAGTTTGATTGATATTTGTAGGATCGAAATAATATTGTGTTAATGATTCGGGTGGTCTTGGATGATCAAAATACATGTTTGCCATATTTAGAGAAAGAAAGATAGAGATGGTGTTCTTGCTAGAGACTTGGTTTACACAAATGAAAGGTTAGATTGAATGAGAAGCACCACCCCTTTCATGGATGGAAGGGGTATTTATAGTTACAGAAAACACGACCTTTCTATCGCCGTGGATCGTATACAATTGGGTAAAGACTCGTCCTTCCTCCACGGTGTTACACTAAACTAAACTACGCTACAAACTAACTAATTAACTACTAAATAACGTAACAAACGACAAGTCTACGAGCTAACCTGTGCTAGATAATATTTGGGGTGACCGACTCTTCACAATATAATTTCCAATTCCTAACAATCTCCCCCTAAGGGAGGTCACCCCATGTTTTACATTTTGAATCCTAGCAATCTATTCTTGACTTTGTTCTTGAGCTCAGAGACTTGAATTCTTCATTCCGATCTTTGTGCTTTAGTAGCGAATCTTCAAAGTCCGCATAGTTTTGTACTTTCAGTGGAGGCCTTTAACTGATCCACGTCTTTGATGATCTTCGAGCTTTCATTGAGATCATCAGCCACAACAAATCTCTCTGGATCATCCATATTTGTGTTGCCTTCATGTGATGTTGTGACTTTTGGACCGACATGCTCACACTTTCTTGATCATGACATCTTTCCATCAGAGTAGCGGAAGCTTTATCGGTTCAAGATATTTGCAAGAGACAAAGATGAACATAGTATAAGAAATATCGAACCAGTTTATGTAGATATGCACCAGTCATGATTACTTCAATTTAAGTGTGGATGCTGTGAGCATGCGGCTTTGGATTGACTCCTCAATTCCGATACCGAACCGCCCAAATGTACCTGCAAACAACAGTTAGCAATAATAAAGCGCCGAAAGTGTCTTTGATCACTTTCGTTGAATTGAGGTACACGGCCTCACGGTTCCCCGTTGATCGCGATAAGTACCGCCTGATCGTATAATTCAAGAATCTCCTGACAGGGTTTCGCAATGCTCTAGCTGTTCTCAAACACGAACGTCTCAAAGAAGACAACACGGAGTGAGTGAACCAGCGAATTGAGATTCACCGATTGATGAAAAATGATTTGAAAACAATCGCGTATTGCTTGAAGAAAGAGTTTTGCAATACGACGAAGGTTTTATGAGAAAGATCAATTTTCAATCAAAAATACTTTTTGTATTTGAAAAGAGTACACATTCGACGTGCTAGTGAAAAGAAGTGGTTCAAGACATCGTTTTTCCAAAAGTATTTTTTCAATCGAGATACTTTTGTGTTTGAAAACATAAGTACTCACTCGACGTGCAAGAGAAAAGAAGGTTTGCACATCGAACGGTTTTTCCAAAAGCATTCGTCAATTCCAATCCTAGACCAAGGTTGATTCAAGATTGAATCTCCCCATCGTTTCTATCCAGTTGTCACAAGCTTGATCTTACGAAAAGATCTCACATGTCACCTACCAAGAGCTTGTTTGATGTTGGCTCTAGAAGGCTTTCCATCTTCATTGTGAATATTTTTACATATCACTTCGGATGTTCCGCAATACCACAAGGATAATGTGTAGGACTCTTAAGATATATTCTCTCTTTCCACATTGTGTGAAACAATGAGTCTTCAAGAATATAGTGTCCTAATGAGATATTGTGGATGATCTCTTGGCTCTAGACTCAATAGTGCATATTTGGTTCCTATGCCGGAGACTAGGGAGAGGGTCTCCTTCTTCAATATCAACAATCTCTAAGAGAAAGTCGATAGATTATGCAGGTTTCCCGTGAGAATGAAACAAGCCCTTTTAAGAGGAACTTGAGTAGCTTGGGAAGTGTAGTGCAGTGCATCACTGGGTCCATGATGTCTTGTCTTCAATACCAGTGTTACCTTAGTAACCACCAGTAGCATATGTATTGAACCCGCGCTTCTAAGGTTGAATTGATTGAAGGCTATTTCTTTTCACCCTTTTTTCACATTTAGTTCTTTTTCATTCTTCAACCCCTTCAATTCTTACCGAGACTTCATAACTAGAACCTTGTTGGGTTTATTCCAGTACTAGCTCTGTCTCAAGCCCCACTCTTCCCATATCACACTTTTCTCCTTTTTTCATCATACCTAAGGACTCTACACTATCTAGTGGATTGTCCCAGGTAGATCCCTCCGGCTCTGGCGGATGGTGGGAAATAATACCTAACCTCACCATCCTTATAACTCCATACATAAAGTAAAATGGCCTCTTTTTGGTACAATTCATTCTTCCTTGAAACCAATTGAAAAATCATTTGAAAAACAATCAAGGTACTTGTGATACGAGATCAAAGCATTTTGTACCTTAATAGTTTTGATCATTTTAGAAATGCTCCCTCTCAACATGTGCATATGATTTAAAATTGTTTGGCACATGGAGGCAAGAGAGTTCTTTGAAATAATTTCTTGATCACAATTTACTTAGAAAAAGCCATTTGAATTTCTTTGGTAAATTCTCCCTCAATATGTCGTATAGGATATTTTAAAACATTTTATCACATAGAGGCAAGAGTTCTTTTGAAGCACATCCACGATCACAAAACCATTAAGAAAACCATTTAAAACTCAATCAAGGTACTTAATGTTAAAACATAAAAGCCTTTCTACCTTGATAGTTTGTTTTCTTTTGAAATGCTCCCCCTCAATATGTGCTTCGAGATTCGAAAGCGTTTAGCACATATGAGAGAGCAGCCTGCACACTTGAATCAAAAAAATGATCACCTTTTATCAAATTTCATTATTAAATCACAAATTCTCCCCCGATAAAAAATATCAAACCCTTTGAGATTTTGGATCTCAAGTGATTTAATAAGGTTTAAAAACATAGGAGAAAATGTGGCCTTGTTTAAATACTCATCAAGTTTTTGGATAAATCCTCCTCCTCAACATGTGCATTGTGTATTTGAAATCGTTTGGCACATGGAGGCGGGAGTGCCTATAAAGGACTAAAACCGATTCCATTAAAACAGATTTGAGATTTAAATCACGATCTCTCCCCGATCAAAATTTTCAAACCTCTTGAGATTTGTGATCCCAAAAGATTTAAATCATTTAGAAAATTTTGGTGGAAAGACGTGGCAGGATTTGATTTTTGAAAAATGACAGATAAGGACCATTTTAAGACATTAAAGATTGTTAGTATTAGGTATGATTGTTTTTAAGAGATCTTTTAAGTAAAACAAAACAATTTCACAATCAAACAAGAACATAAACAATTTCATTTTGAAAGACCTTGATTCAAAAGAAAAATCATACCATGACATAGCATTAAATCTTTAGATCACCACATAATTGCATACAAACCGGAACTTTTATGAAGAAATATCGTTTGAAAATATTTTATTTAAAATCACTCTCCC
>OU343221.1:144498903-144534632 GCA_910596185.1 Chrysanthemum makinoi | reverse complement strand
CCTCAATCGATGACCGTAGTCGATGATTGAGTGACTTAAGTTTTGATAAATTGAAGTCCGGTGATATTCAAAATTTAGTCCAATTAATTTTCAGAAACAATATTTTCCATTTTCAAAACAATTTTATTCAAATTTTTCAAAAATTGTTTAAAAATGGTATCCTGCACAAAGATACGTTTGGTGGTTGAGAAGCTTCTGTTGTTGCTGTAGGGCTTGGAAGAAAACCGTCGCACGATGCAGAGACTTCTTCTTACGCTGCATTTTGAATGCCAACCGAGGTCAAATTAAGTGCCGCTTTCTTCAATCACTTAGAAGAAAACCATCTCACGATGCTGAGACCTCTTACGCTGCATATATGCCAACTCTCCATAGAAGTCCGTTAAGCTCGCTTTCTTCATATGTCAACCCAAGATATATTACCCTTTCCTTTCGGCATCCAATCATCATCAATAGTGGGATCCGGATCGGGAACATTCTTATACCAATATACCGCATATGCTAGTGAATACATACACAGATATATGGTGCTCGACATCACCCAAACAACAATCGACTAATAAAAGTCAATTCAACATATCAATCAGTTCATATAAGGTATGGGAATAATGTGTTTATCAAACTCTAATCATCTAAACCTAACAATCACATCCTAGAAACCTAGTCCTTCAACATAGGCAATTGTATTTCAGAGATAAGCACGTAGGATTATTAAGATAATCTCGTTAGATGATACAGATTTGAAAACATTCTCCCCCTCAATCAATGACTCATTTTCTAAAAGGTTTAAAAGCACTGAAGTCATTGATTGAGTTTTCAATTTTTTTACGAAAACTCTGAAACTGATTGATTTAATAGCAACTCATTTACCACCATTTTGAACAACAAATATTTTTCTAAAGAATTTTAGACGGAAAAACATTTGTGTAGGAACAGCAATATTCGACATACTTTCCTTAAATTGTTTTAGGATAAGTGCACGATATTTTTGAAAATATGTTTAGTGCAAAGCACTTTCCTTTCTTTTGAAAAGAGCTTGCTATCGGAAATAATAGCAAACCATAGTTTAAGCACGGTTCTCAAGTTACACCAAGCCTTCGCAGTTATAGTTTGTGACATGTATTGGAAAAGAATATTTACACCTCCTGCTCGAACTTCATCTATGGTCCCGCGCCATTATTGAATGACATTTCTAAGACCAGAATGTTATCGATACCGGAAGACATGTCTTGAGAAAACATATTTTTGGTATTTTTCAATTTTCTAATTTTTATGGGATTTTGTTGATTTTATAATTTTCTATTTTGTTTTGTTGGTTTTATATTTTTGTATTTTGATTTTCTGAAAAATATATACAAGGATAGAATAGATGATATAGTTTAAGAAACATGATGATACGAGTACCGAGATAAGGATATCGAATGACCCTTGTAAAAGATAGAAGTCATCATCTCTTAAGCATTCACCACCAAAGCTTCCAAGACTCTTGAATCGAAGAGAGAAATTGAGCCACTTGAAAGTGAGACTTTGGCAGCTTCCCCCAAACCGAAAATCCTTTAGCTGAGCAGATTCAAAGCTTTCTTTCAAGCTTCCTTGCAGGTGCACAAAGAAGCACACCATTATCATCGAACTTGCCGCTCCTTTTAAGAATAATCACCGTGATTCTTCGTTCGAGGTTATATCATCCAAAAGAACAACAACGTATCATCCCACACATAAATAACTCTTCTCAAATTTCATAACCACCAAGTCACGACGCAATCCATTCCAAAAGGTGTCAAGAGAACACTTCCCGTGTAGTTGAAATGATGCACCGCTCTTAGTATAATGCTCAAGAACTCTCCCGAATACACATCATGAGGGGAATGAAGAACACCTTCCCATGTTCACATTTTTCTTCCCGATGAGACGTATGAAGCTCAAGAACCCGAAGTACACCAATATCCAAGAACTCTCCCGAATACACATCATGCCCGGAGAGAAAACACCTCCCCAATATTTGTGGTAAACAATGGCTTTCTTCCCCGATGATCGTGTATGAAGCTCAAGGACCCGAAGTACACACATTCCCCCAAGAGAGAACAACCGATAACATTGAAGAAGCGCCGTAATCATCGATTATCTCAAGGATGACAATCTCGCGGATGTCAACTCTGGAATAAGTGATTATATCTCTGAATCACTGATTAAGCCCTCAAGTGATACACCATTTGAGCCCCCAATGTACACAATTCTCCCTCTCTCGATGATTGCGATAACATCGAGATCATCACACACCGTGTACCTCTTTTATCTTCGTAAACTTTCATTTACATCCCCACGACGTTGGAATGAGAACACTAAACGCTTGATGAGTAAAACCTTGAGTTTCTCTACGGTCATGACATTTGTTTTCCCGGGATATCTTCAATCACTTAGAAGAGTTAAGTTCATCAAGTTTACTCGCCATGAGTCAAACCTTGAGTTTCTCTGCCGTAATAACATTTGTCTTCCCGGGATATCTTCAATTACTTAGAAGTATTAAGCTCATCAAGTTTACTCGCGTTTAGATGTGTGACTCCTTCCCCTTGCTGGTTTTGACACTTCGAATCGTTAACATCTTATCGACCCAAATACTTGAAATCTTTATGAGAAGAACACTTGAACTCAAATGTATCTGTGAGAATCAACTTGCTGAAGAAATACGTGAGCAAGTCTAATTGGGGATTAAATTCAACATTTCACTCTCCCCCAATTAGTGCTCTCCCTTAAACCGACAATCTGTTTGATAAATGCCCAGATTAAGAAGAAGTCTTTAGATAATCAAATGCAACTTGTCTTTAGTCTTCTAACATGTAGCAGATAATGTAGAACCGACAGTAGACTCGACCTTCTTCAAGATTGTCCAGTTGAGGAATAGATAGTTAACATCTTCATATCTCCAAAAAACAAGAACATCACCAAAAATCATCCCAATTAACTTACATCTTGCAAATCCCCTTAACTAAAATCCCTCCCAATCAAACAAGAACGGAAAGATGTTCATCAAGGAAATCAGCAATCGTGCCACACTAACACACACAAGATGGTAACACCAAACTACCAATCACATCAAACAAGAACAGAGATTGTTCGGAATCATCATGTTGATGTATCGTTGAAGCATTAACCGGAAGCACTTTGTCAAAAAACTAATCAATCTGAGTGAAGATGTCAACCAACGGCTCTTAGAAGAGAAAAACTCCATGTGTAGATGACCCGATAAGAAGAAGCTCGGTTCTTACATGAGTTAGGAGCCGTTTGACCATATATTCTCAAATATCAATCAACCATGCAAAGAATTTCACACTTTCTCCCCTCAAGAATTGCAAACGGAGTTGCCATTCTTGATTAAATAAGTGAAAATCATCCGAATGTTCTATTCACACTTCTCTCCGCAAAATCAGCACATGATGTCGCCATCTTCATTATAATCGAGCAAGTGGAATGAGAAAACAATCGGTGGTAGCCCGGTTCACTTGATGACTCGCGCATGGAAAAGTATGAAGCATGTTGATGAGAATGGTCATAATAAAAAGATTTATCTTCTTCAGAAGATAAAGCGCACTGACACGTACACTTTTCTTTTCTTTGAGGAACGAGGCATGAACTGTTGTGTTCATACGTCATAATCTCTCTCTTTTCAATCTCTTTCGGCAAAACATGTAATCATCCCCATTATCATTCAGTAGGCTCTTTGTCGTGACAGCTGATGGAGATAACCCAATATGATGAATTTAACCCTGAAGTAAACTACCCCGAACTCGTGACTTAAACTTGCACCTATGAAACAAAGAGCGGTGCCGATTTCCATTAGCATCTCTAAGTACTCTATACTCTTCAACCAACCAACCATAAAGTATAAGACGTACATTACCTCTTGAAAATCCACAATTGAATGTGACACCGAAGGCCACAACGTAATCCTTAAAGTGATAGTTATTTTGTGGTGGTATGAGCCCAATTACCCCAAGTGGTAAAAGAAAAGGTAAAAGACACCCAACAATAACTAGATTTCCAAGTCTGTTTATGATAGTAAGCTCAACAAGGATCATGAAGAATCTTCATCCAACCATCCCCATACCTTCGCATACTAAGTACACTCGCCCGTGATAATTCACTTCAACCTCAAATAAATAATATTGAATTAACGTCGTTGCCACATCATCGATTAACAAAGCTTAAATCTAGCCTTCTTTGACATTTAAACGAACTTTGATAATGGTTTCATCCCGACCATGGTTAAATGCACATAACCCCGTAAAACCAAGTAATAACCAACCTGCCATGACGAATATCCAAACACACATCCAATTCATGTAGTGCACCCTTTTGTCCCTTCTTGAAGCGTGTCCCAAATACAACTTTCCTTTCTCCAAGATGGTTCCATCAATACGGGATTTTACAATTCTATGGTTTAAACCGAGAAATAGGTTCTTTCGCGGGATTTTACAAAACCAAGAATAAACCGTAAGATAGATCCAGAAATGCACTTTACTATTACCAGGATTGTTGGAATCACTCCTAAACCATAATCAAGTGTTTGTAATTAATATGTAATAGTTAGCTTTACTATGGCCTTTATGTTTGCAATTAGCCTTAGGCTTATGTAGAAGGCCCATAAGCCTAGGCCTTAGTCCATTAAGTAAAGGATGGAAACTAGGAGTGTTGCCCTAGCTTTCCTCCTATAAATACCTTATGTAAACCTTCATTTGAAGGTTGGTTGTTCAAGTTATTCTCTTTTCACATACCTACGCTAACCGCCTATAGTATATCGCGTGTGTGCTGGGTCTTACGCGTTCTGGCGTAAAGATAACTTATTCTTTGCTTCGCTTAAAAACTTGTTTTTACACTTTTTAATCCAAGATTCTTGTACTTTCAACGTTTTAAGGTGTTAAAATACTTGTTTTGGCAAAAAGTTTCAAACTTTATGCGTGGATCATTGTTTTTGAGCTAGTTTTTTTAGGTGGGTATAGTTCTACGCTAAGAATCTGTTTTAGAAGGTTTGGTTCAACAAATTTCACATCCTTGTGTTATTTGGTGATATTGAAGCTATTTCATCACACAAAAACTAGTTTAGAAACATCTTTGAGCAATATCAATTTTACGAGTAGATCTACGCGTAGTGAAACCCTAAAACTACGCGTAAGTATTTCCTTGGTTTGATCTTCATTTTCGTGGTTTATTCCGTGTTTTCTTACTTGGATAAGTCCGAAAATACGTCGACTTTGGATATCTTTTGCAATCTGAAGTGTAAAAGATCATTTGGATAAAAACCCTAAAATTACGCATAAGCATAAGCTTACGCGTAGAAATTCTACGCATAAGATTTTTCTTACGCCTAAGCCTAGTCTTAATAAGATAATCCTACGCTAACTTTCTACCTAACTTTTGTCTACGCATAACTTTAGCGTCTTTTTCCTACTTACGTGTAAGCTAAATTCTACGCGTAACTCTAATTGTTACGCCGTAACTTTGGTGTTTTTTACGCATAAGTGCTACTTGTCTATTGTGATTTCTACGCCTAAGGATACTTCATCAACAAAGGTTCATTCGACTACAAAGATCCATTTTTACCAACACAAGTTTATCAACATGTCACAACCACCATACTCTAACTATTTCCCTTACACTTATCCTCATCCTCAATGTCAACAACAACTAACTCCACAACATCAACAATGGAATCAACAACAAGCAATTTATCAACAACAATTTAACCAACAACATACTCCACAACTTGCTGCAAATCCACAACCTCAAATGGTTCAACCACCACCAAGTCTTCAAGTTCAACCGCATAACAAATGACTTCAATCAACATCCATCAAGGATCACTATGAAGGAACCCACTTGGTTTGCAAAGATGTTTGAAACTTTAAGCAACCAACAATCAATTCATGAGGCTGGATCACTTGATAGACCTCCAATGCTCACTCCAGGAAACTACGATCAATGGGTGATAAGGTTCTTTAGGTTTTGTGATCTAAAGAAGCCACATGGAAAGTTCTTAAAGGGTTATCTTGAAGGTCCATTTGAGATGCATATTGTCATTGTACCCGGAGATCCAAATGCCATTCCACCAAGAGATGAACAAACGAACATTGCTAATGTTGCAGACTTGAATCCTCAAGAACTTCTACACTATGAAGCAGATGAGCTTGCAATGGAATATATCCTCCTAGGATTACCAAACCTAATTCTTCAGTGTTGATGCTCAAATGACTGCAAAGAAAATGTGGGATCATATTCGTCTTCTTATGGAAGGATCATTACTCAATCAGGAAGATTTGGAATCCAAAATTTACTTGGCTTATGAACACTTCATGATTGAACCTGAGACACTCAAGTCCTATCATCACCGATTTTCAGACATCATCAATGATTTGGATAAACACAACATCATCATGCCAAGAATTGCGGTGAATACTAAGTTCCTGAGTAGTCTTGGTCCTGAATGGGAGAAGTATGTCATTTTCTCTCCGTCAAGCAAAAACATGCATCAATCTACATATGGATTGTTGTACCATTACTTGAAGCCTCATGAAAAGGAAGTTGATAGGGAAAGGATTCTCCGTGCTCAAATTGCTCCACCGACACATCCGAAAATCAACAACTTGCCTTATATGCTCAAAACAGTTATTCTCCTCAACCAGAACTCAACCAACTGCTACAATCACACCACATGATCCTTCACAACCTCCATCTCAACAAACTCAATTGGTTCCATACAACAACAACAATGCTCAAGCGGAAGCTAATGAGGAATCGATCCGTCAAGCATTGCAACAAGTATTTGCTATGATTGCTAATGCCTTTAGCCGTTATACCAACAAATCCAACAACCGTATTCGCTCCTCATCTAATACAAGGAATCAAGCTTGTGAACAATGGACGAGTTGAAGTTCAGAATCGTGGTTATGGTCGTAAGATGGGCGGTGGTCAAGGGTTTAATGCTGTGGGTAGGAATAACAATCAAGCTCAAGTGGTGGAACAGGGAAATGCTCAGAATGGGTTGAATGGTCTTGATGCTACAAGCGCAATGAGAAGGGACACCTGGCTAATGCATGCCCAAAGCCAAGGACTAGGGGCCGTGCTTATTTCAAAGAGGCTCTTCTTTTGGCTCTTAAGGATGAAGCTGGTGGATCTCTCACGCAGGACAAAGAACAAGTTTTATGGCAAATGGACTGATGATGATATGGAGGATTTGTAGGCCAATGCAGCTGTTATGTTGATGGCTAATATGCATGAATTACACATGAGTGACACAGTGCCCAAAGTGTATGACACGATGGCTTGTCTCAAAATTCGAACAAACCATATTTATCTCTCGATCTCATATCTCCGCCAACATCCGAATCCGCAAGGCTCGAATGTTCAAAATGAGTCGCCCACATCTCATTCTGACGATTTTCAACTAGACCCCGTAGTTATATTTGACGATCAAGATGACCAACGGTTTCCCTTGATAATCAAATTGACTCCGTGGTTATACTTGAGGATCTCGGTAATGATCATGTTGAGACTCACGTTGAACACGCCGAACTTTTGCCTCATCCGGATTTTGCTCGTTTAATACAAGACCAACAAACCATAGTGGAAAAATGTCATGCCATTAATCAGGACTTGAAATGCAAAAATGCACTGTTAACCAAGGATTTTGAATGTTTACAAAAGCAACTCAACTTTTTCAAAACTCAAGAAAAACGTGAAAACGGTTTTGAAGCGACCTTTGCCAAATCTTATCAAAACGAAAAATATTTAGAAAGACAGATCATGTGATCTAGCCGCTTCAAAAAATGCTTTGTTTTCTGAAATAGAACAACTGAAACATGAACATAAAAAGCAAATTAACGCTCTCACCTTGGAAAATCAAAAAGCTAAGGCCGAGTTGTTAACTTGTCAAAAACAGTTCTCTGCATACAAAAAGCATTCAACGAAACGAATAGATGATCATCTTGAAGAAATCATCGGCTTGCAAAACAAACTTAAAGAGTTTAAAACTGTTGTTTACAAACATGGCGAGTCGGTCACGACCATTGAAAAGTTTACTTTAAAACCCAATCCAAATGGATATGGACCGAATCTTGCTGATTACAAACCTAAGCTTTCAACCAAAGCATTCAAACCAAATCCCGAAGTTTCCAAAGTGCGTAATATAAAATTGATAATTCTATTATGAGTGTTGTTGAATATCATCGTCAAGAGGAATTAGATGCATAAGACGAGAGTCGATCAAAATTAGAAAAAGTTGTTTACAACAAACCTTTTAACTATTCAAAAGCGGTCACTTTCGCACACCAACGCATTCTTCTAACACACCAAGGGTTATCATTAAAACACCTGAGTCTTCTAATGTTAATCCCCAACCGGATTATGCACAAACTTATGGTCCTTTACCTTCCATCAGTGAAGTAAACTCAAAACCCGAAAATCGCAAAAATTCTTGATATTTTGACATTTTCATGGATGACCTCAAAACTTTACAACATGAGATAGAATATCATTCTGAAATCAAAGTTCAACACTTTCAATCGCCTCTAGCGAGAGAACAAAGAGACATTTTTCAGAAAAATCTTTTACCAAATGTTAAAAATTTGAAAAGTTGTGCATTGTCTTGGGAAAAGGACTTTCATAAGGAACTTGGATTAATGAAGGTCGCGAGAAAAAAAGTAAACATCTATTTCTAAACTAAACGTAAAAAGAAACTGTTGAGAAAAGATGTTGATCGACTCTTGGAAGATGTCATCGTGTGATGTCCATAATGCCGTGTTATTGAATTCTTTGTCATATGCATTTGATCATACCTCTGCTGATACTGTTGATTCTCGTGGATAAATGTTGAGAACACCGATAATGTGCTTGCTTCGAGAGTCCTTAAAGTTGAAAACAAACGATTGTCAAACGAACTTTCAAATGCAATACGCCGTCTTAATTGGTGTCAAAAAGATATTCACGATCAACAACTTGCTTTTCAACACAAAATCGGCCAATGATTCGTGCAAAATCTTCTGATCCTAAAATTGAGCAACTGGATGATCAAAACGTGTCTTTAAGTGTCAAATCTCAAAATATGAACAAGAACTTGTAAAAGTTAAAAGGAATATGGTGTCATATTTGATTTACTCAAAAGACTCGTGATGAAGCATCAAATGAACTTGATCATTATCTTGCACACACTAAAGAAGTTATGCATTTTGTCGAAATGTTCGGTCTCGAAAATCAAGATCCGATTCACACTATCTTCAAGTTAAGAGAAATGTTAGGAAAGTATGAACAACTTCCGCCAACCATCATTAAGAGATTAGCCCCCCGAACACTTAGTACTCAAGAACCTAGAATCCCTACTGCCAAATCACAAGTTGCTAACGTGCCTCCTTCTATTGAAACAGAATAGTTGCGCCTTTTCCAAATGTCCGCACTTCACGACCTAGGAGCACTACATCGAAGAATAGGAAGTTGCGACCTAAGAAAAGATCAATACAGAATGCTAAAGTAGAAGAACACCCTAGGACTATGAATAAGACTCACGTTGCCTCCACTATAGATATTGCGTCCGGCAAATGTAATAGAAATAGTGATGTAACGAATGCTAAACCGTTAAGTACTTTTGATATTCACCGATGCACCTTGTGTTATTTGTCGTAAAAGTATGAATTATTGTCATGATAAATGTGTTGCTAAAGCTATCATCTCTCGTTTAAGGAATCCTAAGAACCGGAATACCTCTAGGCCAACTAATCTTTCTAAGTCTGTGCTTGGTAGACCGCCTTCTTTAGATTCTAAGAACGCATTGTTATCCCTCTGTAGCTCAGTTTCACCTCCTAGGAATGTAGTACCACCTAGTGCATTCACTAAGACTAAAGCAAAGACTAGTTGAGATGGCGTAAATGGATATATAACATACTTGGATTTAAATGGATACCTAAAGCTATTGATGTGTGTATATCTACTATAATCCTACGGAACCCTCTAACATTTCGGTTCCACATCTACTTCTATTCCATCCGTGTCGCCTGTGTGTGCGTGTATACTGATACATTCTCGGATTGTTGATAGCGGATGTTCCCGACACATGACAAGCAATCTTAAATTGTTATCAAACTTTATTGCAAAGTTCATTGGCACCGTCGAGGTTCGGAATGATCACTTCGCAGCTATCATGGGCTACGGAGACTATGTCAATGGGAACATCGAAAGCAGGGGGTTTATTATGTGGAAGGCCTCGGTCACAACTGCTTCAGGTCGGCTTTTGTGATGGAGATTTGAAGGTTGCTTTCTGGGAGAAAACTTGTTTCATTCGTGATCTACAAGGAAATGACCTTATGTCCTGCCTCGCGTAATTCTAGTCTATACACTATCTCTATGCAAGACATGGTTGCTTCATCTCCCATCTGCTTACTTTCAAAGGCAACATCAACAAAATCCCGGCTATGGCACCGTCGTCTCTCACATCTAAACTTTCAAACCATCACCAACCTTGCTCGACACAAACTAGTTGAAGGACTCCCACGGTTTCGGTATTCTAAAGATCACCTTTGCTTAGCTTGTGAACAAGGCAAAAGCACTCGTGCTCATTTTCCTTCAAAGGTGGAACACGACCTCAAAGATGTGCTTCATCTTCTTCACATGGATTTGTGTGGCCCGGCGCGCTGCAAACGATCAATGAAAAACGCTACATCTTAGTAATTGTTGATGACTATTCACGCTGGACTTGGGTCTACTTTCTTCAAGCAAAGACCAAGCTCCACAGATGATCGTCACCTTTCTCACGAAAATACAAGTTCAGCTACAAAACCACCGCTCGACTAATCGTAATGCAGATAGAGGCTGAATTTGTTAATCAAACTCTTCGTGAATTCTATGAGAAAGTGGGAATTCAAAGATCGACATCTATTGCACGAACACCAGAACAAAACGGAGTTGTCGAAAGACGAAACCGAACGTTAGTGGAAGCCGCAAGAACAATGTTAATCAATGCTAAACTTCCAGATTACTTATGGGCGTAAGTCTGATCACGTTGCATGCTATACTCATAACCGTTCTATGATTACAAAACGCCACAACAAAACACCTTTTGAGCTTGTCCACAACAAAAAACCGAATCTCAATCACTTTCATGTATTTGGATCTCTTTGCTATCCGAATAATGATCGTGATGACTTTGGAAAGCTCAAAGCCAAAGCGGACATTGGAGTCTTTATCGGATACTGTGATAATTCAAAAGGTTTCCGAATCTGAATCGTCGTACAAAACAGGTGATGGAAACGATTCATGCTCATTTTGATGAACTTACGGAAATGGCTTCCGAGTATACCAGCTTGGAACCCGGACACAACCGCTTAAACTTCCCCCAAACCCCATCATCACCGAACAAAGCCCCGGCACTTACTCGTCAACAAATGGAAAGGTTATTTGCTCACTGTTGGACGATATTGATGAACGTGCTCCGTGTATCCATTGTTCACGCTCAACCCGATAATACTCTTATACCGATACACTGCTACAACAACTATTGTTGAAGAAGCACCACCAATTGACTCCAACACAACAGTTGAACAAACCGCTTCCAACAATGATGAATCGGTGATGATGTTCTCAATGATGTACCCCACCCGCAGATTTTGATCCAAATGCGTCTTTAACCCGTTTGCTAATGAGATCGCCGCACTGGATGTCGCGAGAATCTTCAACAAACCATTTGAATCCTCAAAATCTGCACAATGTATACCAACATCAACCTCCACACATAGATGGACGAAAGACCATCCTCTAGAAAATATTATTGGCAACCCGAATCAACCGGTCGTTACAAGACAACGTCTTCACTCAGATGGTGAACATTGCATTTATGCCTCACCGTCTACCAATCAACCTAAAACATCAAAGACGCAATGACAAAAGACAACCGGATTGAATCCATGCAAGAAGAACTCAACCAATTCAAACGTCTTGAAGTATGGGAACTGGTTGAAAGACCAACGGGAGTCTACGTCATTGGTCTCAAATGGATTTGGAAAAACAAATTGGATGCCGAAGGAAATGTTATCGAAATAAGTCACGCCCGGTGGCTAAGGGTTATCGTCAGGAAGAGGGTATTGACTTTGAAGAATCTTTTGCTCCGGTTGCTCGTCTTGAGGTCGTTCGATATTTCTAGCGTCGCGGCTCATATGAATATGACGGTCTATCAGATGGATGTCAAAGCTGCGTTTCTCAATGGACAACTTAAAGAAACGGTTTATGTCACCAACGGATGGATTCGTTGATCCCGAAGTTTCCGAATCACGTCTACAAACCGAACAAAGCTCAGATGGTCTCAAACAAGTTCCTCGGGCATGGTACGATAAGCTATCATCCTTCCTCATTGCTAATAATTTCACCAAAGGTTGGGTTGACCCAACTCTTTTTATACAATATCACGGGCACATATCTTAATTGTTCAAATTTACGTGGATGACATCATTTTTGGGTCTACACATAAAAAGTTTTCAATCGCTTTTGCAAAACTAATGAAGAAAAATTTTGAAATGTCCATGATGGGTGAACTCACGTTCTTTCTAGGAATACAAGTTCATCAATCACCCCGTGGTATTTTCTTGAGTCAGTCCAATATGCCCTTGAATTGTTAAACAAATTTGGAATGAAAACACATGCGGACACCTATGCCACAACCAATGGCTCATACCAAGAAGCTAGACGCTGATTTACATGGGAAATTGGTGGACCCTACAAAATACCGTAGTATTATTGGGTCTCTCATGTATCTAACAGCCTAGCGGACTGATATTGTCTTTGCCGTATATCTTGCTCCGTTATCGTCGCGACCAATTGAAACCCACCTCTCAGAGGCTAAAAGAATCCTCCGATACATAAAGGGAACCATTAACTTGGGGATCCGGTATCCGAAGGATTCTGGTTTTGAACTAATCGCTTTGACGACCGACCACGCAGATGCTTAGACTCACGGAAAAGTACTTTCAGCTTTACAATTTCTTGGTGATAAACCGTGTCATGGCAATCAAAGAAGCAGGATTGTACATCGCCATCAACCGAAGTAATATGTAGCCATGTCGGCGTGTTGTGCTCAAGTCATCCGGATGAGAACACAACTCAAAGACTATGGTTACGTATTTGACGAATCCCGATGTCGCGACAATCGAGTGCCATTGCGATCTCGTGCAACTCGCCAAAGACTCGAAATCAAAGCACATCGATCTTCGATATCATTTCATCAAGGACCACGGAACAGGCTGTTGAATTATATTTCGTGGGTACAGAATACCAATTGGCATATCTTCTCACCAAAGCCTTGCCTCCCGCTAGGTTTAATGAGTTGGTCCACCGGATTGGTATGAGGTGTTTGACTCAAGAGGAATTGGATGACCTCCTAAAACAGTCTTAAAAACCTATCAAACACCAAAATCTCTTTTGTAAATAATTTTTCAAAAACAAAATACAAAAATATAAAACCTGATAAAACAACAAAAATATTCTTCTAATCTATTTTTCTTTCAACATGGCAAGTACATTTCTTCCTTCAACACTATAATCTTTCAAAATTCAGTATTTTTCCGATCAAGTGTTGAGGGGAGAAAATTATCACTTAACTGTTTCAAAACATCTGTGTACTTGCATGTTATCTTATCCCGGTTGTTTCTTTTATCAATGGTGGTAAATTTTTCTCGTTAAACTGACACCCTCGGACTAAAATTTATAACCTTTCATTATTTATTAAGTTGAGGGGAGTGTCACAAAGTTTCTTTCTTAAATTCTTTGTTTGGTAACCAAAATGGAAGTTAAATGGCTTTGTTTGAAAAAGGAAAAGGTGGAGGGACCAAAATTGTCAAAATGTTAAAGTTACTTTTAATAAAAACACCTCCCACCTACTTTTAACTTCACATTTATTACTTTCAACCTTAAACATCCTACGCCTAAGATTCATTCAAGAAATCGTGCTTTTAGATCATCAATTTTGTAAGTGTTTTCATGATCTAACATGAATACAAGCTAAGGTTGTGAATTTCTAGTAAATCCTACGGCTAAAACTTTTGTTACGCGTGATTATGTGTTCTCGCGATAAGCGTATGAACACAAATCATGTGTGTGTGTTTGTGGTTAAATGGATAGTGTCAAAACGTTCCTAATACATCAATGATAACATTTTAACCATCAAAACCCACCCAAAACACAATTGATGATTTTTGAGAATTAGGGTTTATGAGTCGAATTGGGTATTTTCAAATGTGAAGTGTTTTGGTCAAAAAGATTGTTGGGTTATGTTCATATGTTGATGAATTAATTCCATGGCCCTATAACCACCCGAAACACTAATTTAATCGAATTAGAATTAGGGTTTAATGTTCTTGAGTTTGGGTATTTTTGATTCTCAACGAATTAGATGTTAAACTTGGTCCATTAGACTCTATACAACATCTTAGAACTACCGTAATTTGTTTGGTGCAATCCCATGGCTAGAAATCATAGCGTAATTTTAACCCTTAGGGTTTTGACCTACTGTATGACTTTCACGCCAGAATGCTTTAACAATGTTCATGCCATGATTTGTTGTTAAAGTGAATTTTTGTGTTAATATTGATGATTTGATGAATTTATTTCAGGCTTGCTACGCTTAATATTCAGAATCAAGGTCATTTGAATCTCTACGCATAAGGATTACCCTACGCGTAGTCAAGTTATGCGTAAGAATAATCCTACGCATAACTATTACGTGTAAGGTTCTACAATGGGACTACGCGTATCCTGTGAAGGATATGCGTAACAAAGGACCTCTACGCATAAGGTCTACTCTTACGAGTAAGCCTTACGTAAGGGTTTTACACTACGCCGTAAGTTTTCTCTACGCATAAGGTCCCCTTTTCCTACGCGTAACATTTCTTACGCGTAGGTTAAGATCCTACGCATAAGCTTTCATCTACGCTATGTCATTATTTTTCTGCACGCTTAACTTTGCCAACTCTACATATGCCTTGATTGACTTTCATTATGAATTGTTACGTGTACAAACTTGTTAATAAACTTATCATAACGTCACGAATCCAATAATGTCACTAATAAACTTAAATGTTTGATATGTTGTGAACAATAAGTGATAACATAAACTTTAAAACTTAAAGTTAACTAACTCACAAAACATTTCACACGCCATTGGACTATTGGACAAACAAGTGACTTAGGACTTGTAACAATCATTGACGTACCGCATTCAATAACTAGAAAATGAGACCTTCTGTTGACTAACACTATGTCTTTCGATATGTTGGTTCTTTTGGCTAATGTTATTTCAGATCACGACATGGTTGAACAAATGAATGTGGATGCATCAGAAGTTCTTACAATTGCTGATATCTTTCCGAAGGGTTATCCGAGAAAGATTGGAAAGAAGAACCTTAGGGTTGACTTTGACACCCTCACATGCTCGTAATCTTCTTGTCTCATTGCATGGATATTCTCGGAATCATCCCTACCGAAACATGCTCACACTCGCCACAGCCCATAGGTCTACATTCAACAATTCCGATTCTATGCAGAGGATCACTGGTCAAAGTGCTGTGAATGTGACACTTAATCACAAACAAGTCACTATCACTCCTCGACTTACGGGCATGCCGTTCTCATCATTCCCGACATCGCCCAACCCACTTCTTTGCTACCCCTAATGAAGAGACATCCCGCAATTCTTGATAGATATTGGTTATGATGAAGCTTCGTGAATCATTACTAAGCACTCTCATGTGGAGCTGAAGAATATTCCTCAACCATGGAGAACACTCTACATGATCATCACCAAATCGGTCTCTAGTCGTGATAAAGGCTATGAGCATCCCAAGCTCATGGAACTCGCAAATTTTCTCGTCGTTGATCAACAAGAAGGACATTGAAATCGAAGCACTGATATGGGAGGACATGATGCTATTTCACAAGAAGCTTGGCTCCAAGATTCCCTATGTCGGATACACCAAACTGTTGATCCAGAGAGCACTTGGACTTCATCCTGACATCCCCATGAGGCTCAATGACCCGGATAATCACGACATATTGATCGAACCCATATTATCTCATCGGAATCAAAGAATCGATCAACAAAGAAACAGTGGTATGCTATTACTGATCGACACCACTACCGAAATCAAAAAGCTTGAAACATACAAAAGGTATCGGTTAAGTAAAGAAGGCAAAGTTGGTCATCTTGATGAAAAATCTTCCGTACACCTACTCGGAGGACCGTAAGAGGCAAGGCTGAAGTGTCACAAGTATAGATGTTTATAGGAAGCTTCCCAAAAGGAATCCTCCTCGTAAAAGGATTGTTCCCGTAAGGAAGCTGAACCTATTCCCACACTGAACCGAAAGAAAGCTTGTGGACGAAAGCTCAAGGTAATCGGACCACGATGAAGAGATTACCTACTCAAATCAAGCAAAGGATGACAATCCTTCAAGCACCAAAACCTCCAAGTCCTCAAGTGATAAAGAAAAGGGAAGACTCTGTATTTGTACCTTATGATGAAAGCTCGAGAGTGATGAAGAGCCACCGAAAATGCATACAAGAAGACGATCAAATTCCTTAGAACCAACACAAAGTCAAGAATTTGCTAAAGACCAAATGGGTGGTCCCGGAGGATCAAGTGGTGCCGCCACTCCAACCATCTCCCGATGCGGTTAATCAACCCGATAAGGGGGCTGGTGCCACCACTCTTGTGCAACAACAAAAGCTTGTGGAGGATACTATCGAATATGAGTTTGAGGAACCGAAACCGAGAAGTCCTAAAAAAGATAAAGATGTTGATTATGATACGCTTCTAGATAGTCCCGCAGACGATCAAAGGAAGAAACCTCTGAACCTCCGGATCCGAGTCTCCTCATATCTCTTCATCATCGATTCGCCTTCACTCTTCACCACCACCATCAAAAAGATCAACAAAATCATCATCCATCATGAAGAAACCACCTCGATCTTGGATTTCTCAATCTCATGAAAGAATTACTAAAGCCGTCAAACAAGTCAGAATGAAAGACGTGCTCAACAAAAAGTTGAATTTCTTTGCTGATCACATACAATATCTGTATGACGAGAATGAAAAGATGCAAGGAGAAAGGAAGTTTGTTCAGAAATTCATGAAAAATCACCGTCAAGAGGAACTGAACGAAATGATCAAGGATACACAAAAAGTACCTTCTCGAGTATGCGCCTAAAGTCACAAAGGAGTTGTTCACCAAACAACTTTATCCAAATCTTATGCGGATCGCCAAGCAAACTATTCGATCAAACGCCTTAACCGTCACAATCAATCCAACCGATCCGGTAGTTTTCAAATAATGAATTGGTGGCAAGCTTGTAACACAAATAAATGTTACGACGGACATGTTCACTTACGAGAAGAAGCAAAAATTGTT
The DNA here is from genome assembly GCA_910596185.1 of Chrysanthemum makinoi. Classification (NCBI taxonomy): domain Eukaryota; kingdom Viridiplantae; phylum Streptophyta; class Magnoliopsida; order Asterales; family Asteraceae; genus Chrysanthemum; species Chrysanthemum makinoi. The sequence continues at coordinate 144,517,208 of OU343221.1, read as the reverse complement.
TCAAGCATTGCTGGACTACCAACTTCAAGAAGCTTGTAGATTCAAAGAAGCGAAAAGTCTAAACGTCCTAGAGACGATGAAGACAAGGATAAGGATAAAGACTCTCACCTAAACGCCGAAGGCGCCTGGTGAATCTTCTTTGATGCAACCTCCTCCCCAACGGCCTCCTGCTCAACAAAATCTCCTCCTCGTCTTCTAAAAAACCTCGGATCGATTCCGAAGTTACCACCCTCGACTCAAAACCGGTGATCACTGTGAGTATACGGGTGGTGACGATGAAGAGGTCCTTGAGCCCCTACAACAACCCACCTCTCCCAAACAAGTTCGAAAACCGTAATCATCATCTAGGCCTTCAAAAAGAAGAAGAAGAAGACGCTCGATTGACCGCGTCGTATCATGGCTAAATGACGATAAAACAGAGGAATTTGAATGGTTTGCTACTCTTGTTAACAACACTCCCTACCCTCGAAGAAGGTCGATTTGGTAGACGGTGCTACATTGGAGCATGCTAAAATTCTGCAAGAAAAGTTCCATGTGAAGAAAATGACGAAATCGGAGTTGAAGCGAATCAAGAATGAAGCGTTTCAACTTCTAAAGACACTCGAAAGTGCCCTCGAGATCGAATATCACCTTGAAAACATTGCTCGAGCTATGTCTAACAACATGGATTGGCTCAACCCTAAGCAAACATTGACTTCACACAGGGACAACCCTCCATACTACACCGATTGGACCAAACCTCTACCAACAATTGGCCAACCAAATGAACCAAGGATTCCTTTCAGATATTTCTTCAACAAAGACTTGGATTTTCTTCTACACGGTGGCGATGATTCAAGAAAATACGCTACATCGTTGACACTTCCATTCCCAAAGCACTGCCTACTCAAACCGCATAGCCATTGAGGAACGTGCCAATCACTTGTTCTCCAACACGCTGGAAGCATACAATCGAGATGCATTGTATGGGATTCATCATTGGCCGTAACGCCGAACGAATCTACTACGTAAGCCGCCGTTCGAAGTCTCAACATGCTGTGTATAGTTCTAAGGATATCGTTGCCATCCTATACGTTGACCTTTCGTCTAAGTGGGACTACACATTCCTAAAGAAGATCGTAGTCAAACGACAAGATGAACGGACTATGCTTTCGAAGTCTGAACGGTTGACTTTGAGAATTTGTCTCAATGACATCGAAGACATGTACCTTGCCAAAGTATGAGGTCGCATGAGACAATTCTCAACTCAAGTACAACGAATTTATCAAGTCCCTTCTCATCTTCATAAGACGCATTGTCATCAAGAAACGTGTAGAAGATCTCCACTGGCCGTTGAATCTTATCACGCTATGTCAACTTCACTCCTCCAACGCTTGATCTTCTCGATATCAACCGACTATCTCAATATACACTCATCAGCAAACCTTTCGGCGTTGTTTACCATAGTGAACTTCAAAGAAACGCTTAATGGCGTAATGAACTCCAAGTTCGGGATCATACTTTGAAGTCGGTTAGGGATGGAATGGCATACGTGTTGAAGGATATATGCCGAAAAATTGGGTCTCCTAAGCCTTGAATTCTCGTGAAAGGAGGGATGTGAGACGGATCATCACAATGATTGATGAACGGTTGTTTCAAGGGATCGCCGTGACATTGGAGAGTTATGTTGGTGGTCCACCCGGATTAACATAACCGGCTTTCAACGCCACATCGCGGCACACTCCGGAACATCACTGCACATCCTGGTACCCCTTGAATTGCTTCCTTCATATAATTTTGGATGTTTGATTGATTATGTTAATGGCTTGTGCACACATTACAAAGGTACAACCCGTATTGTAAATAAAGGACCCCGTGGTACCGCCTCGTGCCACAATCCTTATGAAAGGAGCTAAAGCTTCTTACTTTTGAGTAAAACCTATCAAACCTTTCATTTTTCAAGGTTTTGCTCAAAAGAACAAGTACTTTCCTTATGATTTTCAAAACCTCAACCGTTTATATCACTCGTCGAGGGGGAGTACTTGAATTAAAACTTTGTTCAAAAATTGTTCACAGTGGTCATTCTTCCCGAACACTTCGAAATGGTCATATTTATTCTCAACTTTTCAAAAATAACATCATATATGCCATTTTTGAGGGGAGAAAATACGTGATAAGAAATATGTTGTGTAAATGCAAATGAATCATTGTGCTATAGACTTAACCCATGAATTGACGAGATCTTAACCGTTAGTAACTCGAAAAGACTTGTCCTGGACGGGTAATAATTTCAAGCTAGTTCGCTAGTGATGTAAACGTGTCTCATGAAAGGACTTGTCTCGAGTAGAATGTACCATTCGAGAAACTCTTGGTAGACATGAACTCACGGCGGGTTTGACAACCTTCGAGGATTGTCTACACCTTCAAGGTAGTTATTAGAGCCGTTGTCACCTAAAAGTCGACAATGCAACTCTTTAACTATGCCACGTAACCGTCTCTGGGGAATGTCTATCTTGAGTTAATCAATTCAAAATGTAAGCGCTTTTCCTCACTGCATCTTAACCATTAAAACTCTTAAGCACATGTGGAGGGGGAGTATTTATGCAAAAATCTTATCTCAACAAAGGGTACTAAAATGTTTTTAATTCACAAACACTTTGAGAGATTTTTCACAACAATGGTTTTAATGGCAACATAGGTTAGTCATGGAGTTATAAGGTGACTAAGGTTAGGAATAACCGCCCTATGATCCGCCAGAGCCGGAGGGATCTACCCAAGGACACCACAAATAGTTAGTATTTAGAAGTCCTTAGGTATGATTATAAAAAGGAGAAAATGAGAATTGAAGAAAGAAGGAGTTGAAGAATTAAAAAGAAATGCAAAGAAAAGGGTGAAAAGAAATAGCCCTCCAGATTATTCAACTTAGGGCATACAATCGTTCAATTCATATGCTAACGGGTTGTCACTTAGTGACCGTATTGAAGATTAAAAGTCGCCATGGACCCCAAGGACGCATGCACTAAACCTTCTTATCCACTCAAGTTTCTCTTAATGTAAGCTTGTTTCATTCTCACAGGGAACCCTACGTAAACTATTGGCTTTCTCTTAGAGATCGCAGGTATTGAAGAAGGAGACCCTCTCCCTAGTCTCCGCTCCAGAAAACCAAAACGCACTATTGAGTCTAGAGCCACGAGATTCATCAAAAGATCTCTTAGGTACACTTGACATTTCATCACTTGACATTCAACAATAAGAATTTCAAGAATACATTATCGAGTCCTTCACAGATCTTAGCAATCTGCCGAGAACATTTATGAGAGGTTCACATTTGTGATCCTCAGTGATTGAATGGAAACTCCTCGCCAGTGGTCATAATCAAACAACCTCGACAGCAGGTCACTTCGGAACTCCCCGGATTACGCTTAGTGGTCTCAAACGGTCTACGTCAGAGGTGATGCTTCGGTACCTCATGACTCATCTCAATCGTGAGGTGTACTTCGCATCGTGTTATCTCACTTGTGGGACTCCGATTCGGAACGCCTTTGTAAGAATTAGAGTTGTGTTTTCACACTATGCCGTTAACACTCGGGTTCAAACTTGTAAGTGCCTAACCCGCTTATTACTAACCGCTTAAATGTTTTCTTCTTATGGAAGCTCGAGCGGATGATCGCGGCGATTCTTCTCATGCTCAAGCCAACATCATTACTAATAGAAGTTCTATCCAAAAGCAACACAACAGTCGAATGATTCTTCTGATTCGCACAGAACGCAAAGTCTAATCACACAAGCCACCTGACTTCTAAGTGAATGGTCGAATCGCAATGCACTTAAACCGCTTCGTGACATAAATACAATGAAGTCCGTGAGAATATGTGCTGAATTCACTTACCCTACCTTATAACTCAATGCCAAACAAACACTAGATCGACGATAGAATGATCACTAATGATAGGATCTAAAAAGATTTGATGGATAATTATAAATCAGAAAAAGATAATAAATCAAAGTTTACTTAAATACAAATTAAGAAATTTAAAAAGATAAAATCTATTAAATAAACGCTATCACTATATTTAAAGTGATGAACGTTTAAAACCTAAAACGTACGTTTAAATAAAAAAAACTACGTAAACGTACAAAATAAAACGTGAAATCTAAGAAATAAAAATCCTAAAAATATGAAAATGACATTTTTACAAACCTAATGATAAAAGAAAATATATAGAAAAAGAAAACTATTTTTACAACTATTTATCTAATTATTATTAATTAAAAACTAATTATTAAGTATTTAAAATGCACTAAAATACAAGAAAATACAAAATTAACCTAGAAAAATGAAATTATAACTTAGAAAAGTCTAAAATATGTTAAAACTTATTTTAAAACTAAAAATATATTTTTTTTTACTTTTTATATATTTATTATTAATTTAAAATTATTTCAAACTAATTAAAATGCTAAAAAATACTTTTTAAACTAAGAAAATTATGGAAAAATACTTTTTATGATTTTTACATTTATCTAAACTTAAGAAAATTGAAAAATTAATTTTTTAAAGCTTTTCTTAATTTTTTGTATTAAAAGCTATTTAAAAATGATTAAAAACTGATTTTAATTAAGAAAAATACTAAAATGTAGTGTCTAAAAATTATGAAAATTTCATGGAAATTCTAAAATAATAATCTAAAGCAGAGAAAATATAAAGCTAGGGCTTATGTAGGAAACTAAGCTGTAGTGCAAATAATCCTCATAAGCATTATGAAAATAAATAAGCACCAGAGTACCCAACCGATCAAATAAATAAGCTAATGCATTCTAAAACTACTCTAACTCAACTAATAGCACCTACTCCTAACACCTAAAACACTGATTACCAATGATAAAGCTAACTGCCATAATAAGTATAATAACCGTGATATGACCCTACTGTTTTAGCTTATTCTAATCCGCATCGATAAGCTAAAGGAAAACCAACAAGGGGAATCTCAACACTCCAACCAGAGAACATGTGTACCAATATTCAGAAATAAGGACTAGTAATGAAGCGTACAGAGCAAAACAAAATGCAAAGGGGAGCAGTGGTCACATGCAGCCATGAAGTGGTTCAAAGATGATTTGAGTGCAATTTTTAACTAACCTAAAGCTATCCATGTACTAAATAAGTGCCGTAGATGTGAGAAGCTATTTGGAAAAGTTTTGAACGTAAATAAGCTTGGAAACGTCAAAAGGTATACTAAACAGACGTAAACAAGTGTGTTTTTTTAGCCAAAACTTGTACACTTTTGTAATCTAAGCTAAATACAACTTTAAAAACTTGTTTAAACCTTGAACCACTTTGACTTTGAGAGTCAAAGTGGGTAAAAAATGGATTTTGACCTCAAATAAGCTTAAACCAAACACCCCTTTTGTTTGACTGTTTGAGCTATAATATGAAACTAAACACTATACTAGCTAAGATTAATGATCAACTGAGATTATAAGACTATAATACAACTATGTTGACAGGTGAAAACTAGTAAAGATCACAGATGCACCTATAACCATAAATTGCACATTAACTTGAAATTTTGAAAAGGAGAAATTCACTCACATGAGTTCCAGCTGATATGCAGGCTAAAACAAACCCAAGACTAACCTAACCTTATCTAATACGACCCAAATTCCAAGCTGCATCACCCAAACATTATCACCATTCCCTTTCTAGGCTCAGTTTGACTTTTGTTGACCAGCAATGAAACTTGTTTGAAACTGACTTTTAAGCTTACAAAAAGCTATAAACAACTTATCTAAACCATTTTGATCTTAAAAACAAATACTAAAAACTTGGATAAGAGAGTTTAGAAACTGAAATTTTTAACAAAGAAATGTGAAAATTTGTAATTATCTAAGAACTTGATTGATTCTTAAAACACAATGATTTTTTTAACTTAAATATGATACATGGAACCTAAAAATTACAACATTTGTAGTTTAAACTAAGACATAAATAAAAAACGACATAAGGAGAATTTTATAAAAACTAACTAACTACTCTACTCTTCTCCTCTTTGCTTTTATACCCAACTTGTTTTCTCTTATCTCCGAGATAATCCCACCTAATACAATGACCATTGGATGCTTTAAGTTGATAATGGCTTGATCATTTTACCAAAAGTGCTAGCCAGTGTAGGGAGTTGAGTGAAATGGGAGAATGAGCATTTAATTTTGGAGTTGTGTTGAGGTGGGGACAATGTGGAAAGATTGAAATGGGGATGGGAAGCCTGGTCAGGAAGCAGTGTAAGGAGGTGAGACTTTGGCGGGTTTTTTTTTGTTTGTTTGACCAAAAGGGTTGACCGGGGTGTTAAATATTAGACTTGGCAGGGGGTCAAAAGGCAAAGGGGTCCAAGGGTCAAGTGGAGGGTTCAAGGTCCAAGGGATTTGATAGGGTCCAAAGGTTTAAAAAGGATTAATAACTTTAGGGGCCATATGTGTAAAAACTGAAAATCAAGGGACCATTGCTGCCAATTCAGAAAAGTTAATCCAAGGACTAAAAGTGACAATCATCAAAAGTGCAAGGACCAATTTTGCCATTTTCACATTTTCCAAGGACTAATTCTGCCAATTTTCAAACTTGGAGGACCATTTTTGACATTTTTAAAACTTGAGGGACCAAAGTTGTAATTTTGCAATTTTACATTTCAAAGGTTTGTTTTGACAACTTTTGAATCCCATGGACCTTAAATGACATTTTCTTTTATTTTTACCAGACCTGCTTTTTGACAAATTTGAAACTTGGGGACTAAAACTCCAATTTTGCAAATTTGATATGTTTTTCATCCGATTTGATATTTTTGTATTTAAAACACATAAAACACTAATTTGTGATATTTTGATCATTTTGATGTGTTTCGAGTGTTTTCGATGATTTTGCGCTTTTATTTTGTACAAAATGATGAGTATTTAGACACTCATCAATCCTCCACACTAAACTATTGCTAGTCCCTAGCAATGATTTGAGAAAACTTGATGGATTTTATCTCTTTACCAAAATCCATCATTACGGAGTAGCCAAATGTTATAGTTCAAGTAAGAACCATGGTACACCGATAACCATGTGATTTTGAGCAAACCACCGCCTTCAACGGATTTGATTAGTCTTTACCAAGCCGCATCTCTCGACTAGCCAACTCTTAGATAAATTATCAATATTATCTTTGGTGAGTCGACACCAATTATGGTTTTTCCATCTGCCTTTACCACAAGCCATAAACTTGGGCTAGCCAACTTTTACTTTAAGGATATGGTGAGCAGAATACCATACAATTTTGGGCAAATTGCAAGCCGTCAACGGATTTGAGATATCTTTACCAAGAGCCGCTTTGCTCGATTAGCCAATCCTTTTGTTTATTAGACAAGCGGACGATAACCAAATGAGTAAAACACTTACTCCAAAAAAATTTTGGCCAAAAACAGGGGAATTGGTATAATTATATGATAAAATTCGTGAGAATTCCCCCCCCACACTTAGAAATGAATATTGCCCTCAATATTCAAAGTACCGGCTATTATGCCGAAACAAAGAACGAAAAAGGAAAATATTATGGCCATTATTTAGAAAGATTTTTTTTAAAACATGTGGGCAACCCCCCCACACTAAGGTGGTAGAAAATAGAAAGAAGTCAGAAATATGGGTGAAAACCCATATGGTGTGCTATCGTTTTGGTTACCGAGTCGCTTGACTCGACCCCGCGTTCATTGGTTCATGGGGAAGCAAAGTGGAAGAAACAATCTCCATCGGACTTTCATTCAAGATGTTTGGACAAACATTGAAATACATGAAAGTTCCACACCGATGAGATATATACGCATGCACCCTGCCACAAATGATAAACGAAAATGCCGGTCAAGATAGTGTCTTCACTCTAAGGAGTGAAGAAGAGAGGAAGTCACCGAGTAGGAAAGAAAAGAAGGAAGATCATGATAACAATCGTAATCAGATCTTCTTCGGATTAAGTGCAATTGCACTCGTTTGGATTTTATCGGTTGAGCTCTTAGGGTTGGAAGGCATCTCGGTTGGGAGGGTGGGAAGATTTGTCATAACTATGCAAATTGAGATTCTCTCCCCATCATTATTTTTGCCATCCACGCAATCATACTCCAATGGAGATATGATATGAGTGAGTTCACCAACTCCCATGAAGAATATACGGAGGTGGGACATGTGCGTACTGGCTATAAATATGCACCTCGCCCATTATAGTCTCCGTGTCGCACTCATCACTATCAAAGATTGGATTAATCAATTTAGAAAATCTTAATCGAATTAATAAGGATTAGTGATAGTCGTGATAATCGTTGGAAACAACATGGTCAACATCCTCTTCTAAGTTAACTATCTCAGAATGTGGAAGTAATGCATCAATAAATTCTATGTCTTTAGAATATAAAGAATCGCATCACTATAATCACCAAAAATCTGAGAAAGTCTCAACAAGATCATTTGTAAGAGGAGAAGACACATCACACTCATGGTCAAGAATTCCCCCAGACTCACTTGGGATCGGGATAAGGTTCTCAACATTAGACGCATTCCGTTTCCGAATAGTAGATGCTCATCCCCAATGTTTAGAGAGTCTTGGGATCAAAAAAATTTCAAAGAAATAGGATCATCGACCTCTTCCAAAGGAATTCACTTCTCTCAACCGCGTATGGAAGGGGAAGAGTCGGAAATGAAAGGTCGCAAACGGGAGTGGGATTGCCACTTGGAGCATCGACTTTATCGAAAACATATATAGCTCCTATGCTCTTCATATTCTCCTCCGCCAACAATTCTCCCATACTCTTTCCTTCTTCAACGGGAAAGTGATTGCCACTCTGAGTCATAGATTCTCATCAAAATCATCATCGTCATTAATCATAATCGCATTACCTAGAGGTTTCCAATATTGGGAACTTACTCTAGTCGCTTGTTCTTCTCAAGATATGCTTTTCCGACGAGACTCTTCTTTAACTAATTCTTTCAAATCTTTGAGTATATCTAGACAATTTTCGAGAAGTTCTTGAGGAATTTGCGGAGGTTGTGTTTGAATCAAGTTGGTGCCGTGGAGGTTGGTCATGATAAGAGTAGTCATAATTGTTACAAGGATTATGCTCATGACGTTCCCCTGCTTGACACTCAAAACTCCGGTGAGGACCTCCAAAGATTTACACAAGAATATGTCTCCATCTCATAAAGTGCGGGTTGGTTGAGGAAATTAGTTGTTTCATTGTAGGATTTGGTCATAGACAAACCCGCTTTCCGGATTCACAATGCCACAATCAATTTCCACCATTTTGAGGTTCCCCACACCATTCACAACCAAATTGGTGAGGATAAGACATAGAAAGAATCAAATGGATAGAGGGTAAAAGAAATGTAGAATCAAAAGATGTGAGAGGATAAAGATGGATTTTTTGGATTTTTGAAAAACATATTGCAAAAACAAAGAATGAAAATATTTTGGATTTTCTGATAACTTTACAAAAAACTTTTTACAAAAAATGGGATATGTGCAAGAATGGGTCAGAAAAAGGCTAAACACACGCTAAAGTCCTCGCAAGTGCGCTTTGGATCTGGTGAACCGCCAAGTCTAATCACACAAGCTACCATTTGTGAATGGTCAACCGCAATGCACTTAAACCGCCGCATACAAATACAATGAAGTCCAGGAGAATACAAAGGAATTCCCACGTTAAGTCCCACTGAGACTCAATGGTGTACAAACACTGATAGACGATAGAATGATCACTAATGATAGTGATCGGAAAAGATTTGGATGGATAATTATAACTAAGGAAAAAGATAATAAATCAAAGCGACTTAAATACAAATTAAGAAAATTAAAAAGATAAAATCTATTAAATAAACGCTATCACTATATTTAAAGTGATGAACGTTTAAAACTTAAAACGTACGTTCAAATAAAAAACTACGTTAACGTACAAAATAAAACGTGAAATCTAAGAAATAAAAATCCTAAAAATATGAAAATGACATTTTTACAAACCTAATGATAAAATAAAATATATAGAAAAAGAAAACTATTTTTACAACTATTTATCTAATTATTATTAATTAAAAACTAATTATTAAGTATTTAAAATGCACTAAAATACAAGAAAATACAAAATTAACCTATAAAAATGAAATTATAACTTAGAAAAGTCTAAAATATGTTAAAACTTATTTTAAAACTAAAAATATATTTTTTTTACTTTTTATATATTTATTATTAATTTAAAATTATTTAAAACTAATTAAAATGCTAAAAAATACTTTTTAAACTAAGAAAATTATGGAAAAATACTTTTTATGATTTTTACATTTATCTAAACTTAATAAAATTGAAAAATTAATTTTTTGAAGCTTTTCTTAATTTTTTGTATTAAAAGCTATTTAAAAATGATTAAAACCATTTTAATTAAGAAAATACTAAACAAAGGTCTAAAAATTATGAAAATTTCATGGAAATTCTAAAATAATAATCTAAAGCAGAGAAAAATATAAAAGCTAGGGCCTATGTAGGAGAATCTGAAGCTGTAGTGCAAATAATCCTCAATAAGCATTATGAAAATAAGCAAATAAGCACCAGAGTACACCAACTGATCAAATAAGCTAATGCATGCTAAAACTACTCTAACTCAACTAATAGCACCTAATCCTAACACCTAAAACACTGATTACCAATGATAAAGCTAATCGCCATAATAAGCATAATCGATATGACCCTACAGTTTAGCTATTCTAACCGCTATCGATAAGCTAAAGGAAAACCAACAAGGGGAATCTCAACACCTCCAAACTGAGAACATGTGTACCAATATTCAGCAAATAAGGACTAGTAATGAAGCAGCTACGAGCAAAACAAAAATGCAAAAGTTGAGCAGGTCAGGCCGATGCGCTATCAGTGGTTTGGGGCATTTGATTTGAAAGTATTTAACAACCTGCTATCCTAAGAGCAAATAAGCTAAAGCTATGTAAAGATGGGTATGTTGGGATGTGAGAAAAGCTATTTGGAAAAGTTTTGACCGTAAATGTTGAAAACGGTCTTAAATTGAGCAAATAGGTATAAGCTTTAAAACAACAGACGTAAAATGCTGGTGAGATTTTTAGCCAAAACTTGTACACTTTTGTAATCTAAGCTAAATACAACTTTAAAAACTTGTTTAAACCTTGAACCACTTTGACTTTGAGAAAACAGCGGAAAAATGGATTTTGACCTCAAATAAGCTTAAACCAAACACTCCTTTGTTTGACCTGCTTGAGCTATAATATGAAACTAAACACTATACTAGCTAAGATTAATGATCAACTGAGATTATAAGACTATAATACAACTATGTTAACAGGTTAAAACTAGTAAAGATCACAGATGCACCTATAACCATAAATTGCACATTAACTTGAAATTTTGAAAAGGAGAAATTCACTCACATGAGTTCCAACTGATATGCAGGCTAAAACAAACCCAAGACTAACCTAACCTAATCTAATACGACCCAAATTCCAAGCTGCATCACCCAAACATTATCACCATTCCCTTTCTAGGCTCAGTTTGACTTTTGTTGACCAGCAATGAAACTTGTTTGAAACTGACTTTTAAGCTTACAAAAAGCTATAAACAACTTATCTAAACCATTTTGATCTTAAAAACAAATACTAAAAACTTGGATAAGAGAGTTTAGAACCTAAATTTTAACAAAGAACAGTGAAAAATTTGTAATTATCTAAGAACTTGGATTGATTCTTAAAAACACAATACAATGATTTTTTAACTTAAATATGATACATGGAACTGAAAATTACAACATTTGTAGTTTAAACTAAGACATAAATAAAAAACGACATAAGGAGAATTTTATAAAAACTAACTAACTACTCTACTCTTCTCCTCTTGCTTCCTTTTATACCCAACTTGTTTTCTCTCTTATCTCTGAGATAATCCCACCCACACAAAACTGCATTGATGCTTTGTTGATAATGGCCGTTTGATCATTTTGGCACCAAAAGTGCTAGCCAGGTGTAGGAGTTGAGTGAAATGGGAGAATGAGCATTTAATGGTTTTTGGAGTTGTGTTGAGGTGGGGGGACAAGGGTGTGGAAAGAGCGAAGCCTGGATGGGAAGCCCGGTTTCAGGGAAGCATGGAGTGAGACTTCATGTTTTTTTGTCTGTTTGACCAAAAGGGTTAACGTGGTGTTAAATATTAGACTTAAGGGGTCAAAAGCAAAGGGTCCAAGGGTCAAGGAGGGTCAAGGTCCAAGGGATTTGATAGGTCCAAAGGTTTAAAAAGGATTAATAACTTTAGGCCATATGTGTAAAACTAAAATCAAGGACCATTGCCGCCAATTCGTAAAAGTTAATCCAAGGACTAAAAGTGACAATCATCAAAAGTGCAAGGACCAATTTTGCCATTTTCACATTTTCCAGTGACTAATTACCAATTTTCAAACTTGAGGACCATTTTGACATTTTTAAAACTTGAGGGACCAAAGTTGTAATTTTGCAATTTTACATTTCAAAGGTTTGTTTTGACAACTTTTGAATCCCATGGACCTTAAATGACATTTTCTTTTATTTAGATTTACCAGGGACTGTTTTTGACAAATTTTGAAACTTGGGGGACTAAAACTGCAATTTTTGCAAATTTGATATGTTTTTCATCTAATTTTGATATTTTTGTATTTAAAACACATAAAACACTGATTTGTGATATTTTGATCATTTTGATGTGTTTCTGAGTGTTTTCAGATGATTTTGCAGTTTATTTTGTACAAAAATGATGAGTATTTACACACTCATCAATTCTTCATCAAATCAAAGAATCTATAAAGTTAAAGACTTAAAGAACTTCATCAGTACTGAATTCCAACTTCAAAGAGCGCGGTGAGCATGTTGAAGAATAACGGAGACAATCAGTAATGCCAAGGTAATCCAGGCGCACTTGATGCCACAACAACAACATACTATCACTTTCATCACAAAGAACAATGATCATAGAACAAAGATTAAAGATGACGTTAAAGCCGAACCGCTTAAAGAAAAACAATTTCTACATCGGGAGATTGTTCAAATCAAATCAAATCTTCTCACAAGAAAGAAGAATGTCGAAGATCGCCAACGCTATTATTACATCAACGCTTTCACCGTTCATCACCAACACTTGAGAGGGAGATTGTTGGAATCACTCCTAAACCATAATCAAGTGTTTGTAATTAATATGTAATAGTTAGCTTTACTATGGCCTTTATGTTTGCAATTAGCCTTAGGCTTATGTAGAAGGCCCATAAGCCTAGGCCTTAGTCCATTAAGGAAAGGATGGAAACTAGGAGTGTTGCCCAGCTTTTCCTATAAATACCTTATGTAAACCTTCATTTGAAGGTTGGTTGTTCAAGTTATTCTCTTTCACATACCTACGCTTAACCGCCTATAGTATATCGTGTGTATGTGGGTTTTACTTGTTCAATCGCCTTATCTCTTTCTTATAAGCTTGTGTGGTAAACCTTGTGACCTAACAAGGATGTTTCCATTGTCACGGGATTTTACAAGTCTATGATTTAAACCGAGAAATAGTTTCTTTCACGGGATTTTACAAAATCAAGACAAAACCGTAAACAATGTCAGCTTGAATGTGTTATGACAATTTTGGTTTCGGTGAATATCTGTTTTAGGGGAACATGCAAATGTTCATCAACTGCTCAAATTCAACATCATCAACCATCAACAACCATCCAATCAATACTTTGTAAACACAACATTCATGATTCGGTCCGAACTATTGCAACATGACAACATGGTGATGTAGACCCGATATGCCAAACTTGAGCATGAAGTAAATCCCCTGATTTGTTACTTAAACTTACTAATCCTCGAAAAAGAAACGTGTACCCATGTACAAAACCTCTTGACATTCTCAACCGAAAGGAGACAATCAAGTGATAGTACTTTCGGGTTGAGCAAGAAAGAATCACAACCGTAACTAAATAGTCAAGCTCTTATCACACTCCGAATGCCCAAACAAGTCATTCTTAAGGGTAGAAAGAAAGAAGACGAAATAAGTAAACATGCCCGAAATCCTCACTCAAATTCAAATACGAAATACCAAACAACCCAATCCTAGTCACATTAATCAATTATCAATCCAAGCCTTGACATACAATACTTTGTGAAAATGTATACACCAAAGTATCAAACGTAAAGAACACAACAAATCTCAACATATCACCTAAACTCATCATCAAATCTCATACTCACATATTTCATCGACAAAACTCTTCAACAAATCCATCTAATCCAAATTTCATAAGATTTCAATTTATCAAGTCAAGCCCATGTAAATTCAAACCCGATCCAAATTACTAATGCGATCCCCGCCCGTCAATGTAAATTCTGCAATGGTTATTTCATGCATTCCGATCTTTGACATATAACAAATTGTGCAAAGATTTTGACTCGTGCACCATTAATGTGAATTTGAGCCGTCACAACCATACCACATCAATAATACTTGATAAGAGCCTTGAACCAAATAAAGATCAATTACACACCCAAACCGTGAATTAGTATCTCTTGTGAAAATTGAATAGCCAAACTCTCAACTTAATACCACAACAAATTCATAAATCTCCAAAATCATACAAGATTTGAAATACATGTCACAACGAGATCCAAAGGTCCACCACATGAAAAACAATAAAAATCCGCCCAATCAATACTACCAATGTACGCCCATGTGATAACAATAAATAAACCACATCAATCAATCCTAATCATTCGGACTATAAAGCACATAACATACCTCATTCTTACCCTAATATCACACCCACATTTCAATCCATCATCAATGATCTTCACACTCAAATCTGCTTCACACCAAAATAAAACTATCTCATCTAAACTCTAATCTTCTCATAAATCCGCCTCATTTTTTCACAAGCAACTCGCCACCCATCATAATCTGCTATACAAACCCAAATAAATCTCACACATGAAACCCTACCACTACATCATAATAACTCCGCCTCCTTCAATCACTTTCATCCCTATCATTCGTAAATCATAACAGCTCCTTTCACCAATGATAATACAAGAACAATCACTTAAAATTAAATCGAAAGAGAACATGTTAATCCTTGCAATTTTATCATGAGTTGGATTAGTCAAATCCTCGCCACAGGGGATGGCATGAGTCTGATTTGGCTAAGCCACAGGGATGGCTTCAATCGGCTCAAAGATGCCACAGAGATGGTTATGAGATCTAAGGACATAAGGTAGGTTTTACTTTCATCTTAGTAGTGTTAGATTCATATTTGAGCCAAAGAAAATGGGTAAACAATCTTGTTTCACTCATTTCTATATTTCATATATTGACAAGGTTGGCTTTATGAGAAAACAACAAAGATTTTGAGACTTAAACATAGATCGATGATGTTAAATATATTTCGTGTGCTAGACTTAAAAAAGTCTTGATGTAGCATTGAAAACACGAAGACGGCAGAGATCTAAGTTAACATAGGCCAATGATGTTCGAATGAGACCAGGTCATGGTGAGCTTAATGGTAATAGAATTTGTTGATCGATGATGGTTTTATAGACTGCCGGAGTCATGGTGTATCGCTTTCATGGTATTTGAGTAGTGGTCAAGGGTCAAGGTCTATCCTCTTCTTCATCCTTCGCTAAAAAATAAGCCTAAGTCTTTCTTTTCAACATGTTTTATCCGCAAGTCGCTAGGTTCTTTTTATACAACTCGCTAACATTCAAACACATCAAGTCACTAGGATTATTATCAAAGCAAGTCGCTAGCCAAAGCAAACAACTTCTACTGATAAATATCGTCGCTAAGCGCCTTAGACCAACTCGCTACATTATTTTAACAAGTCACAATAGTGACTAGTCGCTACCCTTTTTCATGAAACAAGTCGCTATGTATAAGATAGTAAACCCACAGACAATACCTACACCATAAAAGTCGCTAGAATGATTTTTGAAATTTTGCATGAGTTTTCCGCTCATTATTCACCATATTCAAGGAACCCGTAAGAACTCGGAAACAACATAAAAACCGTGATCTTATAATGCCCATTATGACCCAAAATTGACCACGCTTAACTAGATGACCCATTGACTTCACAAAATCGATATTAACGCGGACACTTTGGACAAAAGCTTGACACAAAAAAAAAAGATATAACAAAACCGTATGTTAACAAACAATAGACCACATGAAAATTTTGACCAATGAGGATACAAATCAATAACTTGTAAAACCGCTTACCAAACATAATAAACGGAAAACGATTTTCCACCAATAAACACACAAACACAGCTTTTCCAAGGTACAAAACCACAAAAATCAACACAACACAATAACCTTGGCTCGTACCATTTTTAGGATCTAAAATAATATGTGTTAATGATTCAAGTGGTCTTGGATGATCAAAATACATATTTGCCATATTTAGAGAGAGAAAGATAGAGGGTGTTCTCTGCTAGAGACTTGGTTTACACAAATGAAAGGTTAGATTGAATGAGAGCACCCCCTTCCATGGATGGAAGGGGTATTTATAGTTACAGAAAACACGACCTCCTATCGGCATGTGGATCAGGTATATAGTGGGTAAAGACCCGTCCTTCCTCCACGATGTTACACTAAACTAAACTACGCTACAAACTAACTAATTAACTACTAAATAACGTAACAAACGACAAGTCTACGAGCTAACCTATGCTAGATAATATTTGGGGTGACCGACTCTTCACAATAGAATTTCCAATTCCTAACAATATTATTCTACAATTATATCTTCTGTCTTGAGATTACGACGTAACCTTGGCCATGGCTTAAGGCATCTATTCTATATTATATATCAGTTGCGTTAGAATCGGGTTACTGCCAGTAGTTATTAATAGGACTTACCTAAACCAAGTCTCGAGACATCTTAAAATTATGAATTATATGGTATATCTCACTTGTTGCTCATGTTTATTATTTTTACACATTTAATGCACGAGGTTGTGATAGTAGTGCGTGCTGAGCAAGAAGAACAAGTGGAGGGAATCCTACAAGATCATAAGCCAGATTAGTTGAGCAATGGACATGATCGAGACGTCCATTGTCTACTGCGTAAGTCTAACTTAAAGACTCAAGAAGTTAAAGAAAAGTGCTGCTTCGGGAGACTACCCGTCCCTATCTTAGATTTAGTTTTTGTTTTTATTTTTTCAAAGACATTTTTGGATTTTCTTTTTATTTTTGGTAGTTTTTAGATTTTGTTTTGGGTTTGGTATGTTTTGTTATCTTGTTTGCAGGTATAAAGACCAAGATGTTAGGAGTTCCAATAACTCCTCTTGATCACGTAGGAAGAAGTTGACACTTAGGCAAAGCAACATCGATAGTAATTACACGTAATGGGTCGATCCATTTCCGCCGAATCGGGCGCATCGTAAGAAGGCCATTTTCCCACTTCATCATAGCTACGACGCAATTAGGCCGATCTAGTTACCGCAACATCTTTGTTCCGTGCATCTTCTTTCTTAGTTTTTATTACGCCGTGATCGGGCCGCATCCAGCTTACGCTGCAACCTCCTTCCTGGTAAACATTTTTCTTCCAACTCACCTACGCCATAGCTGGGCCGATCCAGTTACGCCGTAACTATCCTCTGATATGAAAATTTTAAATAAAAAGAGTTTTGAAACCTTGTATTAGTAATTAAATGAACTTTGTGGGTGTGTTCCCTGTAAACCCTCACGAGACTTAACTCGCCCACTGTGACACCGTGTGGTTTTAAAAGGCTTGTTGCATGCTAAATGCAACCGTGATTCCTACTAAAGTGAAGTTAGGTTTTTATTTTGTTTTATTTTTACGTGCTATTTTTGCTTTTTATCCGCAATTATACTTTTTGGTATTAGTTTTTCTAAAGAATAGGTTGATGATTATGGAATGATATTTGGTTGCAAGGAAACACTTTTATCCGGCCCTAGTTGAGTGCCATTGTGTTTGTAAGGAGTTGGAAGATGGATGGTGCTCGTGGAGGACGGAGCATGTCTTTGAACATGCATTATTAATCATACCGGTGCAAATCCAGGGAGTTTTCCATTTCAATTCTAACCCTTCCTATTTTTCACTCCTATGCTTTAGTATGACCCAAGTAAGGAAGTGGATCGCATATAGATACCCATTTGGATTTTAATACTTGCCCTTATTTTTCTAGTTTTTGATGAATAGTCGTTTCATTAATAAAATTTTACATGTTTTTCTAGCCATTCTCTAATCGATTACATCGACCCGATAAGCACACCTACCCTATATTT